>JBBCBC010000016.1:2903616-3246948 GCA_037126765.1 Stenogyne calaminthoides | reverse complement strand
ATGCAATCTTAGCTACCCTCAATGTCTACATCTCTTAGCAGTTCTTTCGTGTGAGATGGTATTTTCTTTACTGATGTGTTCTTGCGGCTTTGAAGTTTCTGGTTCTTGAATTTGCAAGCTATGGCGTTATCAAGTGGTAGTGATTTTCGAATAAGTCGGGACCCGTCCGATCTGATTCTTTAAACCCAGGCCGCTTATGCTTCTATGACCTCGACTTCCATGGTACCAGAATGTTGATGCATTTCACTTTCAGCTCTCAGTATCGGCGGCTTTCCATCATCCCGGAACACTACACAAGATAGACTTTAGAATTCGTATACGATTGAAATCCGAATCAAGTATAGCAAATTAGAGAGAGGATGGTTCTCTCACGACTTTAAACCTTGTTATTTTGTCGTGTTAACTTTCAAGTACTTCGCTAAATATTTTCTTTCTGCGATCGATACTGTTTCGATTATTTACTTTGATATCTTTACCTTATTACCAGCAGCGAGATGTCCGATCGTCTGCGACATTGCATACATGAGAACTTTACAGTAAAGCATAAGGATGTCCTTCGTATCATCTATCTCTTGTATTATTTGGACCGCGTCTATTTTTGGATATATGGATTAAAATTATGCAGGGCTACAGTCTCTTGGAATCCTGCTGAAGCGCTTCAAAAATAAGTATCTATAACCTTAGAGGCTTGCAGCCGGTGATGTTACTCACTGCGATCGAGTGATCTTGGTCCCAAGGATGTGACCCAAGAAACTTTACCAGTTCTTATTATATTTGTTTTGTGGTATCTGCCGCCCGATAACACCTTTACATACGTTTCCGATGGCGAATGTAGATCCACATATCAGTACCAAAAGTACAGTCACGGTTCCATGGCGCTTTTTTTATGAACCTGACTTTGAATTTGTTTTGATGGGAATTAAGTTTATAACTTGATCAAAACAACGATTTAAACTTCCGGATGCTTGCTTGATCCATAAATGAACTTCATGAGCTTGCAAACTAGATACTCTTGGCCTTTTTCAATATGAAGCCTTCGGGTTGTTTATATAGATTTCTTAGTCAAGATTTCCATTTAGGAAAATTTGTCTTGGCGTCCGTTTACCGGAATCTCAATAAATCTAATCTTGTGACAATCGTGAAGAATGTGGATGGACTTGAGCATGGGCTCTGGTAGAAAAGGTTTCCTCATGTCGATCCCTTCTTTCTGAGTGTACCCTTTAGCCACAAGTCTTGCTTTGAAGGTTTCAGCTTCCGTAAGTTGGGTCCCTTTTTTCTCTTGTATACCTTTGCATCCGATGGGTTTTACCCGTCAAGTGGATTCGACTAGCTCCCCATGCCTTGTTGTGATCCGTTGAACCCGTCTATACCATTTCCATTGTTTGTTTGCCAAGATTGAGCATCTTTATGTTGGATAGCCTCGTTGTTTAGGACCATGGATGCGATTCTTACTGGAGATCAAGTGCAAAGACTCTCCGATCCCGAGAATCTCGGGTTTGTCTGATAACCCACTCTGACAGAGGTTGTGTGTAGGCGTGGCCGTTTGGTATATCATTTTATGCAGGTTATTAGCATTTGGCCCCCTAAAGTTCTTCTAAAAATAATTTCACTTCTAGGCTTCGTGTTGTTCATATAGTCTTCTTTCAAAAATCTAAAGTGAGTACTGATTACCACCTTTTGATCTTCGGGACCATAGAACATGCATCCTTTAGTTCGCCCGGCACCCTATGAACATCCTTAATTCGAGCGTTACATCAAATTTTTCGGGCTTCCTTGTCTATGCGTATGTCCAAAAGAAACCAAAAGGAAAAACGTTTCAGTCTGCGGTGAAGAAGGACATTGGAGGTCAGCATGTTCGATCCCAAAAAGGAATGGAAAGAAAGGTAATTCTTACTCCTAGTTATTGAAACTTATTTGGTAGATATGCTACCCATTAAATGGGTAGTGGATCTGAATCAATTTATCATGTTTGTTTCACGTTCACCCAGGGTTCAAAAGCGGACCTGCAACTTAGTGAAGTGAGATCCTCATCAAATTAAGCGTCTTTCTTAAAGTGGCATTTGAAAAGATGAGGAGAAATGCTTTTTGTCTTTTGAAGACAAGTTTTTAATTTTAAGAGATGTTCTTTTATGTTTCTTGTTTTGGAAAAACCTTTATTTTAGGTTTCTAAACTATTTATTGTTGTCGATAATCATTACGTTTTAATAAACACATGTTACTATTTTACGTAACGATGTGATTATCTGTATAAAGTGGAATTTTTACGGAACAATCTTAACTGCATGCGCACCGCTCTGCATAATGCATCGTATAACATATGCTATTTCATGTAAAAAGAAAAGAATTCGCGTGAGCGAAGACACTTCTTTAGCACCTAAGATTAGGTCATAATAACCCAAAAGGATTCAAAGGTTGGTTCAAGATGGTTCATTTCAGGGTCTCTCAAGTTGAACCATTTTCAACTGTGAATCGTCTTTGAAGAATAAAATGACCAAGAGGGCATTGGAGCCAAGGGGGCTTAAGCTAAGGAAGTGTTAAAATCGTTCCACTACCGATGTGTGGGTCAATGCAAATCAAAGCTAGAGGTATTTCACGATGTATTTAGTTCGTTTATCGATGATTACTTTCCTTTAGGATACATTTTCCTAATGAAGCATAAATCACGAGACCTTTGATAAATTCAAAATTTTAAGCTCCAGCGGAAGAATCATAAGGAAAAAGACTATCAAGTTCTTCTCTGATCGTGTGGCCGAATACCTCGGCCCGATAGATTTTGAACTACGCATGTGGGAAGGGGGATTGAATCGCGATTGGCGCACGGTACCACCAGCCGGCAGGATTCTTGGAATGAAGAAATAGAAGCAACTTAAAAATGGTAAGATGCGATGATGAGTTATCTTGTTTGCAAAAATGCGTTAAGGGGTTACGCTTTGGAAACAACGGTTTATATTCTAAAGCTTGGTGCCATCGAATCGATTCACAAACCCCAAAATTGTGGGTGGTATGGCTTGATTATACCTGTCGGGATCGGGGTGTCGGCATCATACGTGTTGGACAAGGCTGTAAGTTGGATGCACATTGATCAGGTTGTTCATTTGGGTATCCGGTAGGAGCGAAAGGATCGTCATGGTCGAAGATCAAAGGTGTCGATGCAGCTTTTAGATTTTTGAAGAAGGACTATGAGCGATAAAAGCCTAGAAGTGAAATTACCTTGGAAGAACTTAAGGGCCAACGCTCTGTTGCCAAGCTGTGCAAAATGATATACCGCGTCCTGCATTCCTGATCGGAACCTCAAATGACGCTGGTGGGAGGGTTGTCAGCAACCGAGCAATTCTTGGGGATTGGAGTCGTCGGACTTGATCTCGGGCGAAAAATCGGATCCTGGTCATACAATGAGGCGATCGAAACAAAGATGCAACCTCTTGTGAACGTGATAGAAGCTGAAATGGGTTCAATGGATCACAATAAAGTGTGGGAAATAGTCGAACGTAATAGGGTAAAAAACCCATTGGATGTAAATTAGGTATACAAGAAAAAAGGGGCCAGGATGGAAGGTTGAAACCTTTAAAGCAAGACTAGTGGCGAAAGGGTACACTCGAAGAAAGAAGGGATCGACTATGAGGAAACTTTTACTTGATGTAGCAATTTCAAATCCATCTGCGTTCTTTTATCGATTCTTTAGCATTTAGACTTTGAGATCTGGTAAATGGATGCCAAGACAACTTTTCTCAATAAGTCTTGTGAAAAGAAATCTATATCCAACAACCGAAAGGTTTTATTGAAAAAGGTTAAGAGCATCGGTTTGCAAGCAAGAAGTCCATATATTGATCAAAACAACTTTGAAAGTTATTATTTTACAAGAAGCGTGTAATTTGGTTGGTATTTTGGTACTATCGTAGATGACATCTTGCTCGCCGACGATGTAAAAAGGTGTTATCGGACGTAGAGCATATTTATCAAAAGCGTTTGATATGAAGATTTAGGGAAGCCCGGTCACGTCACAGGGATCGAATCCTTTCGATATGGGGAAAAAGAATGATCAGCTTTCATGAAGCATCATACATAGATATTGTTTTGAAGCAACCCCGATACAGATTCAAGAAGACTTCGTGCCCTCTGGACATGAATCCATCTTCAAAATGTGTCTACTTTTAAGCTGATACTGAAAAATATCTGGGGGACGTGGACTATCCATCTATCGGGTTCTGTGAAAAATCGGCGCGTTGACTCAGTCCCCAAGATGGACGGGCGTTGTTTGAAACTTAATTTTCTTATTTATTTACTAAAATAAATTATTAATCATCATTGCGTTTAAATATGAATGAATGCTATATATATTTATTGCAAAACCCATTCAATAATGTGAAAGACGTATTAAGTTGTAGTTAATTTGATGATACCATCACGTAAGATCAAATTAACACTCCTCGTAATTAAGTACAAATTCACAACCTAGATGAAAATGAACAAACCATCATGAAAGGTTGATGTATAAGACTCGATTAACTTGTCTTGACGAAGAGATTATACTTCAGCATTTGGATGAATTTGAATAGAATTTCTACAGGAGGATAAATTCTTGGCACTAAATAAACAAGAATTAGACCTCGGTGGTGTGTTATTCTTAATCTCCGTCCCTTAAATAGGATCGTGTGAAATTAATAACTATTGCTTTGACTTATGATAGGAAGAGAGTCATTGTGATTCGATACCTTATATATTGGGCAATATTATTAATTACATGACGATTCCTGACATTTAATATGGAGAATCGTGTGCAAAAATCACGCTTTGCTTGATTTGTCCCTTGGTGGGCTCAGAATCTTTATCATACCAAATCTTGCAAGTGAAAATTTATTTCCGGTATGGATATAATGTTGAGCTGTCTTTACTCCAATGATAAATATATTAATTAATATAAAGTTTGTTCAGTGGCTTAATTAATTAATGGACTAAGATAATCTTAAACACGAGAAATAATGACCGGGAGCCATATTATTGTAAAGTCGTAATATCGTAATATGATGGATAGTTCAATATTAATTTTATAGTGGAGTAAATTAATATTAATGGACTTTGAATAATATTTGGCCCAATATTATAGCTTCATAGTCCATTGGAGATCCAATCTTAATTTCTCCCAAAAGTATCAAATAGCCCAAAATAAAGTCCAATTAATGAAAGAGAGAAGAAAATATTCTTGCCTAATATTTCTTGTAATTTTCGAAAAAAGTAGGAAATGGGAGAAGAAAGATTTTCTTGATTTTCTTGAAAAGATTTTATGGAAAGAGATAAGTATTCTTGGAATACATAATTATCACATAAATTCAAGAAGTCAAATCTTGACTCCTTCTTATTTGTATTTTTCAAAAATATGGGATGAAAGGGGAATAAGATTTTTATGGAAAAATTTAATTAAGGAGAAAAGAATATGGGAGATATATTCAAGATTTTTTTGGAGATCAAGAAAAATATTTTCTTCCTTATTTTTTTCTTAAAAATCGGGTCAACCCCTCCCTATATATAGGGGATGAATTTTTCATTCCCAACCGCAATTCCATATATGCGAAATATTAGAAATCCACAAAGGTGGTGGCAAAATATTTTTGATTTTTCTCTTATTAAAATCGTTCAGAGAATCCTCCCAATCGGATTGCGTTAAGTGGGACTTGGGACATATTTGGGAAGGCTCTTTGGGTTGATTAATCGTCTCCACGGTCTTTGTCTCTACAAGAGGTTAGTGATCTCGTAACTCTTAGATTCGCATGTTTAGGATTTACGTATTATTACGTGTCGCATTTTGTTTATTAAACTTATTAATTATTATGTTGAATTGATTTATGATTAATTCATGTTATTGATTAATTTATTAATTTAAATATGTATTTAAAATTATACCGAATAGATCCAAAGGACCCATTTTTTTTTTCCCAACATGGTTTAGATCAAGGTTAGCCTCTTTAATTGTCGTTCTCTTCTCCTTTGTAGAGGTCAATTCACCATTTAAAGGTCGATTCGTTGTTAGGTGAGCTTGATGAGGATCGATCTCCCCTAGCTTAAGCGAGCTCTTGGCCAATTAAAAGGTGTATATTTAGTTCGTCTCATTGGGGAACTAGGCTTTTAGCCCAATTAACAAATAGACTTTGAATCCGTTTATAATAGATACAAAATATACAAACATAATTGATGGGCCTAAGTGTTTTCTATTAGGTTGGCCAATTGTTGAATGGGCCTAATGAGTCATAGATTTAGTTGGCTAAATTTATTAGGTAAAAACTATAATTTATATATTATGTAAATCATTTTAATAACAATTAAACCCGATTCAACAAAAAAAACGTTGCCGGCCTCCGTTTTTAAAACATACTCTTTTGCATCGGTTTTAAAACGTTAATGTGCATTTGTTATTTGCCAAGAAAGATGAAATAATATAATATTGACATTACATTGGGAAAAAATTCAATGTACATTTGTATAAGTTTTTCAATGTACATTTATCAATACTAGGTATTTACCACGTGCTACGCACGTTGCACGTAATTTGTTTATATAATCTTTAGTGCCTATGTCGTCAAAATTTAACATGAATATATGCATTAATCTTATACTTAAGCTTTTTATATGAGCATCAGTGTTTTTGTTGTATTGTATTACATATTGGTTCTATGAACAAATGTATAAATTCTTTTAGAGTGCACAAATTTTATAGAAGAATGACTTGGCGTTTCTTTGCAGTTTTTGCCTGATTTCTTAAATTGTGAACATAAGCAGATCTCACTTTAATTACCACTCCTATAATATTTGCACATTCTACAAATATATATATATATATATATATAATTTATAGTAAATAATTGCAGTAATCTAATTAAAAGAACAAACCAACCTTACTTATCAAAAAAATTATAAGGAAAATGCAAATTATAAAAGCACCAATCTCAAATTTAAATCCTTGATGATCAACTATTCAAGGTTTACCACTTTTGAAATACTACTTCTTACATCCATCTTTCCAACCTAATTAATATGTGATAAGAAAAATAAGATCAAGACATTTTTAAATGCATGTAGTGACAACAAGAAAAAAATAAGAAACATAAATTGAAATACAACACAAAAGTAAAGAAGAAGCAGACGGACTCTGCCTAAAAATGCTTAAGAATTAGGTTGGTGATTAAGTAACAAAGGAGTAATTCGCACGTTCTCCACATTCTGCATCACTTTGAATCCGATTATTTTTTATCCCACTCTTTCTACATTCACCACCTTATTGTGAATCGTACATATCAACATTACAATTTGGTGTTTCCTGCTCTTTAACTATTCACAAAATTGGAACTGAAAGTGTAAGAGAGCATCTTGCGAAGCTGTGAATTAATTGAGGAAATGAACTCGAAATGCAAAGTCATGAATTTTTCATGAAAAGTCATGAATCAAGAGTCATATTTAGCAAGGTGTAATCAAATTCTGCACACACGGAGAGATCTTGGCAATGTTAAGAAAGCACAGAGGGGTCGTCAATTTGAACTTCATGAAATATTTTATGTATCACTACATGATTTGTCATCAACAAAGTAAAAAATCAACTAATGCATATTTTATCCTTCATTTACAAACCTCAACTACTAAAAGTTGTGCTCCATGGACCATAGCAGCTAATATTTGTCAGGGCTAATATTTAGTGAATAGGTTTGATCAGTTGATACCTTACCATATCTAATCTGCAAGACACACATTCAAAAGAAACTATTAGGTGACTAATCAGTTAGCATAATTTATGCATTCTCCATTGAAGCTATGTAGCAGTTGTAATCAAAATCAGAAGACATTGAGAAGGAAACTTTTCTCTGTAACATGGATAAATTTGAGGAAAAAATAAATGTGTTTAGATGGAGGGACCAGCAAAATATCTAATCTTAATCCCGGAAGTCAGAGTTATAATCTAAAGATAGCTACCAAATTAGATCAGAACCCTAATTTCAAATGGGAAAAGGGTTTAAATAAGCCCCTAAACGTATACCTGAGGATCACATATGCCAAAACTTATATTTTGTACATATAAAACCCTTTCTTTGCATTTAGGATCAAATACGCCCCTCATCTTAATAAAATTATACAATCAGACACGATGTTAAGTTGTAGGGCCACTACCTGAAATTGCTATCTTCGTCTTCATTTATTTTCTCCTTTACCGGGTTGCTGTAGAAAGAAAGCAAAAAACAAAAAAGAAAAAAAATGAATTGATCTCTAATCTTATAAAGCTAACAAAAAATCAGAACATACACCTAAAAGATTATCCAATAAAATATAGTAAAATGAGCAGGCACTGTCCAAAAGAAGCATTATGCAAGTCTTAACTCGAAGAGAAAAAAAGAGGCCAAATAAACAATACAGACCTGTGGCAAAAAATTCAAGACGTAAACATTCAACTCAAAATTGTTTTCACAAAAAGAGTACATTATCTAACATTAAAGTCCTATATATAATCTGAAAATACACATTCTACAATGCAATGTAATTCAAACTATTTCAAATCACAATGTGAATATACGGAACCAACCTATTCTAATCCCATTTGTTCGTATAAAAAATAAGGCATCATTATCCAATCACTCTTTTCAACCAAATAAAAGGGACGAAAATGAAAAATAAAAAAGAACCCAAAAGAAAAGCAAGAAAGGTGCTCTCACAAACTATATATTTAAAAATAAAAAACAACACCACTGTATAAATACAAAAAGGGGCAAAAAGCACACTTATCGTTGTTTGTCGAAGCCAGAATGGGGGTGAAAGCATGCCAAATGAGGACTGCACACAAAATTTCTTTGTTCTACCCAACCCTGAAAATATGTAAAACTAAAATCAATTAAACCATAAATTCCTGCTCCCCACAGTTGTTCACCTTCAGCAGTCTTGCATGCAAACTTGTTGTTCACCTTCAGCAGTCTTGCATGCAAACTTGTGCAACAGGCAAGGTAAAATTAGAAAAAGCCCAAAAAGGGTCTAAACAAATAGAAATACTCAAGCAATACAAAGAATAAATAGTCAAAGCCAAATGAACCACAAATTGGTTAAGCTCCAAAAGGCTGGGAACTAAAACAGAAAGCCAAATCAACAGTTTCTTAATCACTTTTTAGCCAATCAACCTCAGTATTTATAAAGACAACACCAAAATGCACCTGATCTTCCAAATTAATTAATTATTACAGTAAATAAATTTCTTCATTGATCGAGGTTATTATAGCTACATATTCAAATCGCTACATCAGAATTACCTACATTTAGTGTTACCTGTAGTGCTTTAGGTAGCATAAACAAAAGGATGACGCAAATATCCCGACTTAAAATATATAATTAAAGTTCCCCTATTCTATGTGCCTTTATCTTAACCTAATAGTCATTGTTCTTGCAACATGAAAATTATATGCACAATAAAATTCATGGTCGCTTCCTAATTTTTTAAGAACAATGGACTCAAATTAAAGATACAGAACAATTATTAAATCTAAATGATGGTATAAAAATATTTACAGAAATGGACCGCTGAACTCAGTGCTCAGTTATTACCAACTTCCATATCTCTTCTTCAATCCCTTGGTTGGGGTTACCATCTACAAAGACAAAAGAAAAAACCTGAAAATTACAAATCAAAATTTTACAGTTGGAGGTAAAAAAGGAAATTATCACAAATTCAATGAAGTTCAATCCACCATCATGTTCTCGTAGTCCACCGTGGAGGAGGATCAAGAAATTCGTCGAGCTGCCTAATGTGCTGTAAAATATTAAATAGAAATTAGTCTAACATAAAAAAAAAATATAATCTCAAACCCGCAAATTCACCAAAGCAAACGAAATTGCATCATATAATCAAAAGGCAAGTCTCATTTTTTTTTATATTTCTTCTTAGCAGATATATGTGTGCGAGTGTAACTAAGAGTCATACCTTTGGCAAGTGTATACTGAAATCTAGCTAAAACGTCCGCCACAGCTGAGATCTTTCAAATTCACGGTCAACTTCATGCGACTCTGTATGCGGCAGGCGCCTCCATGGCCAAACCCTCCTAAGACATGTTCTTCATTCTGTGGTGAAACTTTCTCTTTCCATCGCGGTCCTCCTCTATCGGTTCCCCTGTCTCTTCCTCCCTGTTCTGATCCCCGTCTGTCGGTAATTATAATTATTTTCAACGTTGATGGTGGGACAACTCCCAGGGAGAGAGGGAGAATTTTTTCAGATGCATGAAGAATCTGAGCAGCCATAATCCATATATGTTTTTGGTAGATATGTAATTAAAATGTTAAGCAAAATAAATTTAAATTAAATAGTATGGATAGATGCACAATCCAATTGACAATTAGTCTTTCACATTCAAAGTTCATACGAACAAGATGTAGTATTTCTTTTCCTACTTTCAGAACGGCTATGGTACAAACATGGAAATCATCAACACTTTTGTACAAACAAACAAACAAAGTTACAATATTTTAGTCCAAATTATACCTCCACATCTTACCCCATCTCTAGAATTATACCTCCACAATATTTTACAACATTTTATATCAGAAAATCATTTCTAGAATGTAATTCCTGCTTTCAGCAATCTCTCCACAGCCTCTACATACACTCCTTCCTCCCCAAATGCTTCCGCCGCCAATCCCTCGTCCCTACTGTGCTCGTTCATTGAAGCATTTTGTCAAACACCTTGAAAGCAACATAAATTTTCAGATCATTGTAGTGGAAAACGAATAGCATTACCTGGTCCTTGTCGGTGCAACAATTTGCATAATCAAACTGAGTTCTAGGATCCACACACACCCTAAGAAGTGAAAATTGTTCAAAATTCACAGTGAAGTAACATCCCTAATGCAAATCCACACGTAAGTGGTGATATAAAGGGGTTTTTTCACATGGGTCCTGCATGTGTTCGTGTGAGCGTGTGAATATATACCTGATAAGCGCTGATTTTTTACGGGGATTTGCAAAATCCCGGGGGTTTGCCCGCTGAACGGCCGGAAATGATAGCCATGGCTTTTGGTTAGACTCGAAGGAAAATTGGGGAAGGAGATTCAGAGCGATCTATTACTCGAGAGGCTTCTACTACGGGCCTTCCCTCCCTCGAGCCATCGTCGGTTGCCGCACCATCCCTCCCTTGAGCAGTCGTGGTCCGATATCGCAAACCCTTACGTTCCCACCGCTCACCGTTCGCCGCCACGCCTCCCTCTCCCTCAAGCGCCTTCCCCCTCAGCGGCGGCGGCCTCGTCATTTCACCTTCCTTCAACTGAGTTTGTCGTAGGCGTTCCACCTCCCTTCAACTGAGTTTGTTGGTAATACCGTAATAATATTATAATAATGGATGAATAGCCCATTTTGAGTTTATTTAGAGATTTAGCCTTTAGGGTCTAATTTGCACATGGTAAAATTTTAGAGGGGTAAGATGGTCCAAAAATGTTTCTCAAAAGCTAGCCATTTTTTAATATAGTATAGATATAGATATAGATAAACATTTTAGAAGCAATTAGTCAACTATTTCTATATTATCCCAGAAGTTTTCTGAATTTTTCACATACTCTGATTACGAGATTGATCCTTTTTGTTATCACTGTGACGATCGAACGAGCATTTTCAAGAATAAAGCATGTTAAGAGTGTTCTTAAAATAAAATGAAGAGTGATTACCTATCGAATTATGTGTGGTTGTCTACATTGAAAGGGAATTGTTTGAAGACATTGATCATGATTCTATTATCGATAAATTGTATTGGATAAAAAATTGTATGGCCCAGTTTATGTAAAAAAATTGACTATTATTTTTTATATGGTATTTATTCTAATCTTTCAGCTCATCCTACATTTTGATCCTGGCTCCGCCCTTGCCAACACGTTCATTGCAACACATCGCGCTGCGCTGCACCTTGTTGCGACCGCTCATAGAGACCATGGAGACACAAACGTAGGATTGGGCGCTGATGCCCTAATCCATCGACTTGGGTTATAACAAAGGCTAGACTTAACCAGGTGGTTTAGCCCAACTGGCCACTGAGCTTCTCATTTGAGTGGGAGATCCAAGTTCGATTCCTTCTGGGAACGAATTTGGAGTTATGGTAGTTATAAGATGGATTGAAGATTTCGTGGAGTATTTGGGTGCTTGGTGTATTAACTACTAACACCTAATTTTACCCGATAAAAAAAAAACAAAGGCTAGACCTTTTTCTGCTGATGAAATACTTTTTAGGCCAACTTATTTCTATGATGAACATGGGCCAGGTGATTTTGAGAATATTGACGAATTTGAGTGTGTTATGATGGAGATTTAGGACCAACAACCTTGATAATTATGTTGGGCTTGAGGACTTTTTTGGGTCGTTTGATTTTAATGGACCAAATTTGGTAGAACTTTTGAGCATGATGGGTCAAAATATGTAGATGGACCTATCAATTATTTTAAGTCTTTTGATTACGATGAGTCGACTATTTATAATGAAGAGCAATACACATTTGATCACGTGCTTTCATTATATGATACCGAGCTCGAAATGATCCGAGCCAAATTTTTTAGACGGAATACGATGTTTACGATGCAATTTTTACAAGTCTTGATGCAAATACGACTGAATTATGCCTCACTGATGATGAATGTTTAGTCTTGTTGAATAAGTTATTTTTTCATAGTTAATAATAGTTATCATATTGGTAGTTCTCTGACACTTCCGTCTTACCGCCTCAAAATTTTGCTCCAGATCCGAAGGATCGATATTTTTGAGCTCAATTAGTTGGTGACATTACTTTATTCCTCTCGAGACAAGATCGGTTCTAATTCGAGAATGAATCGTTTTAAAGAGGTAAAATTATGGGCTATAATTATAATCTGATTTAGAGAATCAAGATTTTTAAAAATTAATATTAGTATCTTTATTTTATTTGATTTATATTTATACTTTTTTTTATTAGGTTTCCATTTTTATTTAACGAGTTGGTCTTGTAAACATTTAATTAGTTGATTGATCGAATTAAGAATTAAAACTTTGATTCATCGTCTATTTTACACTATTCAAGTTTGTGTCACATAGAAGATGTGTTCGTTAATCCAGACCCCCTGCTGCATCGGTTTGACCATTTATCTTGTTAGGCACGAATCTCGCTGCCATTAATTTTGTTGTTTGGTGAATATGATTTCACCCATTTCACGTGGTTTCAAATCCACCGCCAACAATTTATAATTATGTTTATGTATATTGTTCCCAATTTCTGCACACTCGCGGGTTCTAAATAACAATAAAATAAAATAAAATAATAATAAGAAGAATATTCAAATAACACTCGCGTATAATAATTTTTGTAACACAAAATTGCTCCACGCTTTTCCTCTCTCTCTACTGGATTGTGTGCGCGCCGATATTCTCTAGGCTACTCTTTGGGGTCACCGCTTCAACATGGCTGAAAATCCAATTTCAGGTTCTTCTTACTTTTTGCTTGCATCAAATTCCTCTGATCAGGTTATGCAAAAGAATTTGCTTTCAGTTTGTTTATCTACCTGATGCGTTTTCTAATTAACTACATCGATTTAGTCATTATTATGCCTTAATACGAGCCTGAATTGCCTTTCTATGATTTGAACTCTACTGTTCTATGTTTTCTAATCAGATGGTACAGATAAATTCGATTCCGTTTGTATAGTGCATCGATCGTAATGCTAGCTGTAGAACAGATTTCGTTGGCTAAATGTTTGTATACATAGAAAGCCTTCTTAAAATGATCGATCTTCATCTTTAGCTGCTTGAACATAGTGCATCGTGAAGCTAGTTTCATTATCATGGCCGTCGTTTCAGGAAATGAGATTCGTCACATCGTAGTCTTATTTAATTTTCTCCTTACCTAATTACCTAATTTTTAGAATGAAATGCCAACATTATTCCAAAAATATCACTGGAATTACCAAATACTGTACATTATAAGCAATAGTATTAATTATTTAAGAATATAGTACAAAATTATTTTAAATTGTCTCACTCCGTCACGCGTGACAATTCTCTGTTGCTCCTTCTTTGGCTGTTTTTTTTTGCCACTTTCCAGAAACGCATCTTTCATTCCATTTTTCATCCCCATAATTTCTGTTCACCGTTCGTGATCGCCACAAATCCCCCCCGCCCCCCTTATCTCTCTCTCATTGGGTGTGTATACGTTTGCTAAGTCTTGCTGCCGATATATTCTAATTCGAGTTCTTTTCTCCCATTGTGATCACCGTCTCAACATGTCTAGAAAACGATTTTCAGGTTCTTGTTTTTCCTTTGCTCTTGCCCTCATCATTTCTGATTGTTTGCATAATAATTTGTTGAATTAGCGAGAAACTTTTGTGTGGCAGATGGGAATGAAAGATGAAACGGGATTCGATTCATGATCGCATTAGTTATTGTAGCGACCGTTAGAAGTTTACAAATGCTAGCGATTCTTTTTTTTTAATAGGCGGTTTTTAGATTGAGCATTTTTGCTGAGCTATCAGATTTTCTGCTTTTTTTTGCGACTCTGTTTCAATCTTGACCAAGACTCCACATTCTGACAGATATTTACTGTGCAATTTCAGATTGGGCATTTTAGTTCCTCCTTTATTTTAATAGCCTCATGATGTTAGTTGCGTTCTTATGGTAAATCTTGATATTTTCTGAGTGATTATTACTATGTCTTTACTGTTTTCATGGTGATTTTGGAATAAGTATTCCTGTTTGATATTTGGAAACAAACATAGCATATCAGGCTTTCATACGTGGGCAACACTTGCATTAGACAGTCTCGTGGTGAGACGGAGCATAATTTGGACATGACATTTTAACACTTTAGAAGGGGTGAGTGTTAAAATGTGCTAGTTTGTAACCCGTCTCATGTATGAGACTGTCTCATACAAGTTTTTCCCTTTATTGCATTGCCTACAAGACACTATGGTTGAGCCAGTATCTGATCATATTTACAGAAGCTGGATACATATTAAATGAGCTTCTGAAATCAATTCAAATGGATTTATGTTGATAAGTGAATATCCTCGTTGTTTTTGCTGTTGGTAGGTTTAGAAAATGTATCCAGCAAGGAACAATACAACAATTGATGTTGAGTTGTTCAGCCACAATCTTGACTAGTTTCTGAGTCATTATGTCTCGAATTTTCAGTTTCAGCCAATTAGATGTGGAATAGAGACTATCAATCATCATTTATGTGTAATATGATCTTTATCTGCTTTCAATCATGTGCTGTATCCACACTGTTCACTAATTTCACGATATACTTATGGATTAATTGGACACGTTGTAGGATTCATAAGTAGGCTTTCCATGAAGGATAAAGGAGGTTCAGTTGATAAAACCCCTCTTGTAGTTTGCTTTGGAGAAATGCTGATAGATTTTGTGCCAACTGTCAGTGGAGTCTCACTTGCTGAAGCCCCCTCCTTCAAAAAAGCTGCAGGTGGTGCTCCTGCAAACGTTGCTGTTTGTGTAGCAAAACTCGGTGGTTCTTCAGCTTTTATTGGAAAGGTGCATTTCCAGTCTTACCTTTTATCTCTTGATTCTGTCTTTTCTCTCTTTTTCTCCAGGTATTGTTTCTGCTTATGACCTCTCATTTGCTATGGAATAATAGATACTTTCTTGTCTTTTGATTGCCACTGATTTGTTAATATCTTGCATTTGTTACTTGGTAGTCAATCATTCTTCTATTGTTTTCTACTCCCTCAGTTCCTAATTATATGCTGATTCTATCCAAATTTGTGTTCCTAATTATTTGTCACTTTGCTAATATCAACAAAATTTTACCTTTTTTTCCTCCCCCACCCGTAATAAATACTATCTTCTTGTAATTATCATCAAGTAGTAATAAATATGGGCATAATATCTTTTGATATCCTAATTAATGAAAAATTGGTTTGTGTGAATGGATAAAACTAGACAAATAACTAGGAACGGAGGGAGTATGTTACAACGACCCTCACACCGTTTCCCTCTTCCCATTCGTTTTTCTGTTTAAATTCCTGCATTCGTCTTATCTCTGGAAATTTCAAACCCCAGGATCTTATCAAAATTTAACTACGAGAAATATCTGAAAATCAGTAGGATTTCTGTCTTAGGTAGGCAAGGACAAGTTTGGGCATATGCTTTCCAAAATGTTGGAAGAAAACAACGTCGATAATTCTGGTGTGCGATTTGACACTGATGCAAGGACGGCACTGGCATTTATCACACTCAGAGCAGATGGAGAGCGTGAATTCATGTTCTACCGTCACCCTAGTGCTGATATGCGTCTACAAGAGTCAGAACTTGACGTGAATCTTGTTAAGAAGGTGCGAATTATGTGCTTAATGTAGTGAAGAATGATCCTTACTTTGTGTGTGTTTTCAAACTCTACAAACATCTTACAAAATCAGTTTTTTTTTAAGAGCTGGGAGAGGTAGCTTTCGAAAAAAAGTGATTCTGCCTCACTTTGTAGAGTTTGCAAACACCAGATTTGATTATTCGTGTTTTTCAACAAGCAACAAATATTCAATACAGGCAACCATTTTTCACTATGGTTCAATTAGTTTAATCGAAGAACCGTGTAAATCAACCCAACTTGCTGCCATGCGTATTGCCAAGAAATCTGGTAGCTTACTCTCTTATGACCCAAATTTGAGATTGGCCTTGTGGCCTTCGGAAGATGCTGCTCGGAAGGGTATAATGGACATTTGGGATCAAGCAGATATCATCAAGGTACCTCCTAAAAGGCGTGGAAGGCTTTAAAGTTCCTTCATATAATAATTGTGTTTACATGCTCCTATAATGTCACAGATAAGTGAAGAGGAAATTTCATTCCTGACTAAAGGATCGAATCCCACTGATGATTCTGTGGTGATGAAAAAGCTTTTTCATTCTAATCTACGTCTTTTGCTTGTAAGTGAAGGAAAGGAAGGCTGCAGATATTACACAAAGGTATATTTGTGAAATTGTGTCCATTTCTTGTCTTATATTTATGAATTTCTCCATGCCTGTTTTATTTGAATAAGAAGCCGATGTGGATACATATTATCAAGCTTATATTGTTAGGATGGAGTTAATATAACCATGTCTAATGTCCTCTATGTTTTGTATACACTCAGAAATTCAAGGGAAGAGTCGCTGGTGTTAAAGTGAAACCTGTTGATACAAACGGGGCTGGTGATGCATTTATGGGTGCAATACTTATCGTCTGGCCTCAGATCTGAATCTTTTAAAGGTAGCTCTATGACATTAATTTTATAGTTGCCTGAACAGTTCTGCCTGATGTTAGAAATACCATCTTGTTCATAAAAGTTATCAGTTTTTTCTTTTATTTACCTATTTCCTTGTTTTGCTCCTTAGATAGATTCTTTGTGTTATTCTACTGAGTTTCTTGTTATTGTTGGCAGGATGAGAAGCGGTTGAGAGAGGCTTTGTTGTTTGCAAATGCATGTGGGGCCCTCACTGTGACCAAGAATGGCGCCATTCCGGCCCTACCTACAAAAGACGAAGTCGAACAACTTATGAACGAAGAAGCTTCCAAATGACAAGAAAAACATTTCCAGTTGCGGCTGTAAAAACCAGCTCTCTGTTGCTGCTGGTGATTGTATCTGAGAGAGTTGTAGTAGCAGAGAGGGTACTTGCTTTTTTGCTTTGAAATTTGGATAATATTTTCATTTGACAATGTCTAGTGATCCTTCTGAAATTTGGAATAGGTTGTTGTATCTTTTGTATTAGACAAAAATTTGTATGCGCAACTCAAGTGTATTTTTAAATGATATTAGTTGTTTTATTAAATGGTATTAGTTGTTTACATTTTAAAACATTTAGCTGTTTTTAGTAAAAAAATATTAGTTGTGTAAAGTGGTGCAGTACAATTGGTGTACATATGAGTGTTGTAGGTCCTTTAAGCAGATTAAGTGAAAGTTTCAGGGGAGGGTGAATAGACTTACACAAAACTTTTCATCAGATCGGTGTGAAGCGAGATAGCTTTGATCAGTCTGAAATGAATCGATTTGGTCGATAACCAACTTCTAAGCGCCCGGAAGCGGTCGATTCGGTAACTATCAGTTAAGCGATGTGTGCGGAAGCTTAAGTTTTAAAATGTGAAAAACCAAATTGTATAAATCGATTCAAGTTTTATCTTTTTAATCGGATAATGTAAATTTGGTCCGTCCGGATCGGAAGCTTGGTGCTAATCGATCTTAACTTAGAATGTATCTTGACTTTTAAGATTGTGCGATGTGAGAGCGATTAATCAAAAGCGATAAAGGCAAGATTTATAGTGGTTCGGACAAACCGGGTCCTACGTCCCACTCTTCCCTTTCACAAGGGGCACCAACTTAACCGGGACTTAACCGATCGGACTTAGTTTAGTGTGTTAGTCCAACACAAGACACCAATGAGATGTTTTAAGAGTTCTCACTCAACCGATCCCGTAAATCATCTTAAAACCCCAGACCGAAATCTTGCTAAACAACTTATCCTAACTTGGGGTTTGGGTAAGATTGTTGAGGTTCCAACTATGAAATCTTTCCTCACAGCGTCATACAAGCGACCTAAAAGCTAGATGAAAAAAAGATTTCTTCTTAAGAACTTATGGGATGAACACAATATAAAATAAAACTTTTGTTGTGTTCTTCGTGCGAAAATCGACTATAGTTTGAGCTTCTTGATTATTTTGTTTGTCCAAGCATTTCCGTGTTTCACTCTGAAGTGTGATCCCATATTTATAGACCTTGAGATCAAAAGAGCCGTTGGAGAGCAATTTGAATCTCGGGCTATTTTTAATGAACTTGCGGGCTTGATGTGGCGTGCTTGAACGGCATGGCAAAAAAGTGAATGTGTATTTTATAGTCAGTTTGAGAAAGCAACATCCGAATCCCCGCCAGTATCGCTCTCCGCTCATCGTGTCTCTTCCTTATTGGATGGAAGCCTTGCTTTGGCAGTGTTGTTCCTCCAACTAAGGTTGGTATTCTTCTTGTTTAGATCGCAGACGTATGATAAGGATGAAACATCAGTTTTTCATCTTATGAGTCGATCGTCGATCTGAAGCCCGAATCGATCTACTGATAGAGTCTGTACGCTGTTGATTTACTTAAATCAGTCGACTCCTACTCGTGTGGTCTTACGGTCTTATCTTTGGAAGTCATCCGATCTTCTAAGATTCGAGGTTTGTTCTTCACACTTCCGGCGGAGTTATCGACTAGATCGATTCGTCGATCTTAAGCTCTTGTTTAACGTTACGCCGGCTTGATCGGATATCGACTTTCTTGATTCTTGGTCTGACCTATACATATTGAGTTCCCCTATATGTGACTTTATTACATCGGTTTTTTCATACAATCATTATCAACTTGGTCTCTTATCGCAAAGAATGTAAACATCGATCAATACCAATCAAAATTCTGGTCCTATTACATGTTTTTTGGAACTTTCATCAAAACTATAAATTTCCCAACAAGTGTTATTATGTGTATTGACATGTTGTATTTACAGTGGAAGTTGGTCTCCCATAATTTGTGTTAATTTGTACTTCGTCTGACAGTCTTATACGAGTCATTGTCTAATCTCAAATACAAGGTTACAAACAGCTATTTTAACATTAATTATTTCTCCTCTAAATGAAATTAATGACTTACGTCTAGGGGTGGCGTACCGTACCGTATCGGTCGGTCATACCGTATACCGTATTGTAATTTATGGTATGTAAAAATTCATATCGTACCGTACCGAAAATTACGGTATAGCAAAGTTCGGTATACCTAATTTCGGTATGCTAAAATCACATACTACCGTACCGTATCAAAATTTTCGATACATACCAAATTAACGGTATATCGTTTCATACCGAATTAACAATATACCGTTCATACCTTGATTATTTATTTAAAAAATTTATATTTTATGAATAATAATCTCTTAACAACATATATTTTCTCAAAAAGACTGATTTTTTAACTATGGGAACACTTAAAAAACATTCTACGAATTACAATTTTCAGCTTGAATCGGAAACTCGCATAGACAATTCAAAATAAAAGGATAAATTTTCAATGTACGGTATATATCCAATGTATTAATTAAATTAAAAAAATAAAATATATTATATATTTTTCTAAATATGGTACGGTATATATTTAATGTATCGGTATATCGGTATACCGAAAAATATTTTGGTATACCGGTATATATTCAGTATTCCGGTATACCAGGACTTTTGAAAATTTATACCGTTACCGTACCGAAAATTCCGGTACGGTAAATTTCCGATATATCGAAAATTACGATAAATTCGATATATTTTTGATACGTTAAATCGATATACCGGTATTTTCGATAAATTTTTCACCCATACTTACGTCCAGTAGTAATTAAACTCATATACATTCTCCTTCTCGTGTAAGCAGTACCAGCACGAGTGAATCTGAAATGTAGTAAGTGTTAGCATTTGACCATTTTCCTAACATTAATTATATATTAAACTTTTTTCATTTTGAAAATTTCATGTATTTTCAAATTTTCACTAATTTTTTTGGGAAGGAACTGGCTTTCGGAAATATATTTTCAAATAAAAAAATATAAAAAGAAAAAAAAAGGGTACTCAAACGCAACTAATACTAATAAAGATAAGAAAATAAATAAATCGCTGTTGACAAATAACAACTTCCGAGTTTGCAAGCATCACGTTTCAACCACGGTGATTCGCCTGATTTATGCCGGAGATTTCTTCTTCGCACACAAATTCAGCGGCCGAATGAATCTTTCACCGACTTACGCGATCCAAATCAACGTGCGTCCCCCGCATTGCTTCACCAACAATAATTCATTTTCTTTTTTGGTCGCTCTCTCGAAATTTTTCTGAGAAGGAAAGTTGAGTGCAAGATTGCTGAGATTTTTTTCATATGGCGACGAATCAGAACCCAACTCCGAAAAACAATGCGGGTCCAATTTTGCTACCGGAGATCGGGCCGGATGGTTTGGCCCGAGAAAATCCTGTCATAGCTTACACCGAGAAGGTCTAATCATCTTGATTATTTTTTTTAAAAAAAATTAAGATATTGGCACCTTAATTCTCGAATTACTTCATTTTTTACTTGACTTTTTGTTTCTGGTTACTTCGGGTTTCAGGTAATTGAGGAAGAGCAGCTTCAGTTGAGGAAGTAAGAAGTTTTTCTTTTCTCCTCTCCTCTCGTTGAATTTACTGTATGCTTGATTGGTTTTTAACTTTGTATATAGGTCCATTTCCTTTGAGTTTGAACTGTTTTTAGTTTATGCTTAAATGAAATTTTCTTGCCTTTTTTTAATAGTTATGCTCTACTAATATGTCTTATTTATTAGAATCTGCTGTAGTTTAGGCAGTGTTGCTCTTTAGACAATACTTTGATATTGCTTTGCATAGAGAAATGACAGTATTATGTATTTGCCTGAGTAATCTTAAAGTTTATTGAATAAGGTGGATTAAGCAAAATCTGGAGTGTCACATTTTCTGATGAAAAGAAAAATGCATCTATTTTCAGGGTTATGTGTCTGAATAGGTATGAATAGATATCTATACCACTAATGGAATCAATTTACTTGCTTCTTACTAAAATACTAAAATGTTATGCCTATGAGCGCTGAAGAGAATTATAACAAAACTTCAGTTCATGGTTTACATTGGATCATCTTTATAAGTTCATTATCGCTTTAGTTGTGTTTAATATTCCTGTGACATCGAATCATTTTGATTCTTATTATTTTCTATATTGGTTAGTTCAACGTGCAGATATCCATTTCAAATTTTCTTATCATGTGATGTGTCTTGCATTCACTCAGATACATTGATGAAAACTATTCCAAGATCCGTGATGTTGAACGAGAATTCGCAAATCTCACAATGGAAATGAAGCTTACTGCTGGTCCAAAGAAAGCTGGTAATCTGTAGTTTTGTGTGAACAGTTACTATGAGTAATTTTTCTGACGATCTACCTGAGTATTATTAACTTTTCTTGCCCTATCAGCTCTTGAACACTTGCGGAAGAAAATAGAGATATCAACAGAGAGAATTCGTACTGCTAAGTTGAAAGAAGACCAAGCTAAAAAGGTAGGCCTCTCTTCATTAAAGAGCTGTTCTTGCTTCTTTTGTCCAATTTATTGATTCATTTACTAATATTGGTCCATGGAATATGCATGCTGTGTTTCTTAAATTACTTCTGTATTGCTAATAGAAATTGGGTTCTTTCTATCTCGTGTAACAAATTTCAGTAACTATATGTATGTGTAGTTACTTGTTCTTGCTTTCTCAATGCTATGAATGAGGCACAGTCAAAGATATTTTAACAGTACCTGATATTTTCATCAGTTGGCATAGCCGCGCAATTTCAATTTTAGAGCATATTGATATAATTCAAACTAAGGAGGCGCTTGGCTCAAAATTCTTCAATGGCATGATAATGGGAATAGACATGGGGTAATTGTGGTTGCTAATATAATTAAAACATAATCAATTCACACACATTCCTTATATCAATTCTTAGGGTGTAATGAGACTACAAATAAGTTAATCATTACCTCATTTTGATTAACTACCCCCCGCCCCTCCTAATATTACCCCTCAATCATTCACCAACAATCATTTTTGTGTCCACCTACTCCAAGATTAGATCAAACCACTAACAATATAAACATCATTATCATTGTAGTTTATCGTACGATGATTCTCATCACCATTTCCATTGAAAATTTTGAACCGAGTTCCCCCTAAGAATCTTTTGTTTCCCCATTTGGCTGGTTCTACTTTCACTTTATTAGATGATGAACTAAAAATGGTTATAAATTTCGTATGTACTTTTCTCGGTAATACAATATACACACTAATTATTACTATTAGATATAATTCTGAACTTGACTATATTTCATGGTTGAAATTCCTCTGTCTCTTTGATAGTACTCAGGCAACTCAAAATTTATATTTTAATATGTAAAACCTCTATAATTTTCTGATGTGTTTGTTTTGAGCCGTACAATGTTATATCTGGGTTTCTGGCTCTACCTGTTGTGTGTTTTTATCTGCTCTCTGTCAATTGCTGGTATATCTTCAACCTGAAAACCTAGGTTTCTCTTGGTAATTGAATAAATATTTTCATTTTTTCGTTTTGTCGGTTTTCATGATAGAAACTGAGTTCCTAATGTTTGATCTTATAAGCCTCCTACATTTAAGTGTTTTTCCTCCCATCACTCTGCTTTACTTCCTCTTATAAATATCCTGTCAACCACTAGGCCTGGGAAGCAGCAGCAAAAGTCGTGCAGGATGAGGAAGCTATTAAACAGAAGCTTTGTGAAGATCTAAGTAATCTGGTAATACATATTCTATGGAAAGTGGAGACATATCCTATTTTTTTTTTGTTTTGTTTTTGTGTTGAACCATAACTTTTTTCAGGTCCAGGAAAGTAGCAACGCTCAGCTTTCTAGACTGGAGGAATTGAAACGCCGTCTGGAGGCTCTAAATCCAAGTAGATCATCGATTACTGTTCCCTATGTAAGACTCTTGTGCATCTTCATGTTGTATTTATATAAGCTTTTTCTTGTCTGCACCAAATTCTTTTCTGCTAGTGCTACTGAATGGAAAAAAAAAACTAATAGCTTGATAATTAAAAACAAATAAATCAAATATAACTCAATGGACTATTTTTTTCACTATTATGACGACAAAATCATGTTTGATAATTAAATTAATTAAGAATTTCCATTTGATGTGGTTCAGTATGCTTGTTCTCTAAACAAGTACTCAGCATCATATCTAATGTTTCTATGTCATTGGCCATAAAAGGATATATTCTTCGTATGAGGAGCCTGCATCACATGTGTAACCTTTTAGTTAGATCATTGACGTCGCATCTTAATGATCCTTGAAGTATTTTAAGATGGGCCTATAAAGGCATGTTCCCTGGTTAACATCGCACACACAGCAAAATCCAGTATTTATGTATAATAAATAAATATAACACTCTTCCTTAATTATCAACATATATTGAATAGGGATGACCATAGTTGTTAAAGATGCGCCTAAGGTAAGGCGCACAGGGCTGGCACCTTTCCACGGGTGAGGGGCGCAGTCGTTAAAATCAACATTTTTTACTTTAGCAAAGAAAAACGTGTTTCTAGGGTTCAGAATAGTGCATACACATTTTTATCTATAAGTAGTAGTGTAAAACTAGGGTACTACCTTCTAAGACTAAAAGAAAATTACAGCGGCTCTCTTCCCGCTCATGCTCAATTCTTCCTTTTCCCTTATTTAAGTTTTTTGAATAGTACATACATGTATTTTTCTAATTTGTGTCATGTATGTGCTTTTGAACTTCAATCTAATAGTTATTTAGATGCTAATATGTATTTAAGTTTATATTAGTTTTAGCAATGGTGTACAAAAGGTGCGCGCACCCTTGCGCCTCAGTGCGGCTTGCGCCCTAAACAACTATGGGGATAACAGCGGTAAGGAAGCCATCCATGGCATTTAGGGGTACCCGTAGCCATTAGAAATGATACTACCTGTACCCATCCAAATCCCGACTATCAGTACCCTATACCCATGTACTTCTTATATACATGTATATATTATGGACATTTAAACTGATACTTTAACAGCTACCCTACCCATTAACAATTCAAGAAAAAGTAAATATTTAATTAATAAATATAAACAAGAAAATATTGAATTAAAAAATATAAAACAAGTCAATATATCATATTAATAAGTAAATATATATTATATAACATTATATTACCCTATCAGATACACGGGGTCAGGTAACGGGGACTCGGAGCTATGACCCCGAACCTGGATAAGAATTTTTTTCAATACATTACCTGTACCCATCCCAAGCCCGTTTAGGGTTCGTGATGGCTGGGTACCAGAAGTACCCTGCCATCCCTAATAGTGAATAAAACATTTTGATAATTTCTCTAAAAAATGATTGAACCAATTTCTGTACCAAAGTGACTTATGTGACAATGCCATTATTCTGAATATGTTGTATGTTCATAAGTTCTGCTTCTATATTCTCTGAATGCATGGTAGAAAAATCACCTATGCATTAAATTACCTCAATTTTTGTTGACTGTGGCCTTATTGCAATGTTTAGGAGGTGAATCAAAGAGTGGCACTGGGTAATACAAGTCAAGATTCTTCAACTGTTCCAAGTACATCAGAAGCACCCAGTGGAGCAAAGGCAACCATAATAGCCTCCCAAGGTAGCCCTGCCGTAAATGGGCCAAACCCACAGCCTTCCAGTGACAGTGAGGGAAGAGGGAAGAGGAAAACTTCGATTCAAGGAAAAGTGAGGGGAATTGGAGCAGTACCCAAGGGTCGAGCTCCTGTGGGACCCGGTTGGACTGGCTCTGGTTTCGATGTCGATGGTAGAGGTTGAGAGTAACCGTCAGTCAGCAATTTTCTTATGCATATTTCTTTTTTCTATTAGATTAAAAACAAAATTAGAGGCTAAACAAACGTTTTGATTCCGCGTGAATTGACTTATCGAGCATCGTGAACCTTTTGTTATTCAAACGAAGGGAACGAAACGCTTGATGAACTCGATTCGAAAAGTCTTTGAATTAACTTGTAATGTTGGTTAAGGCCTTGTTCAGTATGAACATTTAATCTTGATTTGATATGGCTGAATATTGATGGATTCAGAGACCTGATAGTAGGTAAAATTTACCAAAATTTCTGAGAAACCTTTAATGGTTAGTAATGGCCATCAAATATACTGCAGATATGTACATATTCCTGGGCAACAAAGTTAATAATTACACACCTGATTTTGTACTATTACTTGGAATTCTATTATTATTACCGAGGCATTTCTGCAGAAGTTAGTTGGATTTTTGAACGAAACTGAATACATAATGATAACTATGTGTCCTATTTATTATGAATATGTACAAACTTAAAAGTGGTTTTCATGATGCATTTTCCTAGCTTCTTATTGGTGAAGCTGTCAATTTATATTCTCTATTCTTCTATTAACACACGATACATATGTAAATTACATGACCTAATAACAAATATTTTTCCACTTTCCTTTTATAACGTGTCTCACAATAATTTTCTTATTTCATATAGGTGTTTTATCAATTCGAACGCGAAAGATGGTAAATTTATCAATTTAAGGTCTGAAAGATTTTTCCTATCGATTCAAAAAAAAGTTTCAAAGATAAAACTATCAATTCGAGTACCGAAAGATAAAATTATCAATTTATAAATTTTAAGGTCATATTTCACACTAAACCCTAAACCCTGAACACTAAACCCTAAACCCTAAACGTTGAACCCTAAACCCCCCTGAACCGTAAACCTTTAAATCCTAAAAATAAAAAAAATAAGAACATGAAATATAAGTGTCAAATATGACCTTAAAATGTGTGAGCCTCAAATTGATAGTTTTTATCTTTCAGGCCCTAAATTGATATTTTCTATCTTCCAGGTCTTAAATCGATAGAAAAAATCTTTAAGCCTTAAATTGATAGTATTATCATCTTTCAGGCTTTGAATTAACATTTTTTCTAAATAGAAAAAGTAATTTTATTATTTATAATTTTTATCCTCACTTTTCACATGTTATTAGAAAAAATGTCACTCATTTCCTCATTCATTACTTCACATACTATTTTCCTCTCTCCCAATACCCGAAACTACCATTCAATTTTATTATTTTATTTTTTAATCAAAACACCCAAAAGAAGGAGGAAAATTATAGAGGGACGGATATATACTAAAAGTAATAGAATACAAGATGAAATGTCAATGGAACATTACTATTATTATGTAATATTATGTAAGCCCTTTATCGTTGCGAAACACCTCTGAACATGTGTTTCGTGATTCAAATTTGCATCATTTACGTCGACGGTTGTGTTAATAAATCATAGTTGCACAAATTTGATAGTATCTCTTTAAAGAGGTGGAGTATGGCAATCACCCGAGAAATTTTTATCGGGAGCAATTTATAACATAGTGTAATTTAAATCTTGACTTTAGAATTTTTATATATTTTTTTATTTGGACTAAATATCTTTATATTAAAATACATTTATATTTATATTGAAAATGTGAATTATAATATTTTTTCTCTATTTTATTACCTTTTTCTCACCTAAAAATCAAATTTATATTTGATTTTTACAAGATTAAAATAGTGGTGTAATTTGAACATGATGCAATAATACTTTGTTTAAAGGAGATGTTTCTTTATATGGTATCTATATTCTCATCCTTTCAAAATATTAGGCGTTAATACACAATTTATTCACCTTCTTATTTGAAATGTATCTTAATTATAAGTGTATATATATATAAGAAATTCAAGTGGGTTTAAAGTGTTTTCAAAAACCGGTTGAACCGCCCGGTTGAACCGTCGAACAAATTCAACCGCTCATGTTGAAAATAAGAATTTTAAAAAGCAGTTAATTCAATTTTATTATTTTTATTATTTATTAAATCACTTTTTTTTTTTTTTTATTATTATTTTCTAAACATCTCTATATAAATTTATTGTTTTTATCTCAATATCATTTTCTCTCAAATAAATTCATTCACAAGTCATTAATTTCATTTAATCTTTTTCGTCAAAATATCACATATTTTAATTAATCCACAACGCCATCATTTTGTTAAACTATTGTATTTATTTTAATATAAGATTTATAAGTTATAAATTAGTATAATTTTAATATTTTATGAATAAATATTTATTTTTTAATGTAACATACAAAAATATAAAAAAAACATACATAAATCAATTTAATCTGAAATTTTTTTGCCGGCCCGTCATTGAGTATGTCAATCACCATATTGGGAGCAGTCACATTGACCTCTTCTTTCCCTCATAAATAATGTCAGGTCTATTTCCTTGTCAAATGAATAATACCCCATGTGCCCAAAATTCAAATTCATTTGCATGGCATTTAAATTTTGGCCTAAAGCTATTTTGTATATTCTGTGATTAACAAGCAATATTATTGACAAATGACAGGGATGAAATATCTTGTGGATGGCAAAAGATTTTCATAAGGAACAAATTCAAGAATTTGAAAAATAAGAATTTAATTCACGACTATTATTATTGGTTGAAAATGATCTAAAATAATAAGAGAGAATATTTATAAGCAAATAAACGACGGACCTCAATTTTTAGTCAGTTCTATTTTAAAAAATTCTTTTTTGACAATGATTTTATTTTTATTCTTTTCTAGCTAAGAGAATATTTTTTTTTTACTAACTATCCTCATAAATCACTTTTTTTTTTAAAAAATTAGTTTCTTAATGGTGATGCGAAACTAAAATAAAATGTGGTAGTGGTGAATTAACGGTGGTACGAGCTTTAATAAAGTGTGGTACGAGTGAAAAAATGGTTGTACGAGATAAATTAACGGTGGTACGGACTTAAATAAAATGTGGTACATGAATTAATGGTGGTACGAGCTTAAATAAAGTGTGGTACGGGTGAAACAATTGTGGTACGAGCTTAAGTAAAATATGGTACGAAGTGAATTAATTGTGGTACGAGCTTAAATAAAATGTGGTGCGAGGTGAATTAATGGTGGTGCGACCTCGATAATTAGTGTGTGATCTGGGGGTGAATTAATGATGATACACCCTTAATAAAGATAAGATGCAGGGTGAATTAATGATATCTGAGTTTAATAAAATATGGTACGAGATAAATTAATGTTTGGATATGATGTAGTATAAGAGTGTTGACGGATGAGTCAGAGAGAAAATTGTTCTAATTTTTAGGTGAAAAATCCGCAGATATTTTTTTAAGAAGTCGTCTGTTTTTTTTTCTTATTTTAATTAATTAAATAGGGTTATAAGAGTCTAAATAATAATTCTCTTAGCTAGAAAAGAACAAATTAAAATTTAATGATATAATTTTTTTTTTTACATTGGGCTAATAAACCCGAAAGAAAATGAGAAAAAATTAAAAGGGTCATAACTCATAAACCCTCTAAAACGATAGAATTTGTCCGGCCACACATGCATGATGGCCGAATTTGATTAATTTTCAGAAAAGTGGCTTTAATTGGATATCCAACATACAATATATGTTTCAAAAGCTAGTCAGATTCTTCTAATGATCTTTTATAGTCCAAAACACGTTTCCAACCCACAAATATTTTCATAATCTTAAATTTCAATAATTTGATAAATCAATAGAAAAAAAAGAATTTACAATTGGAACTAGCTATAGAGAAAAATTAAATATATTGTGAAAGCTTGAACATGAGAATCATGCATCTTTGTTAAGAGCGTGGGCCAAACCGTACACTTGTCTCGTAAAATGGTCCACATAATATAGAGTATAGTGATAGAAAACATGATAATATATAGTGAATAAATAGGAAAAGGATAAGGAGACTGTATCTCTTTCAGACCATCATTTTACACGAGACTCTCACTCAGTCCATGTGATATCACTTCCTCTGGGTCCGGGTCAACTCTCACATAACTACCTCATTTAAACTCTTGAGGCAATATTTATTTGAGGAATGATATGGGGTGAATCAATTACCCTTATACCCTTAAATAAAAAAAAAATAACTGAACATGATTAAGGATAAAATAATTATTTGATACACTTAAAAATTGTCACTCCTGGGATGAATCACCCCGTATAGCATCACCCTATTTATTTTTGGGTTGAGGTAGATGGACAGAGTTCGAACGGAACAGAGAAAAAAGGTCGATGAGGCAAATCCTTTGAAGAATAATCTTAATTTATTTTGTGTTTGTAGTAAGAGTAGATTGAGTTTTATGTCAAATTAACATTTTTTAAAGATGGTGATGTGATATTTTATTATTATTAGCTAGTGGAATAATGATTATATATAAAAGAAAAGTAGGAGAGAAAAAAAAATAATAATGCGATAATTTTAGGGTATAAATGTATAATAGAGATGAATATGTATTTAGATGGATGACGGAATGCAGGAAGCTCATCCCCATCCGGTTCTCCCAGCCCTAAAACAAACATGGCCTAATTTTTTAAAAAACTAGATTTACAATTTTTACTTCATCCACAAGGACCACAATAGATTCATCCATCTACTCTTTCTACCCCACGTCTACTTCACGTCACTAATTTTTAAATATTCAATTGTTTAGGAATCACTCTCACAATGATTATCAATCATTTATTCATTCATACATCTTTTATGGATCCCACCTATCACCTTATTTATACCTACTTTTATGAAAAAAATATTTTCTCTTTCATCCATTTGTCTTCAATTTATAGATCATCCACAATGTTTTTAAACATCAACTTTCAGTATCAAATGTTTAAACTGACACCTTTTAGATGGACCATTGTGAATGTTACAGTAAAAACAAAATGTTTTAGAGTAAAAACATATTATCTGGAGGAAGTATTGATAAGAATAGAGCCCATTATTTTCGCAAGTAAAATGAGAATAAATATATTCTCCATATATCATGTTCTTCTTCTCCAGTAGTGTTCTGACATATATATGACATGCCCATCCCATGGAAACTCATAGTATTAGAATATACTTAACTGCAGGTTTCCGTTGGGACAAAATAATTAAATAAATACTACTATAACATAATTTATATACATGATATTTATATACAAATAATTAAGCTGGAATCACTGCACTTGTGTCTGGTCGGGCTTACGAAATTCAAATCACAAATGTCCAAATATTCAGCCTCCCTGACGTTTTAATTATGCACCATATATTTAGTTATCCATTTCTTAATTTTATTTTTTTAAAAAAGTATTGGGAGAGAGAGAAATTAATAAAGTGAGATAAATGAAACTACAAGATTGCGATCTGCAAGAAGATTAGTGCCCACTTTAAATTTGTAGCAGCGTAGAAACTTGGGTTGATATTTATTGCATATATTATTGAAATATTCTATAGGTTTTACATATTTAATGATAGATAACTCGTATTGGTTTTCTGAGTTTCTTCTTTTACATTAAAGGGCCACTTCACATGAAAGTAGATTGATTTATTAGACAAAAATAGACACGAAAAAGCAAAAAGGAGTAGTATTTTTAAAAATTGGTATTTATTCGGAGAAAACAGCTTTATATCCTTTCTACAAACGATTTTTATTGAGATGGAGTATTACCGTTTATTGGTTGGTTGAGAGCTCGGCTTTCCATAAATTGGGAATCATATCCTCATGATTCTCCAATTTGCACTCACTTTTTGTGAAAAGTTTGTTGTTAAAGGGCATTCAATAATATGCACTATTTTTTTAAAAACATATATATACTCCCTCCGTCCCAAAAATACGTCCACATTTAATGTTTTCACGTGTTTTTATGAGCGAGTTTTTTATTAATATTTAAAATAATAAAATAATTTTTAAAAATGCATGCAATAGATGAGAGATAAATTTATAATACTTCTATTTAAAAATGACTTTATTATTTGAAATACTAATAAACAACTCGCTCACAAAAACTCGATAATAAAAGTGGTGCACGTTTTTCTGGGATGGAGGTAATATATAATATGCTTTACCTTAAAGTTCACAAATGTTTCTGAAATTATTCTATGTTTTTGTATTTTATTTCTCTTTCAACAATTTGTTGCTATATACAATAATTATTCTTCCCTTTTTCTTTCTTGTTTTTTTTAACGTGGAATCTCCAGTAGTTGGATTCGACTGGAAATACGCAGACAATAAAAATTCGAACTCATCAACTTCGAATGATCCACTCGTTGTTTAGTTTCATCGAATAGAACATTTTATATATAGTAAATTAGTGTTGTAAGAAAAATAACATAATTGTATTGATTTCACATATTTATTATAAATTGAGACTTTAAGATGAAATTAAATTCTTTTATGGTCTCATATATTTTGCTCACATTCAAAATGAGTTCGATTCTTGCTGAAAACAACTCACTCATATTAAATTATTCACTAAATAAGCATTCTCTCAATAATGAAGTAATAAAATTCAGTCAACAAATAATGAAAGTATTTTAAAAAATAACATAAATAAATTAATTTCACACCATTCTGAATTTTGAACTTTTATAGTATAGTGTTTCATTTTATCAGCTTAGGGAACGAGTTATAGTTAACGGAGCTTTAAACAAATCAAATAGAGATTATCGCAAGAAATTTTAGCCTTGCAAGTGTTTTCTTTAAGTATAAACCACATCTTAACTCATAGATCTTAATTTTTATTCACTTACATTTATATAAGCAACACCAATTTTTATTATTTTCAAAGGTGACTAACATTAACATCAATCTAAAATTAAAGATGTACAATAATACCAGTCACATCATTTATTAAATTTACGATAAAAAGGTTTAAAACAGAAGAACCAACTTCCACAATAAATAACCCCAAAACATACACGAAAAATTAAAATAGGCAAATAGTTTGTTCTAACTCCACACCCTTTTCACTTTACACAGTCTGGTACCGGTAGACCTCCCATCCACGTGGATGATTCCCACAAAACTCCAATTAATAGCATCTCGTCACGTGACATCTTCACTCCGTCCCTCATCCGTACGGAACGGCAACCAACCCCACCGTTTCACACACTAACCACTCCATAATTTCACCCTCAATCTCACACACTAAACGCTCCGTTTCCTCCCGATAACACCCACTTAACGGCGTTTTGCACAAATCGTTATCCACCAAACAATCAATATCTTCTAGAACCCTACAATTAGCCGCCGGAAAACTCTCAATTCTCCTGCACAATTCATCATCTAAAGCGATACAATCATTATTCCCCAAAATTGGAAAAAATTTGAAATCCAAACGCGGTCTTAAAATATCCGCCAAAAGCTCATCCACCAACTGGAAAATTAGCCGCCGGTTGCACCGGCGGCTTACGGCGGCGGGGTGGAAGAGTTCTAGGTAGTAGAAAATCGAGGGATCGAGGGGGTGTGAAGGCGTGTGCCATTTCCCCAACGTTAACGGCGTGAATTTGTCGGCAATTCCGGCGCGTTTGAGGATTTTGTTGACGTAGGATCTGTACTCCGGCGCGGCGGCGGGCAGGACGGTGGATATTTTTATTTTATGAGGCAGGTTGTTGTACGAATGGCTCGTGTTACAAGATAACTGTGTGTTCCTTTTCGATGAAAGAGAATCTGATGACAGCTGTAATTGTATTTTCACCCACGCCAAATTATTAGACTGATGATATCAAATTAATACTACGATTTAAATTTGACAGGAATTTGACAGTCAGTGAACTATATTTTTGGATTTTCTAGTGTCTATTTATTGAATTTGTAACAAAATTTAAAGGTTAGAGTTAATTAAATATTGATGCTAAACAAAAGCAATGTTTGCTGAAACAGAGAAAGAGTAATAAGCATGACCGAATACCTCTTTTTGGCTAGAAAATCTTGGAATGCGCTCGAACCCATGCAGCTATTGCTACGTTAATTTTCTATTAGTATCACTAATTCAGTAAACATCACTGCTTTTATATACAAAATTGAATAAACAGAACATTATATCAAATACAAACATGATACAGTTAACTTTGCTATTTTAATATGGATGAGCTTCTGAAAAGAATTTCATAATTTGTTAAAGGATAAATACTAACAAAACATGTAAAAAGTTGAAGAAATAGTGTGTTAATACCTGTTTTTGAGGTAATTTGGTAGCAGGGGGAGAAGGGTCTTTTTTGACAGGGAGAAGGGAGGGCCCACTTATATGCACAAGTTCACTTGTTGACAATGGCGATTTCTTCGACTTCTTCGCTGCAGAAGCAGAACGAACAAAGGCCTCCTCCTTCTTGTTTCTCATCCCTTTATCAACACTAATTTGGCCGCTTAATTTCTTCACACCACAACTTTTCCCCACCTCGATTTTCCTGCAATCATTCTGTTGCTCTTGAATCATTACTTGAAGTTTAGTCTTCGAAGAACTCGAACAGCTCTTTGAAGAAGACGAATTCCTTGGACTTTTGATGTTCGTATCCGTAACCGATCTGCACTTTCTGGAATCTAAGAATCTGAGCTTCGGCGAACAGGAGGATGGAGTGGTCGATTGCTTGACATCGGGGCTAATTTCGCCTCCGTCCAATTTGGGGAATAATTTAGGGCTTTTCTTATGGAGTTTAATTAGGAGATTTTGATCCCTTCTGTGTTCATCTTTTTCCGATCTGTTTGTGTTGGTGATATCGAGAAGCCCAACCCTTCTGCTCACACTTTCCTTGACCTGTTTCACGATCTGCTTCGCGTAATGCCCTGGGCTATTGCTGTTTTCGTCCTGTTTTCTGAATCTCCCTCTTTTCCCCACAAATTCCTCGTTTATCCTCTCCTTGTTTATCTGCAGAGACAGCCGGTGGTGATGATTGACGTCCGACCTTCTCGACGATGACGTTCTCGGCGTTTCCGGCAACGACCGGGCGCCGACGCTGATGTCATCGTCGGAGAAGCATCTGTTTCGGTAGAGATGGGATTTAGTTTGGGGGTTGGGATTTGAAGATGGGGAGGAACATTCTGGAAGTAAATCGTGGCCCATCAGCCTTGCTACCAGATTGGGGGTTTTAGTTCCTGGTGAATTGGTGCTGCAATCTGAAGCTAAATCCTCTGTTTTTGAGATTGATGCTCTGATTTTGATCTGATTAATCCCCACCTGAACAGATTAATTAATGATTGAACTGTTTGTTAGTACGAATACATTTAAAAATGAAGTGACAATAACCATTAAAATTAACATACTGGGATATTGAAATTTTCTTGTCCTTGTTGTTTGATGGATAATGGGTTTGAAGGTGGTTTGATGGACTCTGTTTCGTCTAAGTCCAAGCTGTTCCTTGGTGCCTCCACCCCTGCTGCATCAAAGTATGTTTAGTATTTATTCAAGATTAAAAAGAGCAAGAAAGAGAGAGAGAGAGGGTGACCTTTTAATGAAGAGGATTCTGCTTGTTGTTGAAGGAAAGTGTTATTATGGAAAGAATGTTGGTGGTTCAAAGGAAGTTGGAACAGATTCAAATCGAAGAGTTGAAAAACAGCACACATGCAACCAGCTGAGCTACTACTGCCTTCTTCTGCACTAGTGGATCTCCGCCGTCCTCCGCCGCCGCCGCCCATCCAGTAGAGCCACTCCCTCCCCATCTGTATATCTCCGGCTGTATGTATATGTGGAGACAGTGGGAGTGTGTGTTGGTGGAGAATATCAGAGGTGAAAACGACGCAACTGATAGAAATATGAAAAATAACTCAGAAAAGTAAAGCTATTAGTATTAGGAGCGCGACAAATGCGGATCCGGAGTTTCACTACTTTTTATTTTTATTTTTATTTTGATTTTGATTTTTCAAGTCTTTTTTTTTTCACACACACTAAAATGTGAATGTGTGTGAGTTTGGTTAGCTAAGTTTAATAGTATTATTATTAAGATAGTATTATTATTATGACACACACAGTCACACTCACTCCCAAGAGTCATCTCTCTTATCTATGGGCCTTGGGAACATGAAGAATGACGAAACGACCACGCTCTCTTTCATGGCTTTTTTTCTTTCTTTTTTTTATTACTAATTATTTATATGTATCATGTGTGTTCCCCGTCTCCTCCACAATTTTAAATTTTAGGTGCTCTATTTCGGGATCTCCAACATTATCACAATCTTAATTTATGGGGCTAAGGTCTCGTATTTATTCAGGTGTATTGTGTATTTATAATGCATTATAAAATTATACAATTTGTTATAACTTTTTATATTAAAATGTGTAATTATTTTTTTATATTAATAATTACACGAAATAAATTTTATGTGTATCCAGGTGCACGACGCACTCATAGTGCACTTTAGAACAATACAATTTATTATACTGAATATGCAATTTATTTACATTGAACTGTGTAACAATTAAATATGAAAAAATAATTGTACATTTCAACGTAAATAAATTATATCTATTAATATAATAAATTGCATAATTTAAAAAACAATATGAATGCACACTGAATGCATAAAAGACTTAACCTAAAGTTTAATAATCTCTCATGACCGTTTTAACTTCGACACGGTGGAGAATTTGAATAGCGGATCGCCGGATCCATATTCCTTTTAATTAATCTATCTCTCTATTTTTAAATTTGGGTATACACATTCATATGTATTATATTCATTTACTATTATATTCATTTACATAATTAGATTCTAATATGTTTTCTGTGAAGTGTGGATAGCTCAAGTGGTTAGAGTTTTACCACCTGAGACTTTGAGGTCTCGGGTTCGAGACACGATTATTTCCTCTTGTGGTGATCCCTCCCTTGTGGGGTGGTGGTTCTCCTGTTGTTGGGTTGCGGTTTCGGTTGTGGTGCGAGTTGCGGTTTCGAGTGATCTCACTCTTGTGGTGATTGCGGTTCCGATCTACAGCGAGATAAAATGATGTTGTCATGTGCCTGATGATAAAAGAAATTATTGTAATTGATTATGTTAAGAAACTATTGTAATTGATTGTCTTTTTAAAAAAAAAAAAATTCTAATATGTTTTCTGCCTCGGTTGCATTTGAATTTGAATACAGACTACACTTCTGCGTTTTGGTCTCAACCTCCTCTCAGAATTTTGAAAGTGCATCTTTCTTTTCTTCAAATTATTTTTAATTGAAACAAATTTATTGAATTATTACATCTGTTATATTAGGTAATGATTAAAATTTAAACAGAATCGGGATGCTGTTAAAAATGATTATGATTGAAATGAAAAATTATATTCCACATTCCAAATTGATAGCTACAGAAAAATTGTAGCATGACAAAATATAAATAAAAAAACAAAATTTCACATAAGGTGATTACAAAAGAATATGACTTATTAAAAAAAAATTATTACAAAAGAGTATTAATAGTGATTACTAAAAGATCAAGTTATTAGTTTAATAAATATGGGTCAGTTTCACAGGAATATGACTTATGTTAAAAAATATTTGACTTATACACATTCATTATTGACTTGAAAAGCATATCAAAAAAATAAGTTACTCAATTATGTTTTATTATCAAATCTTATATCATGAACATATATCTCCCGGTGAGCAGTATAAATTGACGTTTCCTATTCTTTATATAATTGAAATTTACATAATATAAAGCGTGTGTCAAATTTACATAAAGATTAATTTGATTTTATACCACAAATTAAATAGTGTATTTATATCAACTCATTATATGGGCGGGAAAAGTACAAGTTTTAGGGTCCTTTTGAGTTTTGACTAAATTTATTTTAAACATCTTATAAACTCTAACATCTTATAAATTGTTTTGAGAGCTTATAAAATATAATTTTTAAGTAGCTTATAAATTGTTAAAGTGTTTGACTATTAAAACTTATAAGTTCTTTAATAGTAATTTTTTAAAAACTATTTTTTATTTTAAAATTAATATAATTTTTTCATTTTTGTAATAATATTTTTTCCAGAAAATAATCTTTTCGAAAATAAATAGTATTTTTTTTTTTTTTAATAATATTATTTTTTTCCAGAAAATAATTTTTTTCGATTTTTAATAATATATTTTTTCCAGAAAATATTTTTTTTGTTTTTTTTTAATAATATTATTTTTCCAGAAAATAATTTTTTCTAAAATAAATTTTTTTTTCAGAAAAAATATCGAAAATATTGAAAAAAAAAATCCAGAAAATATATATTTTTTAAAATAAATATTTTTTTTTAGAAAAAAGAATCGATTTTTTTTTTCAAAAATAAATATATTTTTTTATGACAAATATTTTTTAAAAAAATAATCGAAAATATTTGTTTTCGAAAATGATTTTTTTTTTTCAGAAAATAATTTTTTTTTAAGTTTTTATTTTTTTTATTATTTTATTTTTTGCGAAAACAAAAACAGGTCGGGTTGGATTGAATTCGGACCGAGTTTGGGCCGAGATGGGTTGAGATATGATAGATCTTATTTAATTTTTTGTAAATTAAGTTGAGATATCCCAACTTAATTTTTTGGAGCTTATAAGCTCTAAAGAACTTATTTTTAGATCTTATAAGATTTTAGACATCTTATTTTACTAAATAAAATTAATGAACTTATAAGCTCCTAAACAGTTTATAAACTGTGCCAAACAACCCCTTAGTTAAGGGTACGTATCGTTAACGAATACGAACACGTATCCAAACATAAATTTGAGGAAAAAAATTATTGCTTTTCTTTTCCTTCTATTTTTATGTGAAACTTATGTGTAATTTAAACTAGATGTTCAATTTTTTTTTTATCAGGAAAAATGAGTATATTAATACTTGAGTATAAGAAATGCTCAGAAACTAGTTTACAGAGTGTTTACCGAGAGTTCAGAGATCCAAAAAATGTCTAGGATTTACATATCGGTCTTTCAATGAAAAATCGCTCTAACACTATGAATTTAGAAGAATATCAACTCCAAAATCTACCTTTAATTTCATTAACTATCTTGTCTATCGAAATATTCTCCCCTTCGAAAACTTTCTTATTTCTCCAATTCTAAATGACCCAAATAACACATATCCAAATACGGGTAAAAATCATCCTCCCTCTTTTTCCGGAAAAAATGCCCGAGTGAAGAAGGAGTTGATCATTGATGTGATTATTTAAACTAGATGTTCAATGCTTTAAAAAAAAATAGATGTTGAATAATAATAAATTGTCGACGTGCATGTTCGTTCTATAGATGATAAATAATCTTTCTAGAGTAACACTTGTGTGCACCAATTGCACCTTGTGCAATTGGTGCAATTGAATTCAATTTTAATTTGAATGAACAATATACATCTTAAACACTAAATTATGAATCTTAAATCATTATCTATTCTGGCCGGATGAACCATGAATCACTCGTGTCGGGTCGGGTTTGGGTTGGGTCGGTTAAAAAACCAAACTAGTAAAAAAAAATTAAAGAAAAAGATTATTAAAAAAAAATTGAAATGAAATAAAATTGCACCAAATTAAAATTAGTGCAAATAGTGCACATGAGAATTTGTCATCTTCTTAAGAGTTATGATCTACAAATAACGAAGTATATTGTTGTTGTGACAAAAATAATGAAATACTATTATTTTCTTCATAAGAGTTCACTTGTTGTTGGGTCCGAACTAATGAAAAAAAATTAGGGGGTGTTTGCAAAAAACTTATGATTTTAAAGAAGTACTGAATAATAAAAAAATGATTAATAGTAAAAGTTGATAGTGCTTGTAAAATAATTCTAAAAAAAGTTAATAGTGTTTGAAAAAAAAGAGAATTTTTTAAAATACTAATAAACTACTAAAAATATATTTTTTGAAGCTTATAACTTATATTGTAGCTTATAACAACTTACAAACACTCAAAATTGCTTCTGCACATAATTCTAAGTGACTATAATAAGTTTTGGCAAACACCTCCCTTAAAACAATTCTATATCAAATCTCTACATTCTCGTATCCCACTAATAAACATTAAAAAACAATATTCTATATATGATTAAAACAAACATAATTAGCCCACTCAATATTCTGCTTCAAGCCTCTTGTTCTTTGTCCAAGTCTTCAAAAGAAAAAGAGATAAACAAATCGCTACGAGTTTATGATTAAAAGTCGTTTGACTTATTTAAAAATGAAGAAATGATATTATCTTTAAAAATATGGCATTTTCTAGCTCTATTTTTTTTTTATAACTCAGTATATATCCGGCCCAAGGATCGACTAAGTTGGTTGAAGACCTTAAGATTAGAATTGAAGTTGACTAAGTGTGAAAGATAACGTGTCCTTGAATTCTCTTTTAGTGATTGATTTTTAAATTTAGTGATTAATTTTTAAATTCTTTATTGCGAGTTTTATATAATAATTTTTTTTTTAGGGATACCTAATAATAATAATAATGTCCTCAAATTCAATCCTCACCATTTCATCATTAATTAATGCCTCACTTTCATCGTAACAACATCGCCCTGTTTTCCCTCTTCCAATAAACCACCCCCTTCATCCTCAAACATTTATTCTATCATCATATTCGTCTCATAATTCATGGGCAATTATACTTTCTTACCACAATTTGTGTGTATGTAATTTAAGAAATAAAAATGTTTATATGATTAAAAGTGATTTTTAGTCAAATAGTTGGTAATTCTTACTATTTAAAAACATAATTATCTTTATTAAAAATTACATAGTTATATTGAAAAATTTCGTAGTCAAATATTTATTTTTCTGTAATGTACATGTTGTAAATAATTAATATTTATGAATATAAGAGTTCTTTCTTTTTAATCTCTCAATCTTATTGTCCTAAGAAAAAAGAACGAAATGACACCTATTGAATTTGACGAAGGCAGCATTGCTCATGTAGTTTGACACAATGCACCAGCAAAACGTATATGCCAAAAATCACTTTTATATGCCTCCCTTAAATCTGGAAAAAAATTATTCACATTATTTCATATATTTAGTATAAATCTTGGAACTCGTGTTCATGATTTTGAAAAGTGTAATTTTTTTTTTTAAAAGCCACCATATTTTATTAGATCATAACGATTTCAAAATACAGTGGAGCCACGACGGGCATTGCTCTTCCACCCAAACCTGGGGCGAAGAAAAAGAAAAAGAAACAGAAGCAAGATAATCTGCTGCCTTGTTCGATTGACGAGGCTGATGCAGTAGGGCAACAAAGTGGTCATTGTTAAGCAGCTGTCGTACCTCGTCCAAGATAATACCTGTATGATCTAAGTATCGTTGTTGTCCCGTTACTGCTCGAACAGCCAACAACGAGTCTGAGAAAACCACAATATCCTTGTATCCCGTGTCAACACAGAAAAGTAAGCCATATTGTAGCGCGGTGAGCTCGGCTATCAGCACAGAGAGGGGTTCGACAATAGGGATCGAAGCCGCTATGCGAACCGTCCCTAATGTGTCACGTAGGATAAAACCCACCCCGAACTCTCCTTTCGTTGAGGCGACCGCAGCATCCACCTCAAGGCGTAGAGCAGAGGGCGGAATGTGAGAAGCTGCCCCTCCTGACTGTTGGGAAAATCGGAGTGCCCGGATCTATTCGAGGTGATTATTTAAATACATATTTAAATTAAACAGTTAATTACTAACATGAATTAATCATAAATCAATTCAACATAATAATAAACAATATGCGTACACATAATCCACGTAAATCCTAAACATGAATTAATCCTAAATCAATTCAACATAATAATAAACAATATGCGTACACATAATCCACGTAAATCCTAAACATGCGGAATTAGGAGTTACGAAATTACTAACCTCTTGAAGAATCAAACGGATGAATCAACCCAAGAGTCTTCCCAAATATATCTACAAAGTCCACGAAAGCTATCCGGTGGGAAGATTTCAACGAACGATTTTAATGGGAGAGAAATTAAATATTTTGCTACCACCTTTGTGGATTTCTAATATTTCCAAGACATGGAATTGCACTTGGGAATGAAGAGCTCATCCCCTATAAATAGGGAGGAGGAGGTCGAAATTTTAGGTCAAAAATATAAGGAAGGAATATTTTATTGGTCTCCAAGATTTCTTGAATATATCTTCTATATTATTTTCTCTTTAATTAAATTTTCCATAAAAATCTCTTCCCCTCTTCTACCTATAATTTTCGAAAATTACAAGATATTAGGAGTCAAGATTTGACTTCTTGAATTTATAGAATAATTATGTATTCCTACAATAATTATCTCTTTCCATAAAATATCTACAAGAAAATCAAGACAATTTTTTCTTCCTAATTATCTACAAAATTTCGAAAATTACAACATGAAAATATAGCAAGAATATTTTCTTCTCTCTCTCATTAATTGGACTTTATTTTGGGCTATTTGGGGGGCCTTTAGGAGAATTAAGATTGAACCTTCAATGGACTATGAAGCTTTAATATTTTGGGCAAAATATTATTCAAGTCCATTAATAATAATTTACTCCAATATAAAATTAATATTGAACTATCCATCTTAACCCATATTACGATTTCATATATAACATGGCTCCCGGTCATTATTTCCCGCGTTTAAGATTATCTTAGTCCATTAATTAATTAAGCCACTGAAGTAAAGACAACTTTATATTAATTAATATATTTATCCTTGGAGTAAAGACAGCTCAACATTATTATCCATGCCGGAAATAAATTTTCACTTGCAAGATTTGACATGATAAAGGATATGAGCCCACCAAGGGGACAAATCAAGCAAGACGTACTTGCACGCGATTCTCCGTATAAAATGTCAGCAATCGTCATGTAATTAATAATATTGCCCAAGATATAAGGTATCGAATCGCATTGACTCTCTTCCCATCATAAGTCAAAGCAATAGTTATTAATTTCACACGATCCTATTTAAGGGACGGAGATTAAGAAACAACGCACCACTGAGGTCTAATTCTTGTATATTCAGTACCGAAGAATGTGTCCTCCTGTAGGTCCTCATTCAACGCACCTAAATGCGCTAGTGTGATCCTTTGGTCAAGACAGGTCAATCTGGGTCTCACACTTCAACCGTTCATGATGGTTCGTTCATTTCCATCTGGGTTATGAATTTGTACTTATTTACGAGGGCTGTTAATTTGATCTTCAGTGATCGGATATCACCAAATTAACTACAACGTAATACGTACTGTCTCATTGAACGGGTTTGCAATAAACATATATAACATTCATTCATATTTAATGCAACAATGATTAAATAATTTATTTCAATAAATAAATAAGAAACTTCAGTTTAGTTCTACAAAGTAAAAGCATACTTTTCAGTATAACCCCAACACTAACTGCTCAGGCAGTGTGTCCGATGGTTGCGAACCCGGGAGTATTCCCGAGCGTGCTGGTATTCCGCTAGAAAACAGTCCGCACGCACTGCATCTGGTGGCTCCCAAACTTGGGGTTTGCTATGCCGAAATTTGCATAGAGCGTTCCAAGTGCACCAGGCATAGGTTGCAAATGTTTCCAGGATCCGGCCTGACTCAACATGTTTGATTTCCAGACAACAATCAAGAAAAGAGCCTCCCGCATATCGCCGCAAGACTGGCCAGAAAATCGACGTCTTCCAAAAGGTCCGCACCATAGGGCAAAAGAGTAACGTATGCGTCGTTGACCCGTCGGAACTGCCGCAGCTGATACATGCCCCTGAACATGGAACATGGTGACGCCGCAAGTTTAGTGGAGTGGGAAGCGCATCCCTGCAAGCTTGCCATAGGAAGACCCTGATTTTTGGTGGCACGAAAAGTTTCCACAAGCAGTTCCACCATTGTTCACCTGCGTGTGTAGAGGCATGAGCAGGCATATCATAGAATCCAATCGCTAATTTGTACGCTGATTTCATAGAGAACCTACCCGTGGGGTCAAAACCCCAATACTTAGAATCCCTCTGAGGCTCGAGACTAAGTGGAATCTTCAAAATTTCATCCAGTTGATACGGTAGGAATGTTTGGCATAGAAGGTCGGTATTCCATTTCCTGGATGGAAGTATGAAATCAGCTACCAGCTGCTGGGCAGTAGGTGCGCCGACGTTGGCACTTGAGGGACATCCCGAGGCCAGACCCGGTACCCAAGGATCGTGAAAAGGCCGGACCGATAGACCATCCCCTATCCGCCACCTGACTCCCCGGTGAACCAAGTCTCTTGCCCAGAGCAGAGAACACCATACATATGAAGGCCTAACACCTGGATTAGCATCCATCAAGTCCACATGCTTGTGATATCGGGCTTTAAAAAAATGACCTAGTAGTGAATCCGGGGTCACCATCATGCGCCACACCTGCTTGGCGAGCATGGCTTGGTTGAACTCTGCCAGACACCAGAACCCAAGACCTCCTCGACACTTTGGTTGCGTCACGTCCGCCCATTTGAACCAATGCACTCCTTTTGAATTTTGACCCGAGCCCACCAAAATTTTGCCATGTAGCTCTCCATCTGGGTGATAATCTTCTGTGGTATGCGGAAACATGACATTGCATATGTGGGGAGCACCTGAAGAACATACTTTATTAGCGTTTCTCGACCTCCTTTTGAGAAGAACTTTTGTTGCCATCCATGCAAGCGACGAGCTAATGCATCCCTAAAAAATTCAAACTGAAGGCATTTGTTGCGAAGAGTAAAAGTAGGCAAACCCAAATACAACGCATGTCCTCCAACAACCGGGACTATGAGAATGTTCTAAATCCTGCTTACCAGGTGTGCAGGAGTGGCAGGGGAAAACGTGATCGCTGATTTCTCATAATTAATGAGCTGACCAGAAGCTCGCTCATATGTACGGAGACACTTAAGGATCCCGCGGCAGTCCAACTTCGTAGCGCGAAAGAACAGGAGGTTGTCATCAGCAAAGAAAAGATGCGAAATAATTGGAGCCTTAGGCGCAATTCGAACGCCCGTAATTAGGCGTTGTGACGCAAACTCATTGAGTATTGCCGAGAGTCCCTGAGCACAAAGAATGAACAGGTTGGGGGATAGGGGGTCCCCTGCCGAATTCCCCGGCTTGGCCGGAGGCTTCCCACAACTACCCCATTAATGTGAAATGAGTATGAGACGGTGGATATACAACAGAATATCAGTTGTATGATATTTTTCGGGAACGCCATTTTACGGAACACGTGCATCAAGAATGGCCACTCGACCCGGTCGTAGGCCTTACTCATATCCAGCTTTAGCGCGGCGTACCCATGCTTAGTCTTCTTATTTTGTCTCAACCAGTGCATGCACTCGAAACCTATGAGAACATTGTCTGAGATTAACCGACCCGGCACAAACGCAGTCTGCTGAGGATCAATGACCTCTCCCAATGCTCTACTAATTCTGTTTGTTATAGTCCGGGACACAATCTTGTACGCCACGTTGCAAAGACTTATTGGGCGATATTCCGTTACCATCTTCGGGTCCACCACTTTAGGAATAAGTGTAATGACAATGTTGTTCCAGTCATCGGTACTTGCCTCGTGATTGAGAATGTCCAAAACAACTGCCATGACATCAGTTTCAATGACCTGCCAAAGCTTTTGATAGAACAATGCAGTAAAACCGTCCGGTCCAGGAGCTTTCGTGGGATCCATGTCCCAAAGGGCTCGCTTTACTTCCATTACTGTGAACGGCTGTTGTAGCATGACGCGCATGTCCTCCGAGATCCGGTTGTGCATGCACCCGAGAACTGCGTCGCATTCCTGGTCAGATGGCTGGGACGATGTAAACAGGGTCCCAAAGTAGTCCCTCACAATTTCCGACATACCCTGAAGCGAAGTTATCCAATCCCCGTTCCGACTGACTAAACCCCGAATGGTATTTTTACGCCTTCGGCCGGACGCAACATGGTGAAAAATTTGGAATTCCTGTCCCCATCTTGCAACCAAGCTACTCGAGCCCGTTGTTTCCAGTGCATTTCCTCCTTCGAGAGCGTAGCCTCCAACTCTGTATGCAGTTGCCGAAAGAGTCTTGGATTTGGTGGCGCACCCCCCGGACGTAGAGCCCAGTCAATACGGCATTGTATGCCTGAAACTTTAGCCGGGATGTTATTGAAACGATTGCGACTCCACCGTAGAAGAAACTCTTGAGCTGCTGCAAGCTTACGTGGCCACGATAGTGTCGGCGAGAGGTTATTCCAAAGACCACGAAAATCGGAAAGGAATGTGTCTTCTCTTAGCAACTTATGCTCAAAAAAGAAACGGTGCGATGGTGAATATACTATAGGTGGCGAAGATGAAACGTGCACCTGAACAGCGCGGTGGTCCGACCCGTAAAAATCCAGATTGACAACTGAGGCTGTTGGGAAGAGATACCGCCACAACTGGTTTGCACAAAAACGATCAAGACGTTCCTGGATGATACCCTGTGCATGTCGTACACCAACCCAAGTAAAAAATTCCCCGGAGGCGTGAAGATCCTGTAAACCACTATCCTCCAAAGCATGTCGAAAGTCATCCATAGCAACAACGTCGCGGACGTTGCCCCCAACTTTTCCGAATGGTAAAGAATCTCGTTGAAGTCCCCGCCAACTAGCCACGACATGTTCGGGATGGTGTTATAGTGAGCAAGTCTATGCAATAAAGTCCAGGAGTGATGTCGTTGCAGTGGGTTCGGGTGACCGTAAAACCTAGTGAATCGCCATCGACAACCATTATAAACCACAATACAGTCAATATGACCAATAGAATACGACAAAATAGATATATTACATTCAGATTTCCAACATAATACAAGTCCCCCGCTACGACCCCGAGGATTTACCACAAAGATACCATCAAACCCAAATAGACTACGCCAACTATTACATACCGAATTAGAAACCTTAGACTCACAGACAAACAAAATACATGGATCCTTTTCCGCAATTAGACGCCGGAAGTCACGGAATGCCCTCTGGTTCCCAAGCCCTCGAGCATTCCATACAATAGTCGTCATGACTGCTGCTCGACCGCCACAGAAAAACAGGGATGTCTTCCTCCACCAACACCCGCGTACAGTAATGGAGATTATGCTATGAGCGATTGAACAGGAAAAGGAATTTATACTTAACTAACTTGTGAACGCAAACCTTTCCCACAACGGCAACAGTTAATTAGCCGAGAAGGATTTGAAGAACAAACGTGGGGAGAAATAACCCCGGATACGCACGACTGTGGCGGAAATTCGAAATTGACGGAAGAACAATCACGAAGCTTCGGGACGAAGATGGCTCACCTCTAGAAAGTTAGAGAGAGAAGTCTGTAAAATATTGTAACTTGTAAGTACATAAAAGTGTTTGAAAAGTGTATTAAGATGATAAAAAAGCAACACAGGGATTATCGATCTTGATGGGAGTTCAAAGTTGCAATTTTATCTTGCCAAAAATTTGTGTCGAATTTATTGTGAATTCTATTTTTTAATTATTATTGTTACATATAAAAATTATCTCTGTTATGTATAAAATTTATCTCCTATTATGCATAAAAAATAATTACTATTTAAAAAATATAAAATATTTTTTAACATTGAATTTTTTTTGTGCATAACAATAATTTTTTTTGCACATAATTGTGATAGAGTTTATGTATGGACCAAATTTATAGGGGTGTTACTCTTTTATCTTTTTGGACAAGCATCTATAATAGGGGTGGACGGTACGGCATACCGAAATTTATTTTGCCATACTGTTACCAAAATTTTCGATACCGACCGTTGTCGTACCAAAATTTCGGCATATCGAAATTTTCGGTATGTCAATATTACATACCGATACCACCGATATTTCGGTATATACCGAAATGCCGAAATATTTCGGTATACCGAATTTTTTTTTCAGTAAATCGAAAATTATTCCGGTATATCGGAAATTTTTTCGGTATACCGAAATTTTTTGCGATATACCGAAAATTATTCCGGTATACCGAAATATCGAAATTCGGTTGACCGAAATTTTCTATATTTTCATACCGTTATCGTACCGAAATTTTTGGTACGGTATACCATATCGATAATTAAAATCGATATTTTTCAGTACGGTAAATACGGTATACCGCTATTTTCGGTATTTTCTCCACCCCTAATCTATACTCTATGATATATCATTATATAGATCAACAAACATTTGGGGGCGATCTCAAGTATGTCATTGACATTATTAAATAGAGATACTAAAAATACTATGTTTCATCTAAAAAATTAAATTTACACAAAAAAATAAAATCAGTAATTTATATTTATTTGCCAACAGATAGAGTGATACTAGAGTATGTCCCATCAATGCCTCAATGCTCTTTGTCCAAATCGCACCAACCTAACACCCCATAGCTCACTAGCCAACAATTAGTCAATAAGAATTTGGCAGCGACCACTGCCCCTTTTACTGTTAATTTCTCATTTGAATTTATTATTTTATTAATACATATATATTAATTCAATTTATTTCAAATAAAAAACTTTAACATTTTCCTTTTTTACTATAGGAAAGTAAGAAGTTGAAAAAATGTGAAATAATTTCATATTATTTAAAAGTTACGAACTTTTAAAAAAATGTGAAATCAATCTCTCTCGTGGATTAAATTCTAAAGATCCACCGAATGAACACTATAATATGAGTAGTGTTGATTTAAACGGGATATGAACAAAAAAAATGAGCGTGGACTAAGGACTTTAATATCAATTAAAATAATTTCATTTTAAAAAAAATTATCTCATCCAAAAAATTTGACTTTATATTATACAGCTCCCTAACAAATTAAGAAGAAAAGAAAATAATATAAAAATGATTTTGATTTTTTTATTGTGGGTGCTAATTGTTCAGGCGGTTGTGGGAATTGATATGTGAAAATTTGGGCCCATAAAAAGTCGACGATTGATTTCTTATGAAGCTAAATATATCAGCCTAATCTACTTATGCCGTGTACTAGCTAGCGTTTTATGAACCTTTTCATAAGAAATCTACTATCGAGATCTATAATATTATTCGATATATATATATTATACTCCCTCCGTCCAAATCTTTAAGGTTTTCTTTCCATTTTTTTTGTCTCAATCTTTAAGGTTTCTTTACTAAAATGGAAATACACTTTATCACTTTATCACACCACTTTATCACTTTATCACATAAAATACTAATAAACAACTCTTTATACCCTCAACTACCCATCACTTTATCACTTTATCACATAAAATACTAATAAACAACTCTTTCTAATCACTATTCCCATAAATCCTTATGAACAGTCAAAAAACCCTAAAGAACGGGACGGGGGTAGTATAAAATAATGTAACGAAGAGAAAGCAAGAAAAATACAATTGTTATACAATATTGTTGATATTGCACGAATGTTGTTCCAGATGTTGGACAACATTCTGCACAATATCTTAAATTTGTTTTTTCTCCTAATACTGACTCTGTTTTATTAGATGTGTTTTTCTATATTTCCTACATTGCAAATTGAAGACAATTTCGGATATTTATGGAGTAAAAATAGAAAGATCATGGGTGATTACACCAAGATCATAGAGATAGTGGAGGAGATCTTCAAGGTTGTCCACACCAAGTGGATAGGACATTGCAGTTGGTCCGAATGTCTATAAATAGACTGCATTAGTCGACATTCAAGTTTGAGTTAAAGTGAAATCTCATTTGCTCTACTCCAAACTTAAGAGAGTAACATCCAAAACACAACCGAGAGAACAATCGAGTGATTGTTTTTTGTAGGAGTGTGAGGGTCGTTGTTATTCTATTTGTACTGGTCGAGGGAATACAATCTCTCCCATCAGTATTGTGTTTGTCTTATTAGATCAAGTTTTAGGTTGAATAAGATCACTAGTTACTTAATTGAATAGATTGAATTTTGGTGTGTGATTTTTCACTACACCTTTTAGAATCTTGTAAGAGATTCGTGTGTATCTCACTACTTGTTATAATGATGTTTTTAACCATGAGGTTCGTATAGTCTTATTATAGACTATACACAATTTTGAAAATCATTTGCACTGCGTTTTTATACTTCCGCTGTCATATGTTGTTTTATATGTTTTACAATATTTTCAACAACACTCTGAAAATACACGCACACACACTTGCAAATATATATTAGTTAATTAGTAAATTTATTGGAGTGACTTTCATGCTACCGTATTTGGCTCCATAAAGTGGGCTCGCGAGCTATTTGTATTTGACTCAACACTACTTGGCTCAACTCGACTCGTTTACACCCCTATTTCTTATCATAAATGAGTCGCAATTTCTCATTTAATCAATCATTATTTCGGAAAGGTACGTAAACGTAAAATTTGAAAAATTTAAAGGATGAAATAATTAAATTAAACTTCCCTTAGTTTATTCGCCAAATTTTACTGTAGTATATGTTGCGCACTCTCATTCATAACTTGTTCATAATTGAATTTACGAGACCCCTTAATTTTATCCTTTTCGAGGCAAACAAAAATTGAGTTAACCAAACACTAGGTTGTGCAAGAATATGATTAGGACCCAACCCACCCTTCCATTGGCCCTAATGAATTATATGATTATGACCCATGCAAACCCCCCCACAATTATTGAACCCTACTCCTTCAAATTACTATGTCCAAATATAAGGGAGCCCTATTTCAGTTTTATCACAAGCTCTTTCCTACAATATAGGGTGCAATATCATTGTGGTAAGACCATATTATATTCTTCCTTTCAATTTTTCAAATTCATACATTAATTCAATTTTGGATTCATGACCAAATTTCAGTTTTTTTCCCGACATGGGTGATGGGTTGCAATAAATTTTGCATAGAGATATCTCGATTCTGTGTCATTTTTATTTTAATAACTCGATATCCAGTTCAAGAACCGACTAATTTGAGAATCATTAGTGGGGGTCCTATCTTACGCCAGAGCTTATATAGCTCTGTAATCAAATGTGTCATTTGACTATATTTTACAGTGATCGGAGAAATAATAAAAATCCCATGAATGTATTTGTTGGCCTCTTGATAATATTCAATTTAATACTGATGCTGTTAATGCCCAAGGGTTAATTATGTTAAAAATAGGATGTTAAGGTGGATATTCTTATTATTTGATTGAAAATATTCAAAGTTATGGCCACTTGTTTGAGGAAAAAAGAAAAGAAAGAGAAATGATATAGTAAAATATTACTATCCTAATATCATTTTTTTTTTTTGAGAATTCTAATATCAATTGATTAACTTAGTTTTTTATGAATCACACATCCAGGTAATTAAATTTTCATAATCTATATCATAATTAATAATATATTTTGAAAAAAAATACTGTATATATTTATAAGATGAAATCTTGAAAGCACAAAATATATGAAATACTAAAACTACGATTCTGTTGCCGGGACATGAACGCGGGTCTCTCGGGTGAGAACTAAGTATCCTAACCAACTAGACTACAACGGATTTGATAATAAGCTGGTTACATTTTAAGTTAAGATTTCACTTACTATTAAGCTCTTATTTTTGCGAAAAATATAAGACGTCCAAAATTTTGTTTTGTCTTAGCTCATTTACATAGTTAGTGATGACAATTTTATAGTTTTAGGAGATAATTTTGAATAATTTGAACCAATTTTATCTACATATTTATCTACATATTTAACTACATATTTATCTACAAATAAATTTATCCAAACTGCACATGCATTCCATATTTTTCAACACTAATTAACATTTCCAATATTCATTAATTTTATATAAATTTACTAAAAAAGAGTAAAAAGCTAATAAAATTTGGACAAAGGAGGTATGATGATAATTAACAATTATACCTTCTCACGCAGCCTGAAATTTTCTTCCAATAAAAACTTTTCCTGGTATACAAAAATGCACACATCCAAGATGGGTTAGACACTAAGATACTAATTATTATATGATTTGACTTATCCATATACATGTACCTTAGCTTGCAGTTTTCCCATTTCCTCCATGAATACTTGTGACTGAAAATAAACAGGAAAAATATCATAAATTTGTTTTTTTATAATTCCTTAAATTTTACATATTACCAACAATTAGGAATGATTTTTGGTCTTCATCAGATCAGGAACAACGACTAAAAAAAAAAAAAAACACAAATTCTTTCAAGTGAAACTTATCCATAGTATGAAATGTTATCATTTCACTTATAAATTACATTACTACACTACTCTTATAAACTAATATTCGTAGCATTAAAACCGGTTTTATTAGCAAATTCTATTTGTTTTTCGCTGCTTTGGGTTGTGGGGCAACCTTCCTAGCCCAAGTGGAAGTAGTGAGTAACATTATAGGTAAATTAGGTGGCGGAAAATTGCCACGAGTAAGTCAGTTTGGGCGATCGAAAGCAGTTCTCGGACATGTAGCTTACCGAATCAGTTGCAACACGGATTGAAATGCATGACTACTATGAGTATTAATTTATAAATGTAATAATATTAATTTACAAACATTATGATATCAGTCTATATAATAATATTATAAATTTTATATTGTGAACAAGTCTCATAATATACACACTTTTTTTTTTTAAAAAAAAAGGCCCGAGTCTCAATATTTAGCCCATATATAACATTAAGTAAAAGTAACCCCTCTAAATTTTAAAAAAAATAAAAAAAATTCAAAGACTAAAAGACAAAGCAAGAAATTAAGGGTATGTTTGTCTCGGGACTCACCCGGATGGACTTAGGACTTTGCAATCCAAGTCACATACTAGTTGGGGATTTCCACATCCAGTTTTTAAATTCACTCCTATAAAATATACCTATACATCTATTTTCACAAAATTCAATACAATCATTTCACCACTTTTCTTCCACCCACTTATTCTCTCCCCTACTTTTCTCTCACCCAATACAATATAATAATACAACATCAATCATCATTACATATTGATTTGACATAAAATAAAAATCTAACCCTACCTAAATCCCAAAGCAAACACATACTTTTACTATTCATCAGGATTTTTAAATCCATAGGATTTCGAAGTCATGATTTCCCCGCACACCTAAATCCCGAAACAAACATACCCTAAAGGATTAGATTTGGGTTGTGTACCTTTCTAGCCCTGATGTTGTAGAGGCTTCTCCTGAGGTGGTTGTCGATTTGTTGAAGCTCGTCCATGGAACAACTGCTAACATCATGTCCTAAAAGCTTTCTGCATATGAACATATATAATTAATTAACTTGTACATGTATTAAAAAAAATCTTCATCATATAATTAATTAATTAACAAGAGATTCAACCGGTGAGCATTCTCTAGTATCTCTATCTTCTTCGCAATGAAGCCTGCTTCCTGCTTTAGATCCTGCAACTACATTAATAAATCACTCCCAAGTCATCACAAATGCTAGCTACTATTTCATAATAATTACCCCCATATATATATATATTTGCTAATTTTTATATTATACATTTATGAAGATTAATCACTATCAGGTTACTTTTGATAAACAAGTCTAGTACGAGCTTTTGCAAGAGAACAATTATATATGTTGTAGCAAGCATCAAACTATTTTATTTTCAAATTAGCAAGTTTTAGATGGTTAATTAAATCGTACTTTTGATTCACTAATTAAGTAACAAATGTTCTAGTATACACTAAGTCACTAAGTACTTGCATTGAATGCCTTTTAAATTCTTAATTTTCTAAAATATATGCAATAACAAATATAACCTCATTATCAAAGGGAAATATTAGATAATTGATTAATTAATTAGGGTAATCGATGAGTCCGTTATCAGAATCCTTTCTCTCAGAGCGATTTAGGAAAAGAGGGGTGTGGACTTCTGCAACCGGCTATACCACACAAACCAACTGAGGAAAGTCGATTATGAAAGATTAAAATTAGATAATTGATTAATTAATTAAGGTAGTGCCAAAATTATGAAAGACTGATGGCATTGAGGTAGGGTTATAAGACGAAAAAGATAGAAAAAAAGGTCTAATTGTCTAAAGATAACACTTAATTAGAAACATCCTCCTCAAAAACAACACTTATTTAGAATGGGGGAGTACAACTCTGTAATTATTAACTAACTCACTAATTGTTATCCGTTAACTAAGTATATATTTACTTTGCGCAAAAAAATATATATATATATATATTTACTTTTAACTCAATAATTCTTATTCGTATTTAGGGGATTTAAACCAAAATCGTTTGTACCTTTATTGAAATGGTTTCACATTTATCAATTTTTTCAATTTAATCTCACATGTATTCAATTTAATTCAATTTAATCCCAAACAGACAGATGCAACTCAAAATACTCAAAATGACGTCGTTTTGAACACATGTCTTATATATTCCAGTCAAAATTAGGGGCGTGTGTCCTACGCGCTCCCAAAACAACGTCATTTTACACAATTTTGAGCGATATTCGTCTGTTTGGGACTAAATTTGATCAAATTAAACACATGTTGAATTAAATTGAAAAAATTAATAATTATGAAACTATTTCAACAAAGATGCAAAGTTATGGGACAATTTTGATTTAGTTCCCCCATATTTAATATTTCATAATAATGGTGAGGTATGTAGAAAATTAAAAAGACAACTAAATAGGTGTCATCTACCTAGTAAAATCTACGACAAAAACTAGTATGAACCTGAATTTATGGTGAACTTTATTTTTTAACATCACTGTTATATATAAAAATTATTATTAGGCATAAAAATTATTATTATTATGCACAAAAATTATCGCTACATGATCAAGTGTTTAAAACCTGATGACAAAGATGTGTTATTTAATATTCGTATTTTTTTTTGTTTAAAGGCATAAAAATTATATTAACAATTGGAACGTTATTGGAGATTGGTTCAGAGAATCATATCTATGTGTTAGCTAAGGCGAAATTGTTTGAGGATATGTTGTAATCTCTTCTCAAAGGATTTTAACCCGTAAATTTTACCGAGGGACCCAATTTATAATATAAAACAGTAGCTAAATGCACTTTAGAATTTTTATATATTTTCGAAAAATTATTTGGACTAAACATCTTTTATATTAACATTACATTTATATGTATATTGAAAATGTGAATTATACATATTCTTTTCTCTATTTTGTTAAGACCTAAAAAATCAACATTTTATTTATAGAGTGTTGATTTTTCAAATTAAAAATAATTTTGCACATAATACTTTGTTTAAAAAAATATTTTTTAAGTATGAGATGGTTTTATACATGATATATGGTATAATCTATAACACAAATAATACTCATCCTTCCAAAATATTAGAGCGTTAATACACAATTTATGTTTATTTTACTTAGAGAATCATCATCTGATGTATCTTAATTATAAGTGTATATATATATATAAGAAATTCAAGTGGGGTCATGGGCCCCTTTACCCCCCCTAAGGTAGGTCCGTCACTGTCTCTTCTATATTCTTGGGATATTCCTGATGTCCCCAATAAATTAATTTTACCTTTTACCAAAAAAAAAAAATTATCACTATATGAACAATAAAATATTTTTTAAACAGTGATAATTTTTATGCATAACAATGATAAATTTTAGAGTAAGTATCCCATAAACCAGGTTCATGCCATGAACTTGAATTATTTGACCCATTAAACTCATTTTCAACACAATTTTCTAAATCATTAAACTTGACCCGTATTATACCCTGGGTAGGGTCAAATGTCATGAATTAAAAATCAAATTTATAGCATGAACCAGGTTCATACAAGTTTTTGTCTAAACTTTATACATAACAATTATAAACTTCATGTATTATTACTTTAAAAAAAAATATTCCTAAAATGATTTCATTAAATGCTTAAAAATTGTGATTATATGCTTTCTAAAGATTATGTCCTCAAAAGGAGTAAAATCATGATTCGAGAATACATTTGTATTTTACGTATGCAAGTATGCAACCATGTAGCACCAAAAAACCAATATCGATCAATTAAGATTTAAGAGTCAATATCCTAAATAACCTGTTCAAAAAAAGAGTCATCCTAAATAAATCTAACAAATACTAGTATAAGATCGATCGAGAAGGTTATAGGCTTATAGGTCGTACAAGTTTTAATCATGATTTATTAGAATCTATGCTAAAGCACATATTCTTTCTAAGAGAACAGCTGTAATCTTAATCCCCATACTATCATACGTAGGGACGGCAATATTACCCCGGTCCGGCCGACCCGCCCTGTATCCGTAGTGAAATGGGGCGAGTCTGGATATTACTTAGGACTCGTGCCCCGGATTCACGCCCCGTTTTATTTATTAAAAATTTAAATATATGTTATATAATATATGCTAATACAATATACTTTTACATTTTTTTTTCATATTTATTAATATGTAAATAACAACAATTCAACTTTATATACATTTTTTAGGTTTATATAAAATATAATATGTTATTTCAATTAAAATTATCTATTGATATCAAAATCTTAAATTATATATATATATATATAAATATTTAAAACGGGTCGTCCAGCCCCGACCCGTGCCCCGAGCGGGTCAGACCCGATCCGTCCCGTTTAAAGAGCGGGATGGGTCCGGGTATCTAAGTATCCGACCCGACCCATTGTCATCCCTAATCATAGGGGGATAAAAGCTTCATTAATTTACTTTAACCTAGGTACTTAGAATAGGACAGTATATAAGAGAGAAATTAATTACCCCGTCTGATATGTAGTTCACTTTATTAATCCTTTAATTATAAGTTAGTTCACACGCATATATAGGGAATTAAATTAAAATAGTCTCATAATTTTGTACTTTTATTGAAATAGTCTCATAATTATCAATTTTTTCCCACATGTGTTTAATTTGATCCAATTTAGTATCAAATTGCTGGAGGTCCCTCAAAATTACTCAAAATGACATCGTTTTGGGCGCGTGTATGCAATTTTGACCGGAATATGTAAGATACGTGTTCAAAACGACGTCGTTTTGAGCAATTTTGAGTGACCTCCGGCGATTTGGGACTAAATTGGATCAAATTGAATACATGTGAAATTAAAATAAAAAAATTGATAATTATGAGACAATTTAAATAAAGGTGCAAAGTTATGGGAGAATTTTGGTTTAAATCCTCACACACACATATATATATATAGTTTCTTTTATTTTTGAAAACCATATTATAACATAACATATACATATAGTTGTTTTAGTTGTTTAATGAAGGTTTGTTATTGCATTACTTACTTTGACTTAGTCAACATCCTATGTTTATAAATCGTATTTAAATGAATGCTTAGAAAAGAGATTTTGAATCAGACCTGCATATGTTGTTCAACTTCAGAGTTTCTGTCTTCCTTTACACGTTCAAGATATCTCTCTATTGTCTTTTGCATGCTGTACATTCAGGAATAAAAAAAGTACACAATTTGTGTCAAATATCATCATCACATTCAAAACTAAAACTAATTAATCTAGTATTCATATAATCGTATTATATAATCTAATAACTTCTCAAAAATATTGTTCTTTCTTTTTTTTACGTAATTTATTAAACACTGTTTGTTGTATGCAGTTATTACACAATAACATCAATATACAATGAGAAATGTATGGACTTCTGACAATTCAGAAGATCTTAGGTAGAAAAATAATTGTGCATTAAATACCAAAAAAGGAAAATGGTGAAAAAAACATGTGCGGAATGTAGCGAGCAATCGCACATGCATGTCTTTTTGATGAAAACATAAAAGTAGTATTGGTATTGAAGCATGGACCATCAATATTACCAAATAAATACTCATCTGATATTTGAACAACTGAGTAATAAATTTACTGTATATTCGTCATAGACATATAAATGGCAGGAATAAGTTAGAAATCAATATATAAGAAAAAAAACTCAGGTATAAACATGCTTTTGAAATTTTATTTGAATCACAAATGGTCTCATAGCTTAAGCTTCAAATAGATTTAGTCATTTGAATTTTTTTATCGTTGATTTAGTCTCAATGACTTTAACAATGTTCAATTTTAGTCTCAAATCGATCGAGACAACATCGTTTTGTCATTTCAATTTGGGGCGTTCCGACGGATATTGTGACTGGATTGCCACGTATACTACCACGTGTATTTTTAAGTGTGTTTGATTAATTTTTGTCGTTAATTCTATTTTCATTTTAAAATTTTCTTTTTAAACTTTTAATTATATGCCTGAAATTTCAACTGTTTTTTTATACATGTGGCAGACTAGTCACATCATTCATCAAAAAATCGCAAATTGCAAATCGACGTTGTTCCGATCGATTTAGTACTAAAATTGAATATTGTCAAATTAATTGAAACTAAACTGATGACAAGAAAATTTATGGGACTAAATTTATTTGAGACCAAAGTTATGGGATCAATTATGATTCAAATTCAAATTTTGCACACTAAAACACTGCTAAAAAAAATTAACCCTTCAGAACTTTTTCCCGAGTTATTCTTTCTTTCGGATCCACTGTTAGTTAAAATTATCACCTACTAGTATATTTGGATCCAGTGTAATCAATGTTCAAAGGTTTTGTAATTAATATTGGTGTCACAAATTCAAACCTAGAATAAAACCGCATACCAACTTTTAGAGGTTCTATCTGTATACTATTAAAGGCTAAATGCAACAACTTTTACAAGTTAAGACACAATTAAAACCTTTTCAATATTCTCAATTACTATCTGAATTTTTAGTTATTTTTTGTGTGGGATATTTCAAGAGTATTCTAAAAAGTATTATAATAAAATTCCTAGTAATTAATATTCCATCATAAGCTAAGAGGACTAAACAGATACTTCTAACTGGATCAAGTAGAGATAAGGTTATCTATATTGTATATTGGATCAGATGTCCAGCTAACACTTGATTATGATACCAGATAAAATGAGTTTTGATATTGAATAATGGTTCTTAATTAATAAAGATAAGAATCTTTAAATAAGATTAAATTGGAAAAATTAATCACATGAAATGCTTAACATCCAGGAGAAAAGAGCATGAGAGATTTAAAACATTCACAAGAAAACATAAATAGAGATGGTAAAAGAATCAAGGGAACTCTCATAAGCATAACTTAATTAGCAAGTATCAAAGTGTCTGCACTTTATGAACACAATTTGCCAATCTGGTAAAAAAACAGGAAAAGAGGTAGTAACATAATAATATTTGAGTAGTTACTCTTTAGAAGACTGATCCAGCAAGAGTATATTATAAAGAAGATATAATGTAGAACACAATAATACATATTAATTTCGTTGATTCTAAGAGTACGTACACGAAAAAATGACTCAACCACACTATATATGTTGATCCACAATGAATGACATAAAAAAGATATTAAAAGAAATTTCGTTTTCATTAGTCAAATTCGTCTCCTTTTACTTTGAAAATAAATCCTATTTATAAGCAATAAAAACAAACTTTATTAATCAGCTTATTAACACTAATTATAATCTTTGATATTTTATAAATACTAATGAAATCAATCTTCTAATCTTGCTAAATAATATATAAATAAATAGTTAAAAAAGAATTAAGATTTAAATCAATTAATTCCATATCTCATTTTTTTCAATTTCATCAACTTCTCTCATATTCTCCATCAAGTACTCATATCATAGAGAAAAAATTGAAATAAATTACTATGAAAAGTGTACTTTTGAAGTCATGGTATGCAGTCCAAGGCCATACCCTTTTGCTTCATGAATCATCAATTGCACAAGTACAATAACAAGAAGCACGCATAAAAAAAGTACACCCATTAAAAATTACATATGATATAGGGAATATAACTTCATTGCAAAAATCAAGATTTAAAAACAAAAAGATAGAGTAATATATGCTCTAATTAATAGTACTTAGTGAAAAATAGAAACAATCTTACTTGGAGCTTGAGAATTCATAGAGTCTTCCTTTCTGAGAGAAGATGATCAATGCCACGTCAGCATCGCAAAGCACTGAGAGCTCATAAGCCTTCTTCAGAAGCCCATTTCTTCGCTTCGAAAATGTTACTTGCCTACTCGTTGCATTTTCAATTCGCTTCATTTGGACTTTCCCTCTCACCATTTTGATTAATTTACTTTTTTTCTATATATAGTTCCAAATAAATTTTATTTAATACAATCTTGAAATGACTCAAAAATTAATATCAAGAAATCCAATCTCACCTGCAAACTTAGAAAAACCCCCAAAGAGGGAGAGACCAAAATTTGTGTTGAAGAGTGAAAATTTTAGAAGGGGGAGTTTTCAATTTGTGGTACGAAGGCCTATAAACCCTAATAAATGTACATGCCAAATATCAAACTACTACTCATTCAAAGCAAGAGATGCTAAAAGCTTGCGTGCCCTAGCTTTTTTTAAGATCTGACTTACGAAAAAGGGCAAGATTATTCCATTATAGTGGAAATAAACGGAAACATTCCACAAAAAGAAGTTGGGCATAAAAGGTACGGACCAATGAGCTCAAAAATCAAATTAATCAGAAAAAAGAATAAATATTTATGGACAAGAAGAATAGGTAGCACAGAGAATTTTTAGCCGAAAAATATTTGATGAAGACAATGTCTTTATTTTCAGACCACAGGCGACAGAATCCAACATTTCCATATTGATGGTGTATCTATCTCATATTCCACATAAAAGGAAAGGCACACAAAAGGGGTAAAAAAACAAAAACCCAAATAAAAATAAAAAGGTATTCTATTTTTATATATATCTTGTTTTAGCAAATGCAAAGAAAAAGATTTAACTGTTTACAGCTAATATAGAAAAACGGAGAATTTAAGAAAAGGGAAATTTTAATGATGAAAGGAAACAGTCTTACTCAACATCGTCGTACTAAGACGTGACGCTTGACGAATAGCAATCAGACAGCACATTTTCTCGTGCACTTCAAACCAACCCTGTCACGTGCCTCCTTTGGTTTGACTAGACTGTCCAAATTGAAATCCCAAATGGTGTTTGTTTACGGCTGGAGAGGTTCGAATGGGGATAGGCCTCCCCCGTTTTGTCTACTTTTTTAATTTCATCTCATCTTTCATTTAAATACATATTCATTTTTATTATACATTTATATTTTAAAATTATTACATTTTTTTTTTTTTTATATTAATTCATTATCTCTCATACTTTTTTTACAACAATTCACTATTTCTCTTACTTTTCTTACATTTTTCTTTCATACAATCATTATCATACTAATTAATAATAATAAAATAATAAATCATCATAATTAAAAAATATTGATTTTACATAAATCTCCATCCTTCCTACTACATTCAATCCAAAACAAACAAGGGATTATTATTAACAGAATTTTCCCCATTCACCTTTTTTCTCATCCGAAATTGCCTCATCCACCTTAAGTTCAAAACAAACGTACCCAAATTTTTAGATACACCCCAAATTAAGGGGTTTCCGTTTTTCCAGGCAAAATATCAAATTTGTTTTAAAATATTTTTTATAAATTGAAAACATCTACATAATATTTCAGCATTCAATCCGTAGGAGTTGGGACAAACCCCATACTATGCTATTGGAAAAATTGTCCCCGCCCTGATTTAACATGTATTTATGTGAGATTTATTTCGCTTCACCACAGATTTTATCATTCGGCTGTATCTACAGGGGTTTATTTTTTAAACTCCTTTGAACTCTCAATTTAATCCTCCTAGGTATTTTTCTTTAAAAAGTTGCTAAAACCATGTAGGGCGTATTTTAAATTTCAACACGAAGTCGTACTTATCAAATTAAACACATATTCCCCTGTTTATTAAAAGTGTGATAACTTATTAAAATTGTGATAACTTTTCTTCTTTGTCAATTAACTTTTATCTAAAAAAATGTTTCATTCTTTTGTGTTTTACTCACAAAAAATAATTTTAATCAAAAATGAACTTCACAATATATCCTTTACTTCATCTATTTTATCTATTTTTTTTAATATATGTGTCCAAACAAATAAGTACAGTGTTTTACTTACAAAAAATAATTTTAATCAAAAATGAATTTCACAATATATCATTTACTTCATCTATTTTATCTATTTTTTGTTAATACATGTGTCCAAACAAATAAGTGCCACATTTTTTTACCTAGGAACTCTCTTAATTAACTTGATGAGAATCATCAATATTGAGTCGAGTCTAATCTTTGTGAATAACTTTCTCGATAAGTGTCGTACTTGCACCTAGTGTTGATTGATTTAAAAAACAACCTATTTGGATCCTTAATTTAAAAACATTCGGTCGGTTCTTTTACATTTTTCCACATGTTTGCATAGTAACATGCAACAATGATTTCTCATTAATTCATTCTTTTTTCGTTATTCTTTCTCACGGTGAATAATCTCAAATATCGACTTCCGATGATGAACGCGAGGGTGAATTCGTCATGATGCCCGCTATCTTTAAACAATTAAAATCTTATAAACCAAGATACGACCGCAACAATAAGGATTAAGGTTATTTCATTACATATTTAATCCACTACATTCATTTGAGATGTGGTTTTCTTTTCTTAACTCATCGCCATATGTTGATTGTGTTTACTATGTGTTGATATAATATAAAATTAGATGGTCGAAGACTAGTTCATTGATAACCATGAAAGAATTCCGTCACATCTAAAAGCTCGAACTTGTAGAGAGTGTGAGAATCAATTCATTTATTTAATTTCCCTCAACACCCCCCTCACTCGTGAGCCGAATCATTGTCTCTGCCTTCTGGGGAGGAGGCCCAACGAGTGGACAATTTAAGTGGGTGTTTTTAAAAACTTATAGTCACCTAAAATTGTGTGCAAAAGCAATTTGGAGTGTTTTATATCTCTTTTAGCAGCTTAAATAAGCTCTCATAAGCTATAAGTTATTGGGGGTGTTTTAAAAAACTTATAAGTGAATATAATCACCTAGAATTGTGTGCAAAAACAATTTGAAGTGTTTTATTTCTCTTTTAGTAGCTTAAATAAACTCTCATAAGCTATAAGTTATAAGCTTCAAAGATGATGTTTTTAGTAGCTTATTAGTCTTTTTAAAAACTATTAACTTTTTTTACAAACACTATCAACTTTTTTTTTTCTTTCAAATACTATCAACTTCTACTATTAATCATTTTTCTCATAATCACTAATTTTAATCACTTCTTTAAAACCATAAGTTTTTACAAACACCTCCTAAATGGGTGGAGTGTTTCCACAGGAATCGAACCCAGGATCTGGGCGAGCCTAAGCTCTGATACCATGAAAGAATTCCGTCTCATCTAAAAGCTCGAACTTGTAGAGAGAGTGTGAATCAATTCATTTATTTAATTTTTCTCAACAGGAATCATAAAGAGTCATTAAAACCAGGGATGGATTCAAAAATTAGTTCCAAGGGGGTCGATTTTTTTCATTGAGTAAGGGTGATGAAAATTTAAAATCCCAACGGAGACGAAATAACAAAATTTAACGATTTTAAACATAAATATAAAATTTTCGACACATATTACATTTTTTTTTAATCCACCCCCTATATCCATCGCCGATTAAAACGATTGAAAAGACCCATATCACTCAATGACAGTATGGGTGGTAAATATTTTCAAGTATGACAATGTATTTATATTTGCATTATTATTATCATTTATTTATGTGTTTGATAATATTTAATGCTAGTTGAGAATGCTTGTATATGCCATACCCTCGAGTATTCATATTAATTATAATTATCATGAACGAATAACAGTTGGACAATTATGAAATTGTGAGACAAAAAATATATTATATGGTAAAAACTGAATTTTTTTTTGATAATATTTAAAATTAAAATTCTATTAACTCATTCAGCAGAATTGGGTCTAGTCAGAAAGTATATGAAAACGCTTAATCATTAATTTAGTACTACGTTTATTGACGAATTAGGTAAAATGTATGACCCCAGAAAGTTTCTAATTTGGGTGAGAGGGGCTGCCTAAGTTGGTTGTTTCCGTAAATAATGAAATATTAATGTTTAATTTTCTTTTTAAGCTATGAAGAGTTGAAGATAGTAGATGATAATTGATACTCCACTTTTGAAACTAGCTAGCATGCACTGTGGGCGGAATAAGAGTCTGGGGCCAGACGTGTTTACTTTCAAGTTCGTGAAGAAAATGTGGCCTGTTTTGAAGACGGATATCATGCTATTCATGGCTGATTTTTACAAGAATGTGAGAATTGTTAAAGGTGTGAATCCATCGTTTGTCACACTGATCCCGAAGAAATCTGATGCTAGCTGCTTGTTAGATTTTCGTCCGATTTCATTAATTGGTTGCATGTACAAAATAGTGGCAAAAGTGTTGGCTAACAGACTGGCTAAGGTGGTGAGTTCTGTGATTTCGGAGTCTCAATCAGCCTTTGTGGGCAAAAAAACAAATTCTGGATAGCATTCTGGTCCTCAATGAAGCTGTGGATTTTATGAAAAAGGAAAAACGGGAAGGTTTTGTGTTCAAAGTTGATTTTGAGAAAACCTATGACTCGATTTTGTGGGATTTCCTCGACGATATGCTGAGAGGTATGCATTTCCACTGGAGATGGAGGAAATGGATAAGAGGCTGTGTCTCGTCAGCTTCAATGTTAGTTCTAGTTAATGGGAGTACTTCTGGTGAGTTCCAACTCCAAAAGGGAATCAGACAAGGGGATCCACTGTCCCCGTTTCTTTTTCTTATTGCTGCAGAAGGGCTAAGTTGCTTAATGAGAATAGCGGTAGAGATGAAGGAGTTTGATGGGATTGAGATCGGGAAGAACAAGATTTTGATCAGCCATTTGCAATTTGCAGATGATACGGTGTTGATTGGAGAGGCGTCCCTAAAGAATGCGATGTGCTTGAGAGGCATTCTCCGGTTGTTCGAGTTGGCCTCCGGACTGAAAGTAAATTTCCATAAGAGCTCCATTCATGGAATTAATTTGAAAGATCAGCAAGTGGATGTTTTTGCGGAGGTGTTGAAGTGCAAAATTGGTAAGATCCCTTTCTCATATTTGGGTCTTCCGATTGGGGCAAACTTTAGACAAAAGGAAGTGTGGAAGCCGTTGGTAGCAGGTTCCGGAAGAAACTATCAGGTTGGGAAAGACGGTACCTATCTTTTGGGGGTCGTCTCGTGCTCTTAAATTCGGTCTTATCAGCTCTACCAGTATACTACCTATTCTTCTTCAAAGCCCCTGAGTGTGTGATAAAATCTTGATTAAAACTCAACGGGATTTCTTGTGGGGGGGGAAGGGGTCGCGTCGTAAGACTGCGTGGGTTAAATGGGAGTCTGTTTGTCGTGGTAGGTCTAGGGGTGGTTTGGGTGTTAGAGATATTAAGTCTTTTAATCAAGCATTGTAGTGTAAATGGTTGTGGCGGTGGGTGTCTGGGGGAGGTCTGTTGGGAAAATTGGGGTGCCCGGATCTATTCGAGGTGATTATTTAAATACATATTTAAATTAAACAGTTAATTACTAACATGAATTAATCCTAAATCAATTCAACATAGTAATAAACAACATGTGTACACATAATTCACGTAAATCCTAAACATGCGGAACTAAGAGTTACGGAATTACTAACCTCTTGAAGAATCAAACGGATGAATCAACCCAAGAGTCTTCCCAAATATATCCCCAAAGTCCACGAACGCTATCCGGTGGGAAGATTTCAACGAACGATTTTAATGGAAGAGAAATTAAATATTTTGCTACCACCTTTGTGGATTTCTAATATCTCCAACACATGGAATTGCACTTGGGAATGAAGAGTTCATCCCCTATAAATAGGAGTGAGGGGGGCGAAAATTAGGTCAAGAAAAATAAGGAAGAAAATCTTTTCTTGGTCTCCAAGAAATCTTGAATATATCTCTTATATTCTTTTCTCCTTAATTAAATTTTCCATAAAAATCTATTCCCCCTTTTTATCCTAATATTTTCGAAAATAACAAGATTAAAGGAGTCAAGATTTGACTTCTTGAATTTATGGGATAATTATGTATTCCTACAACAATTATCTCTTTCCATAAAATATCTACAAGAAAATCAAGACAATCTTTCCTTCCTCTTATCTACATATTTTTCGAAAATATAAGCATGAAAATATAGCAAAATATTTTCTTCTCTCTCTCATTAATTGGACTTTATTTTGGGCTATTTGGGGGGCCTTTACGAGAGTTAAGATTGGACCTCCAATGGACTATGAAGCTATAATATTTTGGGTCAAATATTATTCAAGTCCATTAATATTAATTTACTCCACTATAAAATTAATATTGAACTATCCATCTTAACCCATATTACGATTTCACATGTAACATGGTTCCCGGTCATTATTTTCCGCGTTTAAGATTATCTTAGTCCATTAATTAATTAAGCCACTGAAGTAAAGACAACTTTATATTAATTAATATCTTTGTCCTTGGAGTAAAGACAGCTCAACATTATTATCCATGCCGGAAATAAATTTTCACTTGCAAGATTTGGCATGATAAAGGATATGAGCCCACCAAGGGGACAAATCAAGCAAGACATACTTGCACGCGATTCTCTGTATTAAATGTCAGCAATCGTCATGTAATTAATAATATTGCCCAAGATATAAGGTATCGAATCGCATTGACTCTCTTCCCATCATAAGTCAAAGCAATAGTTATTAATTTCACACGATCCTATTTAAGGGACGGAGATTAAGAAACAACGCACCACTGAGGTCTAATTCTTGTATATTCAGTACCGAAGAATTTGTCCTCCTGTAGGTCCTCATTCAGCGCACCTAAATGCGCTAGTGTGATCCCTTGGTCAAGACAGGCCAATCTGGGTCTCACACTTCAACCGTTCATGATGGTTCGTTCATTTCCATCTGGGTTGTGAATTTGTACTTAATTACGAGGACTGTTAATTTGATCTTCAGTGATCGGGTATCACCAAATTAACTACAACGTAATAAGTACTGTCTTATCAAACGGGTTTGTAATAAACATATATAACTTCATTCATATTTAATGCAACAGTGATTAAATAATTTATTTCAGTAAATAAATAAGAAACTTCAGTTTGGTTATACAAAGTAAAAGCATACTTTTCAGTATAACCCCAACAAGGTCGTTGTGGGTTAGTGTTATTGAGTCAAAGTATGAATCCTTAAGTGGGTCCCTGATGTGAGTCTAGTTGATAAAAAGTGGTCACTTTGGTGGAAAGACTTATATGAGTTTTGGTGGAGTCCGGTGGGAAGTATATTTCAAGATAGATTGAGTTTGTTATTGGGAAGTGGTCGTAAGGTATCCTTTTGGGTTGATCCATGGGTCGAGGGTAGGTATCGGTTGAGGGATAGATTTCCATCTTTGTTCGAGTTGTCGGTACAAAAAGATGAGTCGGTCGGGTGTATGTGGGATGGTGAGTGTGAGTCGTAGGTCTTTCGGTGGGTCAGAGAGTTGGATACTAATGAATTTTTTGAGCTTTTTGATCTTTGGCAGTGTGTACTCATGCACAAAGTACGTATGGGAGTGACAGATTCTTGGAGGTGGCAAGGGGAGGCTAAAGGCAGATTCTCGACTAAAGAAATGTACGACGCTATTGTGGATGCCTCACCGGGCGAGGACGAGGACTATTTTCCTTGGAAGAAACTGTGGTGGAAGGCGGTTCCTGCTAAAATCTCTGCTTTCTCGTGGAAGACTGTTCGTGAAAGATTAGCCACGAAGGACAACTTGCTCAAACATGGTATTTGTGATGATGTGGGGAATGGTGAGTGCTCGATGTGCTTAGGACTGATGGAGTCTTCTAATCATGTACTTTTCTCTTGCCCAATTGCTCTTCTGGTGTGGCAAGCTATTGACATTTGGTTAGATAAACCGTTACTTTTCTCATCGTCTGCTCGTGAGCATTTCTTGGAGTTTGTGGACTCCGAAAGTGGCAATGTTAGAAGGAAGATTTTTGGCTTGATCTGGCAAGCAACAATATGGAAAATTTGGAAAGTTCGAAATGGACTTATCTTCAAGGATAGTTCTTATACGTTGGACGAACTTATCGACGGTATAAAATTTTGCTCGTGGAAATGGATTCGTGCTCACTATCCGGTAACTTTTATGGTTCCTTTTTATATGTGGGATTCTTTTCCGCTTGAGTGTATTCCGGTTAAGTTGTAATTGGTTGATGTGTAGATGGTTTGGACTTATTGTATAGGCTTCGAGTACCCCTTGTGCTCGTGATATGAATTTCATCTTTATCTTTAAAAAAAAAAATAGCTAGCATGCACTAATCTCTAGAGTTAATTACCTCACCCATCATCAATTGAATTAATTAGTCTACGTACTCTAAAAAGGAAGATATACAATTGGTACCATCATGATCATGAGTTTGATTATAGTAATAAATCGAATTGATATATATATATTCGACAAGAGCAATGCACGTATAAAATCAAATATATTTTAGTAAAACATATCATGACACTTTCTATGCTAAAAAAGTGAAGTGCTATATATGTTAAAATGCATTTTTTGAGAAAAAAGAATTTACATGAACTAAGTTCATATGAGACCAATCTAAATGACAAGGTCTTTTAGTATCAGGTGCAACGTGCAACTGATTAAGTGTAATTTTTTAACATGCACAACTTATTCCATTAAAAACATGTAACTTGTTTTCACTAACATAAGTTGCATGTTTAAAAAATACCCTTAAATTGCATGATGCACTTGAAAACCTACCCAATATATCTAAATGCCACATTCTTCACTTCTTTGTTGTCGCGCGTACTTTTATTTCGACTGCGTTTGGAATGAAAAGTTTATAGATGAATTTGAAATTCATAGTAACATATTGGTTAAGATTTGTTTGGATTGACATGAATGAAAAGTTAAAGAAAGGAACCGAATTCGTATATTCACTTCCATTATTGATTATATGATCTATCCCTCTTGCTCCATCCGTCCCAATCTTTAAAGGTATGTTTGTTTTGTGATTCACGTGGATAGACTTAGGATTTTGCGCTTCCCGTCTCATATGTGTTTGAGATTTAAAGTCTGGTTTTCAAATCCTACATTCAATCCACACCTACAAATACCTATAAAATCTATTATTACTCTTCCCAATACATCACACTTTATACACTTTCTTACTCTTCTCAATAATAATAATACAACATCAATCACTATTAGATATTGATTTGACATAAAGTTAAATCTCACTCTACTCAAATCTCAAAACAAATTTATATATTTACTATTCATCAAGGGTTCTAAATCCCTGGATTCTAAAACCTTGACTTGCTCCGCACACTTAAATCCCAAAACAAACGCACCCTAAGGGTATGTTTGTTTCGGAATTTAGGTGTGCGGGGGAAGTCATGACTTCGAAATCTTATGAATTTAAAAATCCTGATGAATAGTAAAAGTATGTGTTTGTTTTGGGATTTAGGTAGGGTGAGGTTTTTGTTTTATGTCAAATCAATATTTAATGATGATTGATGTTATTTTATTATATTGTATTGGGTAAGAGAATAGTCGGAGAGAGAATAAGTGGGTGGGAGAAAAGATGTGAAATGATTGTATTGAATTTTGTGAAAATAGATGTATAAGTATATTTTATAGGAGTGGATTTAAAAACTGGATGTGAAAATCCTCAACTAGCTTGTGACTTGGATTGCAAAGTCCAAAGTTCATTCGGGTGAGTATCGAAACAAACATACCCTAAGGAATTCTTTCCATTTTTTTTGTCCCAATATTTAAGGAATATTTCCTAAATTGACATACTCACTTTATCACATAAAATACTAATAAATAACCTTTTTTACCCCCAATTACGGGTTATTTATTTAAATAGGGCACTTTTGAATTATTATTACAAAAATAGGGTAGGTTTTTGAAAGTGTACGTTTTTAGGTGGTGTTATAGCTAGTGGTGAGCAACATGTCGTGATGTATATGTATATATAACTTTGTTTGCTCTCTATGAGCAACTAAGAATGGTAAAAAAGAATATATATCTGAATACTTACTCTCATCAAAGGCAACAACTGCCACCTTGGCATATCAGTAAGGACTTGTTGCTCTTACTAAAAGCAACAGGTGCTAGGACAATGGCAGGCTAAAGCAACAGGTGCCACGGGAAATAGCAGACCACAAAATGCTTTTGGAATCTTGTCATTTCAATTTTGGAATCCTGTCATTTTAATTTTCCTTTGGAATCCTTATATTTCACCAAAAACCAACAGACTCAAATTAATTTCAATTACCCATGCAGTCAACTCTACATTTATTCCCCCAACTTCCAACTTAAAAAACACGTACAAATCCCCTATATTATGAGCCATCTCTTCCTCACCTCCACATTCTTATTTTTCTCCTCTTTCATTCTTTAACACCCAAATAATCTCTACCATCTTTACAAAAAAATCTCTACTACTTTAGCAAAAAAAATCCACCTTCACCACTACATAACAGAAAAAAATAGTCTCCATCATCACAACACTCTTCTACTACTCTTGGTCTATTTTCATATAAAAGTAGGATTTTTGCATTCAAATAAAACACAACATTATTTTTTTGTTATATTCTTTTAGAATGTTTATTTATATTATTTTATTATTTTTGTGTTTTAGGTATTGTGCTTATGTGGTGATTCAACACGACGGATTGACTCAACAATCGCGTATTGAGATTTTTTTTTTTCATAATTAAGGTATTTTTTCACTTTTAACTTAAATATATTTTGTATGTTTATTTTGTAAGAAAAATATAAAGTCATGAATGTTGAGCACATTCATTAGGAATATTTACTTGTATCCATTATATGAGCCTTTTATCTTTTATTACTTTATGACGTGAATAATTTATGTTAGGATAAAAAAAATATGTTATATTAATATACGACCTTGGGCGTCAAATAGTCACTACAAAAAATTTTGTCTTTAAAATGCATATTATCACACTTGAGATTATGGGTTTTGCCATTAGTAAGCTACAAGGTAAATATCCAATTAGTGGATGCGGAAATGGGTATATATATGCACACACATACACTAAGTTTAATATTATAAATTATGTTTGATTATTAGTTTATTTGTATATGTATAGTTTTTATGTAAATAAAAATTAGTAATAATTTATTATAATTTAAGAACAAAAGGTAAAATTAATTCATTAAATAATATGTACTTCTATATTTTGGATATATTTCATTATGAGTAAAAATAAAAAAATGACATTTATTTTATTTTACCCAGATAATATTTTGGGTAATAAATTGATTTAATTTTTTTTATATTACTTATAAAGAAATTATTATAATATAATTCAAATAAAAAATAACCAAAAAATAACTATTATATAAAAAATAATATTATATTAATATAAGATACTAAATACTTATTTTTTTCCTACGTGTAGGATTTATATATAAAATATTAATATTGTTATAATATAAATAATTTTTTAGATATTATTCATCTTAAAATATTATAAATATTATTTCAAAATAACATATTAATATTATAAAAACTCTTAAAATACTATATATAACAGAATATATTATTTTCAATATAGTATAAATGTTAATATTATTAAAATATTTTTAATATTAAATATTATAGAAATAATTTATGATTAAATAATATTATTATTTTAATATTACATGAATATTACTAACTAATATTATTATATTATTACTGATGTTTAATATTACTTACTATTCTTTATATTATTATAATATTAATGTTACACGTGTGTTTTTTTGAAGATATGACAAGCTCGAGTGACATTGGATTTTTTGTCAAATATTGTGAAGTTATCGTTGGAGCGACTCGTGTCGATCGCAGAATCGATTTTTATGATCTATAACATGTGTTGTCTGAAATTATGGGATTGAATTTGCACATGTATGTGTTGAATGTGTCTTCCATAGTTAATAATGGGAATGCGTCGTCTAGGTGTCCTATTAATAACAACCGCGACCTTTGTTTATTTTCGATCCAAACGCCGGTTTGAATACAATTGAGCTATTAGTGGAACCTGAAATCTTGATGAACCAATCGATGGGGTCTGGTCGTGGCGGTGGTAATAATGATAATTTTAGACCTTTTAGTATTGCAAATGTGGTTCCACAAGTGCCCCATAATACATGGGATGCATGGGAAACTCATAACTACCAATCTGCAGAGTCTAGTCATAGCGATGGTGGACTTTCTCGTGTTCAAAATGAGGCCCCTAGGAACAATACATGCATAGTTGATTTATCTGGTGATCATTTTGAGGCTAACTCTCCTTCGAACTCTGAGCCTAGTGATAACGGATCTAGTGACGAGTGGTTGTCTGATGAGGATGATAATGTTGAACAACAAATGCCAAGAGTGGCACCTCATCCAAATTTATTGAGAGTACCATTTCTTGCATCTGATTGTGAGGATATACCTATTGATTCAATAGGTATTCCAAGTGGGAGTCTAATATATGATGCCGATCATGGAGTTTTAAAGAGAGGGATGATTTCAGAGATAAAAAAAAGTTGAAGTATGTGGTGAAGGATTACTCGGTGCGACATGCAAGACGTGAGTATAAAGTCATCGAGAGCAACAAAGAAGTTTGGAAAATTGTGTGCAAGAAGAACCCTGCCAGTGGTATTGATCATTGTCCAACATCACAACATTGTCAGTGGTGGTTACGCGCAAAGTTTTGCAAAAAAGACAATCATTGGGAAATCAGCAAGTTGGGGCCGTCACATTCCTGTCTTATGGATCCTGACTCCATAGGTCATAAAAATCTCTGTAAAAACATGCTTGCAGATGACATGGAGAACTTGGTGCAAGTCGATCCAGCATACGATGTCAAATATCTTGTGACACATGCTTTACAAAAATATAATTACACTGTTTCATATCAAAAAACATGGCAAGCATTGAAACGTGCTAGGGAGAACGTGTTTGGAACTTGGGAAAGTTCATGCCAATATTTGCCCAAGTACATGATGACCTTACAGAAATATAATCTCGGCACCGTTGTGGAATGGCTTCACAAGGATACCAGTAGTAAGGGGTGTTCACACGTTGGGGTATGTCTTTTGGGCATTCAGACCATGCATCGAGGCACTCAGGCATTGTCGCAAAATACTTACTATAGATGGTACACACTTGTACACTAAGTATAAACACAACTGCTGATTGCTAACACCCTAGATGCCGATCAGAAGATCATTTCAGTGGCTTATGCCATTGTCGATGAGGAAAGTTTTGAGTCATGGCATTGGTTTCTTCACATGTTAGCTACACACGTTGTCCGTGATATGGAGGGGATATGCATTATATCGGACAAACATAAGGGTATACGAAGGCAATGACATATATTCCAGCATTTTGTGAACCCAGAGGTGTCCACCGTTATTGTTTAAGACATGTCGCTTCAAATTTGAATACTCATTTCAAGAATGTGAAGGTGAAGGACTTGTTTTACAATGCGGGGAAAGAACTGACTGTTAGACATTTCAATTTTATAATGAGAGAAATTGAAGGTTTGAGTCGTGGAGCACACGATTACCTAAGAGCAATAGATCCTACTAAATGGACATTTTGCCACGATGGAGGTCACCATTTTGGTATTATGACCACTAATATCTCTGAAGCGATAAATGATGTTCTTAGGGGCGCACAACGTCTTCCAATCACTGCCATCGTGAGTGCAACATTCACATGATCCAAAAATTCATTTTTGAAACGTGAGGAGGAAGCACTGAATCTACAACAGAAAAACAAAGGTGGCCTGATCACATTTTACACAAATTTGATGCAGAGCAGCGAGCAGGAATGAAACATGTTGTAGACCTCTACAACTATTCCAGGCTAACAGCCAAGGTATCTACTCGTGTGCCGGGATCGACACGTTATCGTACATGTGTAGTCTCATTATCAGAACGAACATGCGACTGCGGAAAATGGAAATTAGATGGTATTCCTTGCTCACATGCACTAGAAGTGCGAAGACAATATAGAGTTGATCCAACAGCGTATGTCCCTGATTGTTACAGTACAAGTGCATATGCTTTGACTTACTCTTCGAGTTTTTTCGCGCCATTGCCAGATATGGAGGAGTGGGAGGAACCAAACTTCAAATTGAATCATAATCCTGAGCGTAGAATAAGGCGTCGTGGTCGGGATGTGATGACCAGGATTCCTAATGAGATGGATTGGTCGCAAACTCGCGCTAGACAACAATATCAAGCCCAAGATAGAGATGGATCTTCGCATCAAGAATCTGCAGCACGTCATGGAGTCTAATAATATTGTAATGTTAGTTTGGTTAGCAATTTATTTTTTAACTTTATTGTGAAACACTAGATCTACATCATTTGATGCTAGTTGGTTAGCATTTCATTTTGTAACTCTAATGTGAAATATGAGATCTACATAATTTCATTTAATTGATGTGTTTTAAGTGTTTACACATTTCTATAGCTTCTACTAATTAATTTTAGTTTATTTATACATAATATTCATGTATATGCATGTTTACACATTTTTCAGGATGGCAGCAGAGAGGGAGAAAATGGTATTTGGACCTATTGATGATTCTGTTTTGAACCAACAAAAGATGCATCGTTCGAACAATATTTATATAAACAGGGTCCAAACTGAGGTCGTACTGACAAGGATCCCAACAAATTTTTTGGACATTTAGGGCAACCCCAGACGACAACGACGTTAGACTTCACCCACGTGTTTTGGAAAGATTAAAAGTGATGGGCTTTTACGGTCCTGCTCGATGTGGACCATTAAGACTTGATCACCATCTTATCACTGCACTAGTGGAGAGATGACGTCCAGAGACACACACCTTTCATTTTCCTATCGGAGAGACCACTATCACATTGCAGGATGTTGCAGTTATATGGGGATTACCGATAGAAGGAGATCCTATTATATGTTATGAACCAAATCGCAACAAAGCTGAATGGCGTAGTCATTGTACTCAGTTGTTAGGGTTCCGACCACAATTATCGGAGATGAAAAATAAGAAAGCAATCTACCTGAGTACATTGAGTCAACATTTACAACCTTGGCAAGCTATTGATGACAATACACCACAAGTAGAAGTTGACAAATATGCACGAGGGTGTGCACTCTTATTGTTGGGGGCTTTAATGATGCCCAACAGCGATCGATCTTCTATCTCGTTACTCTATCTAGAATTTCTAGAGGATGTAGATAAGGCTGGAGGATATAGTTGGGGAAGTGCAGTATTAGCGACTTTATATCGTGAACTCTGTATGTCCTCCAAATATGATAAGAAGACCATCGCTGGGGCATTGTCCCTGGTACAGGTAATTGTTACTTCTTAACAACTTTTTAAAATACTCATTGATAAGTTGACAATTAAATCAAAATATTTTTCTTCATTGCAGATTTGGGCATGGTCAAGAATATTGGTTATACAACCCCAATATGTAAGTCATATGCTTGTAGAAGGGACACTAGAGGGTGGGGATAATCGTGATTTGGGGCTTCCTCCGTATGGGGTCAGGTATGTGTTTCTTCTACAAATCACATTTATTTGAACTTATTTATATTTGTCCAATTATTAATATTGAATGTATTTAAAATATAGGTGGATTCATTACCATGACCATACTAGAAGTGCAAGAAACATTCTTCGTATATATCGAGACATATTTGATCGTTTATCGGAGCGACAAGTAAGTAATTATTATAATATTTCCAAAAAAGACATATTGTTTTGGGTTATATACAATTCTTTCATTGCAGTTTATTTGGCAACCTTACGATATGGACATGCCCAACATAGCGAGCCTTGGAAATCGTTGTTTGACCCCAAGATGGATGTCAGAATGTCCATTAATCAATTTTGAAATAGTGGAGATTCATCATCCCAATCTAGTGTTGAGGCAATTCGGAAAGATTCAAAACATTCCATATCGAATAGCATCTACTCATTATTCGTTGCACGACATAGAGCGCAAAGGGCAAGACGGCGTTGATTGGACTTTTAAACATGCCCACTGGATTACATATTGGGACAATATATATCTGTACGGTCCTACAGTGGAAATCAGTGGAGATAAGACAGTGACCGATGACTATATGCAGTGGTATTATAACATTACACGACGTTTGATTTCACCTAATGAGTACAATGCAGAGAATCGGGGTTTTCAACCACCTAAAACGTCTACACGTGAAAATTTGGTAAATAATACATTTAAATCTCATGTTGTGTTTTCATGATAATATGACTAAGAAATGTGTATAACAGTCCACTGATTTTTTCTCTGGCAGGTCCGTTGGTTCTCGCGTCTTAAAATCAGCAGAAGGACCACTACAATTGATAATAGAGAATCAATGGTGGATCTGCTAAATACTACAGAACAATTTATTCAGGAAGTGAACCCTATACTAGAAGCTCCTTCATATCTTGTAGATCAACCAGTTCCACAAAACAGAGAAGAAGAGAGGAGTACAAGACAGAGGAGACGAAAAAGTACTTCGAGAGATGACAATATTGGACATCAACAGTTAGAAGTCAAAGATGGCATTCATCGACAGCGCATCATGAGTCTCCTTTTACCCCGCATGAGATGCTTGCAACTTTGTCAGGCACACCTCATGTACAAAATGGTATGTAATTTACAAAATTATGTTAATAAATTTAATGAGGTTAAACTTTTGTTTATTATTTATTGCATATTATCGTAACATGTGACAGATGCTTCCGCATCAAGAAGGCCACCTCAAGATTATTATGTGCCTCAGTTTGACCCTTCTTTTTACACACCTTATGGTGAAAGAGGTATGTAATTTACCAAATTATACAATTAGATATACATATTTTATTTTTCAATTACTAATTTAAATTCACTAAATATGTTTTAGGTGCTTTTACATCAATGAAACCTCCTACATACCATGAAAGTCATCATGTACCTCAGTCATTCACTTCGTTGTTGCAATCAAATTGCCCTTTGAATGAATTTAACTATCAAGGATATGAGCGCCCAACTTACAATTCATCGCCTATTCCATTTTTGGGCACTAACATGTCAAGCGAACCAACACAAGAACATCAAAATCAAGATGAACGAGTACAACCTGATGAACCTCTTCATCGTAGTTCCTGAATTACACATCCGCCGTTTTGTGGCACACATGGTCATAAATATTTTCCATTTTGATTGATGTACACTATACAATACTTTAATTGAACATTTACTTTAAATTTAAATTTTATAACTGCACGTGTTTCACATATTCCGTGAACTCGTTAATTAGTTTTAATACTGATTTTAAAATTGCGTGTATCTTTTATCGGCTAATTATTTTTATCTTCAAAAAAATTGTATCATAACATATATACATAATTTTATTATTGACGTGGCACTAGTTGCTCTCACAAAAAGCAACAGGTTATACATACAGTACTAGTTGCACTCATAGAGAGCAACAAATTATATATACATATACATACAATGACATGTTGCTCTCACAAAGCGCAACAACACCTAAAAATGTAAACTTTTAAAAACCCACCCTAATTTTGTAACAACAATTCAAAACTACCCTATTTTAATAAAAAACCCCTCAATTACCCATCACTTTATCACATAAAATACTAATAAATAACTATTTCCACCCCAACACTTTATCACTATTCTCATAAATCCTTATGAACAGTAAGCGTTCCTCAAAGAATGAGACGGAGGTAGTATTTTTTAATACTAATTTTTGAAAACTAGAATGTGTTTAGAACTTTTCTTTTTTATTTCAAATACAAAAATCCAAAAGCATTTTAGAGTTTTGCTTCTTATAAAACAAAATTGATCACACCTTTTTTAGATTAATTCGGAATAATGTTGAATAGCTCTTTTGCATACAATGGTATTATTGGAATTGATCGATTAACATCATGCTTTTGCGAAATTGATGTCACCTTTTTAAAGTTGATCTAATTTATGTGGAACACTGAAGTACACGTTGTTTACATGCCTATTATCCATGTTAAATGAAAACGTTTTAACTATTAGTCTATTTCGTATTATTTGAGCCTAAAAAAGAGCTAATTCAGAGTGGGGCTCAATCCTAACTACGATTCTAAATACAGGAAAACCAAAACTAAATGAGATTAATGGAAATGTAGTTGGGGTTATAATACTAAATAAAATTAAATTATTGACAAAGTTAGCATTAATATTTTTATAAGAAAGCCTTTACTAATTAAAAAAATTATATATAGTGTTCGAAAGGGCACGTGAACTCAAGTCCAAATGGCTTGATCGATATGAACCAATAGGAGTTGTTGCTCCTAATTATTTAATGTCATTTCTAATTGAGTTTCTATCTGCAATATGTACAAGTTTCCAGGAAAATAGTAAATAAATAAACTGTAAAAAGAGGTGCTTAAGAAAAATTCAAAATGCTTTCAATTTTTTTTTTAAATCGAAATCTTTTACCATAATTCCATTCACTAGAGTTCCTTTCCGAAAGGTTTCAATAGGCGAAGCGGCCCAATTAATCTGGCCCATTAAGGCCCATTAATTTCTCCATAGATGGAAGCATCTTGACGCCAACAGAAAAATGAAGAGAAAAATGGGAGACAGAAAAAGAACAGCGACCGGAAACAAGAAGAAGAAAGCGGGGTGGCCATCCTTAAAACCCAAGTCTGATCTTCACATCAATCGCCTTAAAGACGATGATCTAATTACCGTGAGTTCCTTTCGATGTATTAATTACCCTTTCCGTTGCTTTATAGAGAAATTATGTTATTGTTCTTCTTCCTTTTTACCTCTCCTTAATTAATCTGGTGCAGTTTTAAATAGTTGTGTTATAATATATATTTCAATTTTATTTCCGGTAATTTTGGATACCATTTTCGTCTGTGAGGTTCAGAATACATCCTTTCATCAAGAGCTTTATTTTACTTTTTAGTATTTTAAATTTGTATATGTCTGTCTATATAAGTATTTAAAATTGAGTTTTCCGTTGATAATCTGTTTAGGCAATCTTAGCTACGTTTAATGTACTTAATTCTGTAGCAATTTCTGATTATGAACTCCTAAACTTTGTTATTTTGGTGCGGTGAAGTTTATGTTTTAGTTTTTAGGTTCTTTTCATTTTGAGTCTCTTTTTAATTGCTGCAGCATTTTTTATGGTTGAAAAATATTTTTATTTGTTCATATATAATCACCAAAAAAAAAAAAAGGAAAAATTAGAGTATTTAGATTACTTGTGCTTCTGTAATCTCTATTGACTATATAGTTCCGGAGAATAAATTGGATGCGGTTTATGATATTTCTTACATGAAATTAATGGGCCAGACAAGGTGTGCATTGTGAAGGTGTACCATCAACTTCTACATTAAAAAAAAAACCTCTATGTGAAATGCGAGTTGCATATACAATGAAAGGAAATAAAATACATGCATTTTATAAGTTTCAAATTGTTAGAACTGAAAGATTCCAACGTAATGGAAGGGCCTGTAATTCATATATCTATGCTTGATTTATGTTTTTAACTAAAAAGGACTAACAACTTGCTTTAAAGCTTTACGAAATCAAGGTAATATGGTAATTGAACTTGGATATCTAGTGCTAAGTCCTAAATCATTATTTTCATTTCTGTATATTGAGGATGGAACTGGAATATACTGCGTTGCAGAAAATTGTTCAATTTTTTTCATATGGCATTCTTCATCTTTGATTAACCATAAAACTCCTCGAACTTGTCTAACAATGGTACCTTTTGTTCTTCTTCTGTTTCGTTCAAGGTGTTCAGATTCAAAATTATCTTACCCCTGCTGAGTCAAAAGCATTTGTAGATGCTGCAGAATCAATTGGTTTTACTCACCAAGGGAGTCTTGGCCCCTCGTGGGGAGAAGCTTATAGAGACAATGATCGCATATCTGTTGATGATCCCGTTCTGGCAGAAGCAATCTGGGATGCTGGACTTAGCAAATTCTTTTCAGATTTCAAGATTCGAGGCAAAGTTCCAGTTGGGTTGAATCCAAACATAAGATTTTATCGGTAAGTGGCATTCTCGCTTATTGACCTAGATTATACTTGTGTCCATTGGCTGAGATGTTCTCTTCTGTGACGCTGAAGCACATGCAGAGCTAATCTCAAATATTTAGGACATACTTTTTAGATTTTATGGAGATTAGGCTTTTGTTATATATTTCTGGTGGTTAGATCTGTGATGAAGGTTTTTTTTTTTCTTCTCGTGGAGATCACTTCGTTACAAAGAATAAAGCTGATCATTAAGAATCTAAAATATAGGTACTCTCCTGGCCAGAGATTTGGGCGACATATTGATGAAAGCAATGATCTGGGAGAAGGAAGACGTACACACTATACTCTGTTGATTTATCTAAGTGGTGCTCCTGGTAAAAGTAAAGCAAAGTCCAAAAATGATAATAGTTCTCAAGATTCTATGGATCTACTAGTTGGAGGAGAGACCGTGTTTTATGGCCCTAGAAATGCTCTGGTTGCTGAGGTACATCCTTATTAACTCTTATTAAGTGTTACCCCCCAACGCACACGTTTTTGTTTAAGGATACTTGGAACTTGGAAGTCTTAATTCAGTTCCTCCTTATTGCTATTAAGAAAACTTTTTTTTTTTACCGATTTCCTCCAAGCGTAATACATTGTTTTGAGTGAAAGATAAAGACTGAGGTGGTGGGAGCAGAGGGATGAAGATGAAACTAGGATGTACGGAAAGTTCTGAAGTTTTGAATTTGATTGTGGGTAAAAGATAAAGACATGTACCATTAAGTAACAACCAATGCTTATTGCTTAATGCATCTATTTCATTAAGCTTCCTGTTAGAACTTGTAATTCGAATCCTAGAAACCCAAGAATGAATTCTTAGATTACCCTAGTAACCAGCAAATGCGCTGTGAAATCGATTTCTTTCAATAACCAAATATTTCATAATTCTCCAAAAGGTTTACAATCATTATATAGAAGCCTGAAAACCTTTGGGCTGTCTCTAATAATAAATAAGCAATAAATCATAATTAAAAGGGTCAAAAGAAAACCAGAGATACATTGAATCAATTCAACTCTTGAAATTAATTCAAGTCCTGGTGTTTCGTTCTTCGTGCGTAGACCTTGGTAATGGGCAGACTTGCCACATTGGAAATCCTAACATCACTCCCCCCGTTGACAAGAACCTTGTCCTCAAGGTTAAAAGCTGGAAACTTGGCGCGTAAATCATCAACTAGTTCCCATGTTGCATCATCTTTGGACATGGAGGACCACTTGACCAGAGCTTCTAATTCCTGTCTGCCATTCGTGACTCGCCAACGATAATCTAGTGCCATTTCTGGTTGGAAAACAGGAACTCCATCTGCAGAATATGGGGGAAGTGTAGTGCTGGCATTTGTGGTGTCACCCACCCGACGCTTCAATAAAGATACATGGAATACTGGATGTATCTTGGAGTCCTCCGGAAGTGCAAGTCGATAGGCAACCTTCCCAATCCGTTCAATTACTTGAAAGGGACCAAAAAACTTGCTGGAAAGTTTTTGATTAATTCGTCGAAAAACAGAGTGCTGCCTGTAGGGTTGAAGGCGGAGAAATATCCACTCCCCGACTTCAAATTGCTCTTGCCGGCGCTTCATATCAGCATATTGACGCATTCGGTTTTGAGCTGACTCCAAATTATACTTAAGCTCGCGCAATAGATGATCTCTCTCTTGAAATTGCACGTCGACTTCGTGCACTGCTGTGGAACCGGGCTCGTGGATTGGAATTGGTGTTGCAGGCTTACCATAAACCACTTCAAATGGAGTCATGTCGATGGCACTGTGGTATGTTGTATTATACCAGTATTCTGCCCATGCTAGATGTTTTTCCCATTCTTTTGGCTTGTGGAAGCAAATACATCGCAAATATTGCTCTAAGCAACGGTTAACCACTTCTGTTTGTCCATCCGTTTGAGGATGGTACGACGAACTCATCTTCAACTCCGTTCCTTGTGATTTGAATAACTCTTGCCAGAAGTTACTCAAGAATACTCAATCACGATCAGTGACAATGGGTTTGGGCACCCCATGAAGTCGAACAATGTGTCGGATAAATAAGTCAGCCACACTTCGAGCTGTGTAAGGATGACTTAATGCCACAAAGTGAGAGTATTTGGAGAGTCGGTCTACAACTACCATGATAGTATCCTTGCCATTGGATCGCGGAAGCCCCGTGATGAAATCCATAGATATTTCACTCCACACTTGTTCTGGAATAGGGAGAGGAGCCAATAAACCAGCGGGGTGTCGACTCTCAGTTTTGTTCCGTTGGCATGAATCACAAGCCTGTATAAATTGAACTACATCTTTCCTTAAGCCCGTCCATTCGAACAACCTGTTCAATCTCTTGTAGGTTCTTAAAATTCCCGAATGGCCTCCGAAGGCTGAAGCATGAAAATCTTTTATAAGGAGTGCGTAATTCACCTCTTGGAACCCACACACCCATTTTGCGATAAGCAGCCGTTACGGATCTCCCAGCCTTTGTTTTCACAAACTCCTTCACGCACCTTTACTAAAATGGGTCCCATCTCCGTATCAGCTGCTGTGGCGGTTGCTATTTCTTCCCAAATCCCTGTAGTAGGGGAGGAAATAGCCAATGTATGCAGATTCTCAGTGGCTACCCGTCGTGAAAAGGCATCAGCAGCGTTATTTTCTTTCCCTGGTCGGTAAATGATTTCGTAGTCGAATCCGACCAGCTTTGCTATTCACTTCTGTTGCTCGGGAGTGGTAATTTGCTGTTCTAATAAGAAACGAAGACTCCTTTGATCAGTGAATATTTTGAACCTCCGCCCTACTAGATATGGCCGCCACGTCCGAATAGCCTCGAGAATTGTGAGCATCTCCTTTTCATAAATGGACCATGATTGCTTCGAGGCTGCAATCCCCTTGCTCATGTAGGCAATCGGCCTGCCCTGTTGTGATAGTACAGCCCCTATCCCAAAGCTGGAAGCATCCGTTTCTATAACAAATTCATCATTGAAGTTTGGTAGTGCAAAGACAGGCGTTGAACTCATGGCTGTTTTGAGGTTCTCAAATGCACCTTGAGCTTCATCCGACCATAGAAACCTGTTCTTTTTGGTAAGATTGTGTAATGGGCGAGCAATCTCACCAAACTTAGCACAGAACTTGCGATAGTAACCGGCAAGTCCTAAGAAACCTCGCAACTCAGTGACATTATTAGGTACTGGCCAATTAATGACTGCCTCGATCTTACGAGGGTCGACACGCACCCCCTGATGTGAAATATAATGTCCCAAATACTCAACTTCCAAAACTCCAAAGAAGCATTTAGATGGTTTTATCACAAATTCGTTTTCTTTTAAAACAGTTAAAGTGACACGTAAATGGCTCAAATGCTCCTCCCAACTCGTACTATAGACTAGAATATCATCGAAAAATACGAGAACAAACCTCCTTAGATAGGGTCGGAACATGTGGTTCATGATGGACTGGAATGTTGATGGAGCATTGCTTAGCCCAAACGGCATGATAAGATACTCGAAATGGCCATTGTGCGTACGAAAAGCTGTCTTGTGCACATCGTCCGGATGCATCCGTATTTGGTGGTATCCTGCTTTTAGATCTAACTTTGAGAAGAATAAGGCACCATGCAGTTCGTCCAGCGTGTCTTCTACGGTTGGAATAGGAAAACGATCCTTTACCGTTGCTGCATTGAGAGCACGGTAGTCAGTGCAGAATCGCCATGTGGCATCTTTTTTCTTAACCAACAATACAGGAGATGAGAACGGGCTGGTGCTGTATCTGATCAACCCTGCTCCTAGCATTTATTCAACTCGTCGTTCTATCTCGTCCTTTTGGAAGTGAGCGTAGCGATATGGTGCTACATTTACTGCCTTGCTTTCATCTACCAGCCGAATACGTTGGTCGAAGTCTCGTCTTGGCGGTAGCCTGTTGGTTGCTGTGGTAACTTCTTTAAACTCGGATAGGAGCTGCTCAATGGCCCCCAGTTTATCTGCCTCTTCTAGCTTTTGTCTACTGTTGACCTCCGGCGAGGATAATAAGTAGAACTCAGATCCGCTGACCCATTCTTTGCGCAGTTGCTCACATTCCATCCTTTTGGGCGGTGTAAAACTGATTGCCTTCAGTAAAAACATTTCATTATTAAATCGAATGTTTAATGATAATTCACGACAATCCATCATTAATGGGCTTACTGCCTCCAGCCAAGGCATCCCCAAGACAACGTTCATATTTGGTGAAAGAATCCCATACAGATTCACCACAAACTTCAGCCCCTGAATCACAATCGGAATATTCTCATACCGAGTCCCGCATTCTATAGATCGGCCTCCCCCCGTGCCTATGCTAAAGGGCTTAATTGCATGCCCGCCGGGTAATCTCAGCCCTCTCGCTACTTCCTCTGAGATAAAATTTAAGGAAGCCCCACTATCCACCAGTACAAGCAAGGTATTACAGCCAATATTTCCATGGAATTTGAGAGACTTACTTCCTTCACCTTGAAGGGTGTGAAGTGATGCAGTATGGGTAGGACTCGGTTTGCATACCAGCAGGTTCAAATCGATTGTCTCGTCACCGTCATGCCCACCTTCTTCCTCATCGTAACGAGGTTTCTCCTCCTCTACTTCTTGCTGGTCGTAATCCACAATCATACACATAAACTTGGCATTTGGACAGTTGTGGTTCCACGAGTATTTCTCGTTACACGTGAAGCACAGTCCGGCTTTCCGTCTGTTGTTTATCTCCTCGCTTGAGAGTTGGCTGCGACCCTTACTTGGTGCGTTGGGAATCGTACTTGAGGCCTTGCTCGTTGTTGAAGGTGTTGTTAAGTGTGATGTCGTACTAGGACCCCAAAGTTTCTGTGGTTGGCTCCGACTAAGAGTGGAGAATCCACCCCTCATAGATGATGTGGATCGTGACGTGCGAATCTGCTCATCTTTTCTTGTGGCTAACTGTATTGCTTCCTGAAGAGTTTTGGGCCGCAACATTTTCAACTCTCCCGATAATTCTAGTTTTAATCCTGCCATAAATGTGCCGAGCAGAGCGCTTTGTGGCCAATGTGGAACCCGATTTGCTGCTTTCTCAAATTCCCTCAAAAAATCGCGAAAACTGCCAGTTTGTTTTAGTTTACTCAACGTCTCATTTGCATCTTCTACTTCAGAATTTCCGAACCGAATGAGCAGACCCTCTTTAAATTTGTCCCATGAAATCACGCGCATCTCGCTGTTTAGTTCGAACCAGCGCCACCATTGACGTGCATCCCCATCCAGATAATAGGACGCTATTTTTACGCAGTCCCTTTCCCTTATTTCCTTCAATTCAAAGTACTGCTCCGCCCTGTCAAGCCAGTTTATGGGGTCTTCTCCCGTAAATTTGGTAAATTCCATCTTAATTCCTTTAGGTTGATGATCTCGAGGCCTTTCGTTTCGTCGGCTTATCACTGATCTTCTTGATTCTGTATCGAAGTGGTCTGATTGATCATCATCATTTTCCTCATTTGACTCTGATCCTTCTCTTTGGAAGGGATCATGTTGCGTTGCAAAGGGATTGTATCCTTCCTCGTCTCTTTCGTCTCGGGGGTCATCGGCGAAATGCCCACCACGGCCCCGATAGTTGCCTCCCATATTTCCTCTGGATGTGCCACTTTCATGTTGCCGCCGCTGGAAACGGCGATGTCCCTGTTCTGTGGTAATTATCCCCGGCTGTCGCCCCCCTCGTCGTTCCCGGCGTCTTCCTTCGTTGGAGTCTCTGTCAAACTGGCTCCCGCGCTGCAGTGACTGCACCGCTTCACTCAACTCAGCGATGGTATTCTCGAGTTGGGTGAACCTTTGTTTGTTGGACACCATGGTTGCGGAAGTCGTGTATCTATGATCGAAAACCGGCTCTGAGGCCAATTGTTAGAACTTGTAATTCGAATCCTAGAAACCCAAGAATGAATTCTTAGATTACCCTAGTAACCAGCAAATGCGCTGTGAAATCGATTTCTTTCAATAACCAAATATTTCATAATTCTCCAAAAGGTTTACAATCATTATATAGAAGCCTGAAAACCTTTGGGCTGTCTCTAATAATAAATAAGCAATGAAAACCAGAGATACATTGAATCAATTCAACTCTTGAAATTAATTCAAGTCCTGGTGTTTCGTTTTTCGTGCGTAGACCTTGGTAATGGGCAGACTTGCCACATTGGAAATCCTAACACTTCCAAAAGAATTTCAATTGCTTCCGCTATAGGTCCCACCAACAGGGAATGCAGGTTAACTTTACACATTGTTGTAAGTGAGAAAAAATATAATAAGGAACTGCTGAGTGAGTTATATGGAATTTAAGTCATTGTACACTTGAGTTTTGTCCTAATTGTTTTGAATGTTCAATTGTCCCTTGGCTGAAAATTAACATAATAGTTTGTGGGAAGGATTCCAATTTGTGATGTCTCATGGGAGGCTAAGCTATTTTACTTTTTTACTTGATATCATAACACGGGCAAGTTACAAAAAACTACCCTTGAGGTTTTGGACTATTTATAAAAGAATCCTTATTATGTTTTAAAAAAAATACCCCCTTGAGTTTTTTTTTCTTGGAAAATTGTCAAAAGGTGATATCTGTGTGTAGACATTACCAACTGAAGTATGAGATGTCGTTAATATCGTCACATATCTGGGATAGGGAATGCAGCAATTCGGGAGAGGCGTTACACCTCTCTGAGATTTAGGTGGTTTTTGCAAACTCTAGAAATTGAATCAGAATCACTGTTTTTCAAAAGCTACCTCTCACAACTTTTGAAAAAAATGATTCCGGAAGCTATTTGTAGAGTTTGAGGACGCACCATTATATTGATGCTAATAGTAATGGTAGGATTTTAGCTTTGTGAAATTGGAGTGATGAAACCTGGACAGAAGAATTATTATCTATTGTTGTATCGCTTCTCTTCCAAGATCTGATTTAATTGTTGGATTTTTTAAATATTGCACATTTTCCCCTCTAATAGTTAAGCTTCTAGATGAGATGGTAACTGTTGATAAATAAAAAGATAAAGTGTTTCACGTGCCCTAAAACTAATTTTCCCCAATGTCAATGGTCATCCTGCAATGATTAAATACAAAATATCTCCTTTCCTGATTTAATTTCAGATGACTTGGTGATTCAACAATCCAATTTCAGAAAACAATTACCATCATTATTACCAATTGTTCCTGTTGTATAATTTCTATTACTAATTCGCAGACCATGCTTTGATGCTAATGTTGTAGGTGCCTCCAACAGAAGGGATGGCCCTAGTTCACATCCATGGTGATAAGTGCATGCTGCATGAAGCTCGAAATGTGAGCAAGGGCATCAAGTATGTCTTACGATCTGATGTTGTGTTTGCATAGGGATGTTGTGATCATGTCGATCTCATCAAGCTCATGATATTATTGCTTTATACATCTATCTCAATCTCCATTGCGGCATCCTCTAGGCAACTTGTTCAATATTTCATGTTACAGAATCTGTTCTTCGCGATGGAAATACTGTGAGATCTTAATTGGTGTATTTTATTAAATGATTGAACACTTACGTGCTTATATATTCCAACAGTGGTATCAGAGTTCAGGACTTTGTTCTAATTGCTTTGGTTTTAATTTAATTAATTTTTTTTATTAAAACCGAGGGGCATGGTTATTTGAACTGCACCCCCTTTTTTATTTTAATCCTTCTCGCTCGAGTTTGCCCTTCATCCCCAACCCCAAATTAGGGTTTCCCCTTTTGGGGATCCGCCGCTTGCTTCCCACTGCACCATGGCCGGCGGCGTTCTGCCGCTGTCATTGAGGTCAAGGGCGCTAGGCGCCGCGACTCACGACGCTGCGTCTTGAAACTCGGCAGATCGGCCGCGACCGTTCGGTTGTGAATCGCTCTCGAGTCGCTGCTTTGTCCCTCCTCTTTTCACGGCGGTGCGCGCAATCTCTTCGTTTTTCCTCGTGGGCGATCGCCACCAATTCGTCCCGATTTGATCTTTTCGGCGCTTGGGAGTTTTGGGACTTGATCGGTGTGTCCGCTCGTCGTCACAAAGGGCGCGCCCGCCGATTCGATGATGCTCTGTTTTTCTCGGTTTTCGAACCGGTTCAAACTAAGCGGCGTCTCGCGATCGCCCACTTCCGTCATCGTTAAATACAAAATGGCGAAGTCGCCCGCGCATCTTGGCGGTGGTGACTTCGCGCTGTTAAATCGAACCATGCTTGCGTTAATGATTGTTTCGACCCTTTTGTTGCTTGAACTGAATCTGATTTTCTGTTTTGGTTCTTGGTTCAATTAATTGGATTAATTGTTGGTTAAAACGATGATGATGAAACGATTAACTGCGGGTTTTGGAGGATTTGGGAATTTTAGGTCGGATTGGATTTGATTGTGGAAAAGGGTGATGATGTAGGAGGGATGTTTTGCAGATTTGATCTGAGACAGGCCCTCCCGTGTAAATTTTGGAAATTGCACCTGAGCCCCAGGATTAAAATAAAAAATATATATATTTTGGAATTTTATTAGATTTTAATTCTAAAATAAATCGTTGGTTGAACCAACATTGAATTCATTAATTGGATTAATTATATATTTTAATAATTGATTGAAACAGGTTAAATTTAATTAAAATTGGATTTTGAATTTTATTTAATAATTTTGATGATTATTAAATTCCCACTTAAATTAACTAAATTTAAATAATTTGTTAATGTTTTAGTCCGCATTATAATTGTTTGGGGAGGCGGCGCCCAATATTTGTCGGACCATATTAATTATTTGGGTAGACGACACCCATGTAAGTGTTGGTCCGCATAAAATTATGTTTGGGTAAAGGCTATACCAATAAGTCTTTCAAATGTGATGTAGATTAACAAATTTGATCTCGATTAAGCAATTAATACACCGCCTTTAAAAATGTTTCTCACTAAAATATGGTTTTTCATTAAATTGAAACGATGTCTTCCATCGAAATTAAAAGTAAACCTGGAATTTTGTTCCAATGGGTATTTAAGACCAAAGTCTTTTGCTCGGATCTACATTCAACGGGACTTTTATAGGGACACGTAGGCTTGATGGTTGTAAACCAACTTAACTTTGTTTGACCAGCCAAAGCAGGGAAACGAAAGTTAAGGGACATCCGATTGAACTAGGTTCAATCAACTAGGAGTTGCAGTTTTGCAATTGGTTTGGAGACCTACCAGTTCTGCTATTATAGTATTCAGCCAAAGCTGGGACTATGATAGTAGGAATGCGGATCCTTGTCCATTATGATTTATATTGGATATAAATTAAATTCTTCTTCCTGGTTGAATATGTGAAAATAATGGTTGAATAAATAAAATAATGGATACTAAATATTGATTGCTGAATATTGATCATAGGAGTTATGTGTTTAATTTTCGTTTTATTTTATTTCTCTAGGATTGTTGAAATGAATAACTTATCACTGAGAAGCGTTTTGGAAACGAACAAATTGGTTGGCCAAATTTTTTCGTGGCACCGAAGCGTCGCGTTTGGTGCTCGAGCAAGAAAAAGTTGATACGTGTTGGACACACCAATCCTCGCTACCGGGAGGTTAGTCTTGAAAAGAAGCCGAAACGCGGCTTCGGAAGAAGCATCAAGATGATGTTTCCCGGAGTTCGATGTGTTATGCTCCTCGGGATGACCCCCCCAGCCGCAAAGGCAAAGAGGATGATTCCTTCGAGATGATCAAGCATCGAAGGGATCTCTTTGATTCTGAATCTCGTTAAAGATTTATGAAGTGATGAGATCCTGTTTAGATTGGGATGTCTGAAGGAGGAAGGTTTCTCCTCATGTATTGAAGATGATTGGGCTAATCGAGAAACTTGGTCGGGCGTTGGAACACCAATGTTCTTTGTTTATGCCATTTTTTCACCGCTTTCTGATTCATATTCAAGTTTAAGTGGTAAACTTTAAGACGGAATCGACTATGCCCGAAGCCGCGTAACATCTTTAAAGACTTTTGAGTCTTTCATTTGCTAAGGAAAAGCCGTGCTCATGGTGAGTGCCTCTCTTTTCCGCTCCGAAAAGGAAAGAAAAAGCGAAGGAGCAAGGCAAAGAAAGGCTCTAAGCCGAACTTCCTCAAGCCCAAAGGTGGAATTCAAAAGAAGGAGAGGGTGGACAAGGATGTATGCCTCCACTTGCAAAGCGAAGGGGCATTGGAAGAAGGATCAGAAGGTTCTAGCAAAATGAAAAAGAAGACACGGGGTGTCTCGAATACTGGAAACAGTATGTTTTGTTATTGAGATAAACATGTCCACAAATGATACTAAGCTGCCGTGTTGGATAATGGTTGTGGCTCACACATTTGTACCAATGTGCAGGTTCTCAAGCATAGCAGGGCAGTTAGGCCGGGTGAAGTCGCCCTACACGTTGGGAATGGAGCAAGAGTTGCTGTTGACGTGTTGACATTTATGTTTTAGATTTATCCTCTGGTTTTAGACTTAAACTGAATAATTGTTATTTTGTTCCTTCTATTACTCGCAACATTATTTCAATTCTTATGTTAGACATTGAACAGTTTTCCTTCCATTTTGCAAATAATAATTGTTATTTTTCGCTTAATGGTGATATGTATGGGAATGCTCCTTTATCGAATGGTTTATACTTGTTGCATTGTGGACATAATATTCTTAATATACAAAACAAACGACTCAAACTTAGTAATCATGAAAACCCAACTTACTTGTGGCATTGTAGACTTGGTCATGCAAATGAGAATAGGATAGCAAGGTTAAGAAAGTTAGACTACTTAACCCCATTCGACTTTGAGTCTTATGGTAATTGTGAATCCTGTCTCAATGGCAAGATGACCAATAAACCCTTTTCTGGGAAAGGAGTTCGTGCCAAAGAAGTTCTAGAGTTGATCCACAGTGATGTCTATGGACCATTGCCCACTCTAGCTAGGGGTCAGTTCGGATACTTCATCACTTTTACTGATGATTTTTCAAGATACGGGTATATGTATCTTATGAGACACAAATCTGAATCTTTTGAGAAATTCAAAGAGTTTAAGGCCGAAGTAGAGAAGCAACTTGGTAAGAGTATCAAGACTCTTCGATCAGATCGAGGAGGTGAATACCTTAGCCATGAATTCACTGTTTACTTGAAGTTACATGGAATCCAGTCACAATGGACTCCTCCCGGAACACCTCAAATGATAGGTGTGTCCGAAAGGAGAAACTGAACCCTGTTAGATATGGTGAGGTCCATGATGAGTTTTTCCTCTCTTCCGACATTCTTATGGGGATACGCATTACAAACCTCAATCTACATTCTGAATAGGATTCCATCCAAATCAGTTGAGCATACACCATATGAATTATGGTGTGGTAAGAAGCCAACTTTTTCGCATATCAAAACATGGGGTTGCCACGTGATTGTGAAAAAGATGCTCACCGATAAGTTGGAATCCAAAGGTGAAAAGGGTTATTTTGTGGAATATCCTAAGGAAACTTAAGGATATTATTTCTATCTACTGGAGAAACAGTCAGTGATTGTTTCTAGGCAGGCCAGGTTCCTCGAAGAAGACTACGTCTTCAAGGAACGAGGCCTTAAGATGATAGTGTTGGGGAATTAATTGTCCGGATCTATTCGGGATGAATATTTAAATACAAATTTAATTCTAACAATTATTACTAGCATGAATTAATCCTATATTAATTCAAATAATAATTCAACAACAAATCATGCATATAAACAGTTTACATAAATCCTACGCATGCGGAATTGCTACGGGTTTACGTGAACTAACCTTTTGGAGTGGCAATCGTTGAGAAGATGGACTTCGTTGACAAGAACACACCAAAAGACCTTCCCAAGTATTCCCAAGTCCTTGCTCGCCAATCCGATGGTAGGATGCTCGCGAACAATTAACAAAAGGGAAAAATAAATTATAAGTTGCACCACCTTTGTGGATTTCTAATTTTTCCAACAAATGGAATTGCACTTGGGGATAAAAAAATCATCCCCTATTTATAAGAGGTAGTGGCCGATTTCTTCTTAGGAAAAAGGGAGAGAAAATCTCTTTCTTGATCTCCAAGAAATCTTGAATATATATCCAATATATTCTTTTCACCATAATTAAAATATTCCATAAAAATTCCACTCTCTTATTGTTATGGAATTTCGGAAAAAATGAGGATAAATATTCCAAGATTTGGATCTTATATACTTGTATTCCAAGAATACATATCTTCCATAATATCTTTTCAAGAAAATCAAGAAAATCTTTCTTTCCTTTTTTTTTCTTTAATTTCGAAAATCCCCATATAAATAATCAAGTGGGAGATTTCTTGAATTTAATGAGATAATCTTGTATTCCAAGAATACATATCTTCATTCCATAACAAAATTCAAAGAAAGTCTTTCTCCCATTTTATTTATAATTTTCGAAAATTTTGGAAAAGTAAGCAACCATAATTTATTTTATTTTAAACACCTTTTCAGTTATTGGACATTATGTTTGGGCTACTTGAGGGGCCTTTAGGAGAATTAAGATTGAACCTTCCAATGGATCTTGAATTTCCAATATTGAGCCACAATATTATTCAAGCCCATAAATATTAATTAATCGCACTACATAATTAATATTGCACTATCCATCTTAACCCATATTACTGTTAATATGACTCCCGGTTATTATTTCCTGTGTTTAAGATTATCTAGCCCATTAATTAATTCAAGCCACTGAAATAGCTTTCCATTAATTAATATCTTTTGTCCTTGGTCAAGGAACGATTCAACATTATTATCCACACCGGAAACTAATTCCACTTGCAAGATTTGGTATGATAAATCTTATGAACCTCCCAAGGGGGCAAATCGAACAAGCGTACTTGCACACGATTCTTCGTATTAAATCTTAGCAATAGCATGTGACCAATAATATTGCCCAAGATATAAAGTATTGAATCTCATTGATTCTCTACCCTTCATAAGTCAAAGCAATAATTACTAACCACACACGATCCTATTTAAGGGATGAAGATTAAGAAATAACGAACCACTGAGGTCTAATTCTTCCTAGTTCAGTGCTGAAGAATTTATCCTCCTGTAGGTCCTATTCAGTGCATCAGTCATGCACTAGTGTAATCTCTTGGTCAAGACAAGCCAATCTGAGCCTTACACTTCAACCTTTCACGATGGATTGTTCATTTCCATCTAGGTCGTGAACGGTGTACTTTTAGTTACAAGGAATTGTTAATTTAATCTTCCGTGATCTGGTATCACTAAATTAACTACAATGTAACACGTACTATTTATTGAACAGTTATGCAGTAAATATATGTAACATTCAATGATATTTAAAGCATCAGTGATAAATAATTTATTTCAGTAAATAAGACAGAAACTCAGTTTGGTTATACAAAGTAAAAACATACTTTCCAGTATAACCCCAACAATCTCCCACTTATACTCAAAGTTTGCTTTTAAGTATACTACAACATGTCTCGTGTAGTTCCTAATGCGTGACATCTAATGTCACCTACCCGAACCTAATAATATCTCCCACTTATACTCAAAGCAGATTGGCAATGGTCTTGACACCCATTCCTTCCACATGACTCTCGAATGTGTTCTGAGGCAGACCCTTTGTGAATGGATCCGCTAGGTTGTCTCCTGACGCGATCTTTGCCACCTCTATATCTCCTCTCTTAACGATTCCTCGTATAAGATGATATTTCCTTTCAATGTGTTTGCTGGCCTTGTAGGCTCTTGGTTCCCTTGAATTTGCAAGCTCGCTCCGAGATTATCACAATAAAATGATGATTGTCTAGGCAAATTTAACTACATCCAAGTCCACTAGGAAGTTCTTGAGCCAAATCGCTTTTTTTTGCCTGTTAGCCTACATATTCGCTTCCATGGTAGAATCGGCGATGCATTTCGCTTAACGCTTCTCCATGTCATGGCTCCTCCCATGCAAAACACACTCTGGGAGGTAGATTTTCCGAATTTAAGTCGATTGGAAATTGAGTCCGTGTAACCGATGGGGATTAGACTATCGACCGATAAACTAACATTCTATCTCGAGTTCTTTTCAGATACTTCAGAATGTTCTTAACTGCCGTCCAATGCTCTTTTCCCGGATTACTTTGATATCTTGCCACCATGCCAACGATAAAGCGAGATATCCGGTCTCGCGGACATTGCATACATTAGGCTTCCGACGGTAGAAGCATGAGAATGCCTTTCATGTCATATATCTCCTTTTGTGTCTTAGGGCACATTTCCTTGATAGATGGATTCCATGTCTTAAAGGTACAAAGCCTTTCTTGGAATCCTGCATCTTCGAATCACTTCAAGATTAATCTATATATGAAGCTTAAGCGATCGGCTATCATCATTTTCTTGCGACCTCGAGTGATCTTGATCCCAAGGATGTGCGGCTTCCCCTAAGTCATTCATATCAAACTGCTTTTGAAAGCCATGCCCTACGCCCCGACAACACCTTTACATCGTTCCCCGATGAGCGAATGTCATCTACGATATAGTACTAAAAATACCAATGCGCTCCGGTTCGACCGCTTCTTGTACACACAACTTTCGACTTATTTTGATCAAACCCATAAGACTTTATTACTTGATCAAAACATTGGTTCCAAGCTCTGGATGCTTGTTTGAGTCCGTAAATGGACTTCTTGAGCTTACAAACTAGGTGTTCTTGGCCTTTTTCAATGAAGCCTTGGGTTGTTGCATATAGATTTCCTCTTCAAGACTTCCGTTAAGGAAAAGCGCCCCGACATCCATTTGCCGATTTCAAAGTCGAGATGCACAAAGCAATCGACAAGAGAATTTGGATGGACTTGAGCATTGCTACAGGTGAAAAAGCTTCCTCATAGTCGATCCCTTCTTTCTATGTATAACCTTTCGCCACAAGCCTTGCCTTGAAGGTTTCCACCTTCCCATCCGGTCATCTTTTCCTCTTGTATACCCACTTGCAACCAATGGGTTTGACCCCATTAAGTGGTTCGACTAGCTCCCACACTCTGTTATGATCCATAGAACCCATTTCGCTTCCATTCTTTTGCAAAGAAATCGCATCCTTGTCTTGGATTGCCTCGTCAATGCGTCCCATGGGTCCGATTCATCTTGACCAGGGGACTAAGTCCGAGGACTCTCCTACCCCCATGAATCTCTCGGGTTGTCTTACAATCCTCCCACTACGACGAGGTTCCAGTTTTGTAAGTGTGTCGTTTGGTATGTCATCTTGTACAGTTGGCACTGAGGTTAGCCCCCTTAGCTCATTTAAGGTAATCTCACTTCTGGGTTTTCTTTCGTTCATATAGTCTTCTTCCAAAAATCTAAAGTGGGTTCTTATTACCACCTTTTGGTCTTCGGGACCATAGAACATACACCCTTTTTTGTTCCTAAGGTATCCTATAAACAACCTTAATTCGATTGAGGATCCAATTTTAAGCTTCCTTGTCCAACACGTGGGTCGACACCCCCAAATTCTCATGTGTCTCAAACCGGGCTTCCGGTCCATAATTCTTTGGGAGTTTTGGGAACCGATTTGGATGGCACCAAGTTCGAATATAAGCCGTTGTTTCAAAGGCATGACCCCGAATCGACTTGTAGATCCAATAACTCATCATTGATCTAACCATTTCTAAAAGAGTTTTGTTTCTTCGCTACCCAACCCCCGTTTTGTTGAGGGGTTCCGGTGCGATTAATGATACAATCCCTTCATCCGACAAGTAGTTCAAAAACTCATAGTTGAGGTACTTTCGCTCTCTATCGGATCGTCGTAGAGACTTGATAAGTTTTTCCCTATGATTCTCTGCTTGAGCCTTAAATTCTTTGAATTTGTCAAAGGTCTAAAATTTATGCTTCATAAGGAAAATATAGCCGTACCTTGAGTAATCATCAATAAAGGTGACAAAATACTCATAACCTCCTCTTGCTTTGATTGACATTGGACCACATACGTGCTCAGGTGAACGATTTCTAACACTTCTTTAGCTCTATTCCCTCGGCTCCGAATGCCCTCTTGGTCATTTTACCCTCCAAACATGATTCGCAAGTTGGAATTGGTTCAACCCGGAGAGACTCCAATGAACCATCTTCTACCAAACTTTGAATCGTTTTTGGATTAATATGTCCCAATCTGAGATGCCATAGAAGTGTCTCGTTCACGTCTGATGAACGTTTTCTTTTATCGGAAACAGTTGATGTGTTATAGGATGCATTTCGTGAGTGGTGTGCACATATAATAGCATAGAGATTTGTTTATCAATGTCCCATAGCAGATACACTCATCATTTCAATAAATGATGTCATTCTTATTAGAAGAAACTCAGTATCCATCAAAAGAATTTTAGAAACTGAAAGTGATTCTTTCTAAAACTGGGAATATAAAGAACATCTCTTAAAACTAAAATTTTATCACTAATAGATAAATGCACTTCTCCCACTGCTTCAGCTGCCACTCTTTTAGCATCGCTCAGTGTGATGAGGATCTCACTCCCACTAAGTTCTTGGGTCACTTTTGAACCCGGTAAGCAAACATGATCGAATGGATCCCGTATCAACTACCCACGAATGAGAAGTATACGCCGCTAAACAAGTTTCAACAACTAGTGCGTGAGAATTACCTTTCTTTCCGGCCCTTTTGGGGTTGGAACAGACAAACCTCCATTGTCCTTACCGCTGTTGAAGCACTTACTCTTTGGATTTTCCTTGACACCACAAGCATCCTCATCTTACCATTGCCCTTGGCAACAATTTAGTTTGATTGCTTATGGCTTTTGGTCCTCTTCTTCTTCTTGCCTGCCCTTGGCCTAGAAGATGAAGATGGACCACTTGCCGTTCAAAGCTTGAGTTTTGTGTCCCATCAACGTATCTGCCGCAACAAAGGTTTACTACAAATCAACTAGCGAGGCCAAAGTGCTCAAAATTTTTGGGCAGAGAGTGGATTAGCAAATTGATCTGGGTCTCTAGATCATAATTTACACCCAGATCCTCAAGTTTGTTCAGATGAGCCATCAATTTTGAGGACGTAATCCCTCACGGGGTTGCCCTCCACCATTTTCAGCGATATCTCTCACAAGGTGATCTGACGAGCCCCGCGTTTTTGACTCATCAGTTGGCTCATTTGAATTTTTGGTGTGTCAAGAATCCACTTGTGCTTTTGTGCAATTAGGACAATCATAATTTTTCGTTTCCAATCAACATAGTTTCCCATACAATTGTCTTTAAGTATAATAACAGTGGATTAAAAGGTTACGACATGCTGAACTGAAATAAATAACTATTTGTAAAAGTACAAAATTATCACAAGGTTCGATCACATGTATCATATTTAAATCTAAAAAAAAATATGAACATGCATCAACCAACATCTCAAAACAGTTTAAATAAGCCACGTGGGGTGGGTCATTATTTAAACACATTCAAGCAGGTTACAAACAAGAAAATAGTTACAAACCTTTAATATCCAGATTAATAGTTGGCTCTTGATCAATATAAAATTGACAGGACTTCAGGAAGTATATGCATATCAATTTTATACCTAAGTAATAACCATGATTAAATACGAATTATTATTTCGCTTTGAACGCCTCCGTGGGGGTCATCTTCGCCACTAATAATAATCCACAATCATCCGTTGGAATTTATTCATGTGAAAGCCATCTTTTTGACCGGCCCCGTGGGGGAATTTCTCCAAAAGAATTCACAAATAAATAAATCATGGAGGTCAAAATTAATTCAATTTTATTATCCTAATAAAATTGTCAATTAATTATTTAAACATACTTAGTAATTTTTGAATGTGAGATTTTTTCAAAATATTTTCTCATGCATCGCGATATTCAAACATAATTTAAATAAACATAAAATAATGCACAAACATCAAAAACAAAATTAAACACATTGGGCACATATATCCAATTGTCACGGTTAATTTTTGTCATGTCTTGATCTCGAAATCATCTTCATTGCCTTCATCGCTCATCTCGAAAAAGCTCCCATAATTGTCTGAATAGAATCGCCATGTCAAAAACTGGTGGCTCGGTCGGTTACTTTTCGTCGAACATCCCATCCGCTTCGGCAGGAAACTCTAAGGATCGCCTCCATTATTCGCGTCTATGTCGCGGTCGGCCCGACCGGAGAAACAACAAGGATTGTTTGTGATTCGTCCGTCTTTAATTCATCATCTCCATCTTGGCTCTCGATCCAGTTACAATTTATTTACGAAAAATAAATAAACCTAGATCTAGACTATTACATTGAACGAATCAAACAAATCCTAATCTACTCGTGGATTTTCTCACAAGGCAAAACGAATTCGAACGAATCAAATTAAAAACTACAATTTATATATGCTTGCATAAATATAAACATTCATCAAATACCATGACAATTGGATACCTGCAAAAAAGATCTAGCAATTCTACTATCTAATTTCAAATTTAATAAAAACGAATTAAATTACAATCTAAAACTCAGAGCCCGAAACCGAGGCTCTGATACCAGTTGTTGGGGAATTAATTGCCCAGATCTATTCGGGATGAATATTTAAATACAAATTTAATTCTAACAATTATTTCTAGCATGAATTAATCCTATATTAATTCAAATAATAATTCAACAACAAATCATGCATATAAACAGTTCACATAAATCCTACGCATGCAGAATTGCTACGGGTTTACGTGAAGTAACCTTTTGGAGTGGCAATCGTTGAGAAGATGGACTTCGTTGACACGAACACACCAAAAGACCTTCCCAAGTATTCCCAAGTCCTTGCTCGTCAATCCGGTGGTAGGATGCTCACGAACAATTAACAAAAGGGAAAAATAAATTATATGTTGCACCACCTTTGTGGATTTCTAATTTTTCCAACACATGGAATTGCACTTGGGGATGAAAAAATCATCCCCTATTTATAAGAGGTAGTGGCCGATTTTTTCTTAGGAAAAATGGAGAGAAAATCTCTTTCTTGATATCCAAGAAATCTTGAATATATATCCAATATATTTTTTTCTCCATAATTAAAATATTCCATAAAAATCCCACTCTCTTATTGTTATGGAATTTCGAAAAAAATGAGAATAAAGATTCCAAGATTTGGATCTTCTTGAATTTATGAGATATACTTGTATTCCAAGAATACATATCTTCCATAATATCTTTTCAAGAAAATCAAGAAAATATTTCTTTTCCTTTTTTTTTCTTTAATTTCAAAAATCCCCATATAAATAACCAAGTGGGAGATTTCTTGAATTTAATGAGATAATCTTGTATTCCAAGAATACATATCTTCATTCCATAACAAAATTCAAAGAAAGTCTTTCTCCCATTTTATTTATAATTTTCGAAAATTTTGGAAAAGTAAGCAACCATAATTTATTTTATTTTAAACACCTTTTCAGTTATTGGACATTATGTTTGGGCTACTTGAGGGGCCTTTAGGAGAATTAAGATTGGACTTTCCAATGGATCTTGAATTTCCAATATTGAGCCACAATATTATTCAAGCCCATAAATATTAATTAATCCCACTACATAATTAATATTGCACTATCCATCTTAACCCATATTACTGTTAATATGGCTCCCGGTTATTATTTCCCGTGTTTATGATTATCTAGCCCATTAATTAATTAAAGCCACTGAAATAACTTTCTATTAATTAATATCTTTTGTCCTTGGTCAAGGAACGGTTCAACATTTCCACTTGCAAGATTTGGTATGATAAATCTTATGAACCTCCCAAGGGGGCAAATCGAACAAGCGTACTTGCACACGATTCTTCGTATTAAATCTTAGCAATCGCATGTGACCAATAATATTGCCCAAGATATAAAGTATTGAAATTTATTGATTCTCTACCCTTCATAAGCCAAAGCAATAATTACTAACCACACAAGATCCTATTTAAGGAACGAAGATTAAGAAACACTGAGGTCTAATTCTTCCTAGTTCGGTCTTTCAAGAATTTATCCTCCTCAGAGGGTCCTATTTAGTGCATCGATGCACTAGTGTAATCTTGGTCAGAAGACAAGCCAATCCCGAGCCTTACACTTCAACCTTTCACGATGGATTGTTCATTTCCATCTAGGTCGTGAACGGTGTACTTTTTTAGTTACAAGGACCGTTAATTTAATCTTCTATGATCCGTATCACTAAATTAACTACAATGTAACACGTACTATTTATTGAACAATTATGCACTAAATATATGTAACATTCAATGATATTTAAAACATCAGTGATAAATAATTTATTTAAGTAAATAAGACAAAAATTCAGTTTGGTTATACAAAGTAAAAACATACTTTCCAGTATAACCCCAACAGATATAACTTGAAGAAATTAAAGAACCACAAATTAACAAAGAAACTGATATCTTGTCAAAGCAACATGACCAAGAATCAGTGGGAGCATTCAGTAACTCGCATGGTGGAAGTTTATCATATAGTGATCCTCTTTCAGCCAGTGGGAGCGTAATTGGAGTTGCAATGCCTGAGCAACGAACTCCAAGTAGGCTGAATGAGAATAACATTGTTCAAACTCCCGCTCAAGAGGCATCCGAAAGTGCTCAAGGAGCGTCCGAAAGCATCAATCTTGAGGCCTCCCCGATCAACGATGAAATCGGCGTACCCTGAACATTTTCACGATCGAATGTATGTGTAAATAACAACCATAACTCCGTAAGACTACTAGAGTTCGTAATCCGATCACCAGATATTGTGGTTTCCTCATGGAGGAATAAGATGACGTGGAGATCCGGATAAGGACGAACCTAAAACTTACATTGAGGCAACATTAGATGTTGACTCAAAGAAGTGACATTAAGCCATGAAATCCAAGATGGACTCGATGTACATCAATCAAGTTTGTGACTTGGTTGAATTGCCAAAAGGGGTCAAACCCATAGGTTGCAAGTGGGTCTACAAGCGTAAGACCGATACAAATAGCAAGGTACAAACCTACAAGACTAGATTGGTGGCGAAAGGTTACAGTCAACGCGAAGACATTGACTATGACGAGACTTTCTCACCAGTTGCTAAGATCAAGTCCATTCAAATTTTACTTGCGGTAGCAGCACATCTCGATTACGAGATTTGACAGATGGATGTCAAAATAACTTTTCTCAATGGAAACATTGATAAGGAAGTGTTCATGACTCAACCGGAAGGTTTTATCTCAAATCCAAAATCTAATCTTGTGTGCAAGCTCAGACGATCCATCTATGGGTTGAAGCAAGCTTCTAGGAGTTGGAATATCCGATTTGATAAAGCTGTCAAATCATTTGACTTCATCAGAAACTCGGAAGATCCGTGCATCTATCGGAAGTTCCATGGGAAGAATATTGTCTTCATAGTTGTGTATGTTGATGATATACTGATTATGGGGAACAATATCCCACTCATGCAGTCCGTGAAAGAATGGTTGTCAAAGACCTTACTGATGAAGGATCTTGGTGAGGCCTGCTACATCTTAAGGATCAAGATCCATAGGGATAGATCCAAGAGGATGTTGGGGCTATCACATTCCACCTACGTAGATAAGGTGTTGAAGCGATTTGAGATGGAGAACTCTAAGAGAGGTTCTCTACCTGCATGTTATGGGATAAAACTGTCTAAGAAGGATTTTCCTTCCACAGACGATGATATCAAGCACATGAAGGACATACCATATGCATCAACAATTGGGTCCATCATGTAAGCCATGACTTGCACTAGGCCGATGTGGCCTTTCATTTGTCGAATCATCACTGGTAGATACCAATGTAATCCCGGGTGAACCTCATTGGATTCTTTGTCAAGAATATTCTTAAGTACCTCGGACGTATAAAAGAATACTTCTTAGTTTATGGGGACAATCGAGCTAGTAGCTACATGGTATCACATTACCTAAGTTTCAATCTGACCGTGATGATTACAAATCTCAGTCAGGGTATGTGTTTACTCTCAATGGTGGGGCGGTTAGTTGGAATAGTTCCAAGCAAGAGACTACTGCAGACTCAACAACCGAAGCTGAGTACATTCTTTGTCGTCAAAATCTGGATAAATAAAACAGTTCTTAAATGAACTAGGGTAGTTTTAGAGTTCGGCCCGATAAAGTTATATTGTGACAACATCGTGCGGTTCTTAAGCTAAGGAACCGAGATCCAATAATGTAAATAAGCATGTGCCGAGACGTTATCACTTGATTAGATAGATAATCGCTAGAGGAGAGATAGAGTTAGAACGTGTTCCCACAAAAGATAATTTGGTTGATCCTTGTTGGAATATAGAGACACGTAAACACGTAATACATGCGCAGCGGAAATTAAAGTTCACCAACAACGAACAATTAATTGCACAAAAGGATTACAATAATCATAACAAGAAATCTTACAATAACTGTAGTACAGATTCCTCAACTATGGTATCCACGTAATCCCCTAGAACGGATCTGCACGAATCTGCCAGTGTTGAATCCCAAGTTGAATCAGCTAGGAAAATCCAAACTTTAGATCTTATGGAGAGAATATGAAGTTACGTTTTTTGTGAATTTCCAAGAGTCTGTATATATAGGGGAGACCCAGCTTAAATCTTAAGCTAACCCAATTAGGGAATTAAAACCCTAATCTTTATTTAAATAAATCTCTACGATTTATTTCCCTATAAAATCTCTACGGATTTAAATGCCTTATATGAAAAATCTCTACGATTTATTTCCATATACATTAAATCCTATAATTATATTCCAAATATAATTATTGGGAATTCTTATTTAATTAAATCCAATCCAATTAAATAATATTAATAATAATTAATTCCAAATTAATCTATTATTAATTTCTTCTCCATAAATTAAATATTAAATCCAATTTAACATTTAATCAACCAACTTTAATCCGTAAAAGGGAACTACTTGTTGTGTGACCCATATGACCTCATATACCGAGCGATTAGTCAAACTAACGGTCTTAATTGAACCCTAGTCAATAAATCAGACATTCTCAATATATGAGGTACGCTATGAAAATATGCAACTACATCATATCGAATGCAATTATTGCGATTTCCTCCTTTCATTCACGAATACTCGATTAGTCTTGAACATGATGAAGTGCATATTCAAATAACTAAATCAATTTATCTCAAATCATTAATTGATCATTAGTGTCACACTTAGTCACAAAGTCTAAGTTGACGTGCATTGGCCAATGACTTAGATCTAATTATGATGAGAAGGTGAGTATTCTCTCAAAATCCACTTTGAGGAATGAATCATTTTCTTGGTTCAACTACCACGCATTATGCTTCGTGATGAACCCAATCTAAGCCATATCTACCCATAGACGGGTGCAAGTGTTGGTCATGGTCAAAGTTCATCACTCCACACATGTCGTGCGTATTGACCTCAAGTCAAAAGGAGTATCGCATCGCTTCCACTAACCGAGACACTCGTAGACACATATAGTGGAACTACATCAAACGGTTTCTCGGATGGGTATACCAATCCCTCTAAGGCATTTGTGCATCCATCATGAGATACCTAGTATCTCGTAGTAAGTGAGATCTTACTACACTCTCTAAGAGTATGATGCAGATCGCACACCAATCTCCATTGCATCATCAATATCCATTTCTTGATGATCCTCGATTGAGGCTATTTAAGAATCATGCTTAAGTCATCTGAGTTCTCACTCACTCAATGACAGCAGTGACTCAAGGGAACACATATAAGAATAAATGAAAACAACCAAACATAATATTCTAATGAGTGTAACGCCATACATTTAATATTAATCAAACAATAATATTAAACCAATATCAATATTATCCGAGTATTATGTCCTTACAATGGATTATCCAGAGGACACTAACACTAACAATCTCCCACTTGAACTAGAGCCAATCACCTACATGTCTAACCCCTAGACCATCAAAATGTCTAGTGTGTACATGAACACTCAAAGCCTTGGTGAAAGGATCAACCAAAGTTATCCTCCGCCGGGACACGTTCTAACTCTATTTCTCCTCTAGCAATTATCTCTCTTATCAAGTGATAACGCCTCAAGACATGCTTATTTCATTATCGATCTCGGTTCCTTAGCTTATGAACCGCACTTGAAGATATCACAATATAACTTTATTGACTACCGGCACTTGAACTACCCCTTGTTCACTTAAGAACCTGCTTTTATCCGCACAACTTCTTTGGCGAAATTCTGCAGCAAATGAATGTACTCGGCTTTCGGGTTGTTGAGTCTGCGGTAGTCTCTTGTTTGAAACTATTCCAACTAACCGCCCCCACCATTGAGAACGAAACATAGCCCGATCGCGGACTTGTAATCATCAAAGTCGGATTGAAATTGCATCAAGATAAATCTTGAACTAGCTCGATTGTCCTCCGTAGACCAAGAAACAATCTTTGCACGCCTAAGGTACTTAAGAATGTTCTTGACAAATAATCCAAATGAGGTTCACCCGGATTCTGGCCGGTATCTACCAAGAAGTCTTATCAAAATAAGGCCACATCCGCCCTTGTGCAAGTCATGGCGTATGATGGACCCAATTGCAGATGCATATGGTAGATCCTTCATGCGCCGGATATCGCCTTCGTGGAAGGACAATTCTTCTTAGAAAACTTTATCCCATGACATGCCCAGAGAAACCTCTCTTAGAGTTCTCCATCGCAAATCGCTTTTAAAGACTTTATCTACGTGAGGTTGATCGTGATGTCCCAACATCTTCTTGGATCTATCCCTGTGGATCTTGATCCCTAAGATGTAGCATGCCTCACCAAGGTCCTTCATCATGAAGGTCCTTGATAGCCAATCTTTAACCGACTGCATAAGAGGAATGTTGTTTCCCATAATTAGTATGTCATCGACATACACAACTATGAAAACAATATTTCTCCCCCATTCGCGTTCATTTAAAACGATAGATCTTCCGAATTTCCTCGATAAAAGTCAAATGATTTGACTACCTCATCAAATCGGATATTCCAACTCCTAGAAGCTTGCTTTAATCCATAAATGGACCGTTTGAGCTTGCACACAAGATTAGACTTTGGCTTAGATATAAAACCTTCCTGTTGAGTCATAAACACCTCCTTATCAATATTCCCATTGAGAAAGGTTGTTTTGACATCCATCTGCCAAATCTCATAATCTAAATGTGCTGCTACAGCAAGTAAAATTCGAATGGATTTGATCTTGGCAACAGGTGAGAAAGTCTCATCATAGTCAATGCTTTCGCGTTGACTATAACCTTTTGCTATCAACCTAGCCTTGTAGGTTTGTACCTTGCCGTTTGCATCGGTCTTACGCTTGTAGACCCATTTGCAACCTATGGGTTTTACCCCTTTCGGCAATTCAACCAAGTCCCAGACTTGATTTGTGTACATCGAGTCCATCTCGATTTCATGGCTTCATGCCACTTCTCTGAGTCAACATCTAATGTTGCCTCAGTGTAAGTTCTAGGATCGTCTTTATCCGGGATCTTCACGTTATCATGTTCCTCTACGAGGAAACCATAATACCTAGTGGGCGGATTACGAACCCTAGTGGACTTACGGAGCTGTGATTGTGCAGGCTGTACATTCTGATCATGAAAATTTTGTGGTGCATCAATTTCATCAATGTCCAGAGAGTCCTCAAGAGCAACACTTTCTGATGCCTCTTGGGCGGAAGTTTGAACTATGTTGTTCTCATTCATCCCACTTGGAGTTTGTTCATGGCAATGCAATGACTCCAATTACGCTCCCACTGGCTGAAAAGAGGATCACTAAGTGATAAACTTCCACCATGTGAGCTGCTGAATGCTCCCACTGATTCCTTGTCACACTTCTTTGACGAGGTATCAGTCTCTTGGTTATCTTGTGGTTCTTGAATTTCTTCAAGTTCTATCTTCTTACGGCTTTGTTCCTTAAAGACATAGTCTTCTTCGAGAAACCTGGCCTGCCTAGAAACAATTATCGTTTGTTTCTCAGGTAGATAGAAATAATATCCTCTAGTTTCCTTAGGTTATCCCACAAGGTAAGCCTTTTCACCTTTGGATTCCAAATTATCAGTGATCATCTTTTTCACAATTGCAGGGCAACCCCATGTTTTGATATGTGAAAAAGTTGGCTTCTTGCCACACCATAGTTCATATGGCGTATGTTCAACTGATTTGGATGGAATTCTATTTAGAATGTAAATTGAGATTTATAACGCGTATCCCCATAAGAATGTAGGGAGAGAAGAAAAGCTCATCATGGACCTTACCATGTCTAACAAGGTTCGGTTTCTCCTCTCGGATACTCCGTTCATCTGCGGTGTTCCGGGAGGAGTCCATTGTGATTGGATTCCATGTAACTTCAAGTAATCCATGAACTCCTGGCTAAGGTATTCACCTCCTCGATCTGATAGAAGGGTCTTTATACTCTTACCAAGTTGCTTCTCTACTTCAGCTTTGAACTCCTTGAATTTCTCAAAAGATTCGGATTTGTGTTTCATAAGATACACGTATCCATATCTTGAGAAATCGTCAGTAAAAGTAATGAAGTAGGCGAAGTTTCCCTTAGCTAGAGTGGGCAATGGTCCACAGACATCATTGTGGATCAGCTCTAGGACTTCTTTGGCACGAATCCCTTTCCCAGAAAAGGGTTTGTTGGTCATCTTGCCCTTGAGGCAAGATTCACAATTTCCATAAGACTCAAAGTCGAATGGGGTTAAGTAGTCTAACTTTCTTAACCTTGCAATCCTGTTCTCATTTGCATGACCAAGCCTACAATGCCACAAGTAAGTTGGGTTTTCATGATTACTAAGTTTGAGTCATTTGTTTTGTATATTAAGAATATTATGTCCACAATGCAACAAATATAAACCATTCGATAAAGGAGCATTTCCATAAACATCACCATTAAGAGAAAAATAACAGTTATTATTTGCAAAATGGAAGGAAAACCCTTCAATGTCTAACATCGGAATAGAAATAATGTTGCGAGTAATAAAAGGAACAAAATAGCAATTATTCAGTTCAAGTATAAAACCAGAGGGTAAGTCTAAAACATAAATGCCAACACATTCAACAGCAACTCTCGCTCCATTCCTAACGTGTTTCACCCTAGTATAAAATGCTTGAGACCTTGCACATTAGTACAAATGTGTGAGCCACAACCCAGATCTAAAAGTATCATTTGTGGACATGTTTATCTCAATAACAAACATACCTATTCTAGTGGCCGAGACACCACGTGTCTTCTTTTCAAATTGCTAGAACCTTATTATCATTCTTCTTCCAATGCCCTTCCTTGCATTGGAGGTATACATCCTTGTCCACCCTCTCCTTCTTTTTGAATTCCACCTTTGGGCTTGAGGTTATTCTTATTTGCAAACATGAGCGAAAGGCACTCACCATCCACGGCTTTTCCTTAATGGAAGACTAAAGGTCTTTAATGTTATCTCGATTAGTCAATCTTATTCATATTAAAGACTACAAAACTTCGAATGTCGTGAAGGATGAAGGATGGCATAAAAAAGAACGTTATTTTTGAGCTCATGCCCAACCCACCAAATTAGCCCTATCATCTTCAATACATTGGGAAACCTTCCCTCCTCCAGACATCCGGCATCTAAACAGATCTCTCATCACTTCATAAATGAATGAGATTCAGAATCAAAGAGATCCTTCGGATAGGGAAGCATCCTCATGCTGATTTGCAACTCTATTTATCCCGGCGAGCATAACACATCGAGCTTCATCTTGATGCTTTTTCCGACAAAAACGCCTTCGCTTCTTCAATCAACGGTATTAGGATTGGCGTGTCCAACACGCATCAATCTTTTCTTGCCTAAGCACCAAACACATGTTTCGGTGCCGAATTTGTTCGTTTCCAAAACGCTTCTCAGTGATAAGTTATTCATTTCAACAATCCTAGAGAAATAAAATAAAACGGGAATTAAAACACATAATTCCTATGATCAATATTTAGCAATCAAAATAAACATGGCCTTTCAAATTTATTTTGTCCCCATTATTTTCAAATATTCAACGACCTCATCAGAAGAATACAAATTTATATCCAATATAAATCATAATGGACTAGGATCCACATTCCTACTATCATAATATCTACTTGGGTTGATTACTATGACAACATAACTGGTAGGTCTCCAAACCAATTGCAAAATTTGCAACTCCTAGTTGATTGAACCTAGTTCAATCGGATGCCCTTGACTTTCATTTCCTTATTTTGAAATCAAGTTGATTTACAACCATCAAGCGGTGACACAACGTGTCCCATAATAAATCCCATTAGATGTAGATCCGAGCAAAAGACTTGGGCCTTAAATACTCATTGGAACAAAATCTCCGATACTATTAATTTTGATGGAAGACATCGCTCAATTTAATGAAAAATCATATTTTTATGAGGATCTTTTAAAAGGTGGGGTATTAACCGCTTAATCGAGATCCAACATGTTAATCTACATCACGTTTGAGCAATTATCTAAACATGAATTATTTATTTAATTTGGCCTTAAAATTTAAAAACAAATGTATCAATAATTCTTTTAAAAACAATTTAAAATTTAATTTTAAAATTATTAAACTTTAATAATTAATCCACTAATTGTTAATAAAAGTCCAACTTTATTATTATTCTTTTAAAATTAATCTAATTAAAAATTAAAAATGTTTTATTAATTTGCTAAGGGCTCAAGTGCAATTATCAATATTTGCGCATCTTAGTCCGTCTTATTTGTAAGATCGCCCCTCCCTCATTACTACCCGTTCCGTCAATCGGGACATCCGATACCAACAATTTCAACTTTGGTTCATTAGTAATAATCCAATTATTCGATTGAACAAAAAAAATTGTCAAAATCTCATCATTCAATCCAATTGAATAGCGAAACCCAAAGATAGGACAAAATCCAAGCTTAACCAAATCATTCGCAAACGATTCAAGAAACGCTTCGAAATCGAAACCAAAATCGCATTTAATTTGGCAATTTGAGATAATCATGACAAAACAAACCAAACATGAACCGGAAACCATAGAATTCATTTAGAAACCGCGCCGATCGAAGTTACCGATCATTACCACCGCCGCCGAAGACACGAGAGAGTAAGACGATGAAGATCTCATACATCCAAGCGATATTCCAAAACCGTAACCGCTGGCGTATAATCGAACCCTCTACCACATACATTATTAAGGTCGAACATCGCGAAGATCGGGCCAAGTCGCGATGGAAGCCCTCGCGCCCGACCGAGATATCATCTCCCTAAAATCAATTTGAGGGTGTTTTTTTAGATGGATGCAATAAAAAAAACGACCGTGCCCCATTTTTAATCTATATGTAATTAAATATTGAGAGCCCATCATCCGATACCAACCGAGGCTAAACCGTAATACATGCGATGGCGTGTTAAAGTTCACCAACAACGAACAATTAATTGCACAAAAGGATTACAATAATCATAACAAGAAATCTTAAAATAATCGTATGTGTATGGTATCCACGTAATCCCCAGAACGGATCCGGGGGTTGAATCCCAAGTTGAATCATCTAGAAAAATCAAACTTTAGATCTTATGGAGAGAATATGAAATTACTGCTTTTTTGTGAATTCCCAAGAGCGGGAGACCCAACTTAAATCTTAAGCTAGCCCAATTAGGAATTAAAACCTAATCTTTATTTAAATAAATCTCTATGATTTATTTCCTATAAAATCTCTACAGTTTAAATGCCTTATATGAAAAATCTCTCGATTTATTTCCATATACATTAAATCCTATAATTATATTCAAATATAATTATTGGAATTCTTATTTAATTAAATCCAATCAATTAAATAATATTAATAATAATTAATTCCAAATTAATCTATTATTAATTTTTTCTCCATAAATTAAATATTAAATTGATTTAACATTTAATCAACCAACTTTAATCAAGTAAAGGGAACTACTTGTTGTGTGACCCGTATGCCCTTATCTGCCTCGAAGCGATTAGTCAAACTAACGGTCTTAATTGAACCCTAATCAATAAATCGGACATTCTCAATATATGTGCATTCACGCGACTACAATTTCCTCCTTTCATTCCACGAATACTTTCGATTAGTCTTGAACATGATGAACCTATTCAAATAACTAAATCAATTTATCTCAAATCATTAATTGATCATTAGTGTCACCTTAGTCACAAAATCATTGGCGTTTAACGATGACATAATTCTCTCTAAATCCACTTTGAGGAATGAATCCTTTTCTTGGTTCAACTACCACTCACATGCATTTGTGATGAAATTCAAGCCATATCTACCCATAGGCCCGGGTGCACGTCGGTCATGGTCAAAGTTTATCCTCCACTTTGTTGACCTCAAAGGTGATCACAAAATGATCAATTGGAACTACATCAAATGGTTTCTCGGATGGGTATAAATACACTCGATTTGTGCATTTGAATACCTCAGTATCTCGTGATTCTTACTACATCATGTTCAAGGCTCTCCATCGATGATCCTCGATTGATTCATGTTAAATGAAAGCTCAATGGCCAACTCAGGAAACATATAAGAATATATGCAATCAAACATGTTACAGCTTTAATATTAATCAAATCGAACAATATTAAACCAATCTTTGAATATTATCGGAGTATTATGTCCTTCTGATGGATTGTCTCTTTCACTAAGTTCCTTTTTAACGATAAACATTAGAACTCATATGGTCTATTGAAGTTTCATGTACATTTATTCCTCAAAGCTTCTCGCCATAATTGATCAAAGTCATTGTCGCCACCTTTGACTTTGTTCATCAATTAGTAATTTGAAATAAATCGATAAATGTATACCGTTCAAGACTAATTAGTTTGAATGAATCGCCGATATATGAGATTGGCCTATGGGTCACCGATAACAAGTAACTCCCAAGTAACTCCCACGATTATAGTTGGTTGATTAAGTATTAAATTGGATTTAATATTTAATTTATGGAGAATTAATAATATAATAATTTGGAATTAATTATTATTACTATTTAATTAAATTGGATTTAATTAAATAGGAATCCCAAAATAATATTATGGAATATTATTGTAGGAAAATATCTGTAGGGAAAAACATATCTTTGAGATATGGTTTTCAAGATTATGAATTATCTTCCTAATGAAGATTTGCTTAAGATATAAGCTAATCTCTCCCAATATATATGATGTCCTGGATTCATTATTTACTACAACAAGAAAATCTAGTTTCTCCATAAAAATCTAGGATATGAGTTTTCCTAGAAAATTCCGTCTCAGATTCAACACTGGCATATCTGTGCAATTCTGTCTACGGGGATTACGTGGATACCGTAGTTGAGAAATTTTCTATTGAAATACTGTAAGATTTCTTGTTATGTTTAATCGCATTCGTTTAAAGCAATTAACTGTTCGTTGTTGGTGAACTGTTTATTTCCGCTGCGCATGTATAACGTGTTTACGTGCCTATATATTCCAACATTATGTCGTTATTCCCGCTTTTAGTTCAATTCTAAAATCAAATATTTCAACGTTTTAAATCGATTCGTTGTGTCGTTCTTCCTGCTTTTGAGATTCAAAAATCAAACAGTTTAATGTTTTAAATCGATTCATTGTGCTTCCTTTCCAAGTATCGGTCGAACCGATATAAGCGGTCGATCAACCAACCACGCTTTTTAAGACATACTCCTTCCATTTTATATTGAAATTAAATTTTGCTACAAAATAATTGCCCTTTTTGCTATTTTTCCAGTATTTTCTCTGATTTACCCCTAAAAAATTTCTATTTTATAAAAAATATATTTTCCTTTCATTTTATATTATTTATCATTTATCGTTGTTGGACTTAAATTTTGTTACAAATTAATTGCCCTTTTTGCTAATTTTTCAATTTTTTTTTTCTGATTTACCCCTAAAAATTTCTATTTTATAAAAAATATATTTTCCTTCACAGAATCTAGCTCTCTCCTCTTTTTACTTATTATTAGAGAATAAATTTATCAAAATTTTATATTCTCTAATATTAAACAAAATATAAAAAATGATAAACTTTGCAAAAAGGAGGTCGTATGTAGAAATTATTAATGTGTTTAAGTCACAACGTGTGGTATCAATGTATCAACGACTCCGCCCGCATGGGCGTAGCTCAGTTGGTTCCTGGGTGACAGATTGCTACAAGGACGCAGGATCGAGTCCTGACAGCCGCAGTGTGGGAGTTTTATCCCTCCAATGTGGGGGATAGCTCCTTGTGGGCACCAGACACTGGTCCTCCCACCTAATGGGCCGCTGAGTCACCATAATTTACCACCTCCACAATTCCTGTTGGGCCGGGGGGTGGGGGCCCTGGGGGCGAGGGCTTTGCCTTTTGTTACAATGTATCAACGACTCCGCAAGTGGCAACATATGGTATTAATTAATGCACACAGGCATCAAAATTAGAATACGATTTTTTTAAGAAACAAAGAAAACGGAACCGAACTTAATCCCCAGCGCCGTGTGCAAGGGATACATGTCCCCCGCCTATTAAATCCCCACCACATTCCTTGCCTACCGGGGGATCCGTGTTCCCCCACTCAACACACACACAAAAAATCCGCGACAAAGTCTCATGTGCAACTGGTGCACGAATTTAAAATTCGTGCACTCGTCTCAACCCTATCCATATATCAACATAACATGTTTAATATATTTAATGGGTAAAATATTTTTTTAAATGAGTTATTCTGTTGCATGAGTGCACAAGAGACCCACTCAAAATCCGCCCCTCATTATATTTTCAGATTTTCACATTTCGATTCACTAAACAGTGGCGACCCAGGACTTTGAAACTGGGGGTACGACCAATAAAATAAAATGTTTATATAAATATGATAATCCATGAAGTTCAAATAAGATTACAAGTACAAATTACTCCCTCCGTCCCACCCTTAAGAGAACTCTTTTCATTTTTTTTATCTCAATCTTAAGAGAACTTTTTCTAAAATGGACATACTTTTTTTCTTTTTTTGAACGGAAAAATAAACATACTCATTTTATCACATAAATTACTAATAAACAGCTCTAACAACTCTTTCTACCCCAATAAAACTATTTCTACCCTCAACACTTTATCACTTTATCATTATTTCTTAAAATTTTCAACTACAGTAAAACTTTCCTTAAGATTGGGATGGGGGAGTATATCTGAGTGCTACTGAGTTTCTCATTTTCTAAAACCAATTAATTACATTATTATTAGTAATTTTAGGAACACAAACAAGTCTTTTTCAACAAAAGTGGCCAAACACGTATGTAGTAGTTGATCATACATGCCATTTGGTAAACCCTATAACCTATCAATAAATAATGAAATATCAAATTATTTCTTAATCTATTAACAAATATTATCAAATTATTTCTTGATCTATCAACAAATATCATTAAATTACAAATTTAATACAATAAAGGCAAAGTATAGTGTGAACAAGTTTTACGGTAAAACTGGTTAAGGAGTGTGACTTATATTACTAAAGTGTGTGACTTTTTACTGTAAAGTGTGTGACTTTTTACTATAAAGAATATTACTCATAAAAGTGAAGGGTGTGACTTATATTATAGCAAAGAGTGTCGTAGTGATAACTGAAGTGTGTGACTTATATTACTAAAGGGTGTGACTTATATTACTAAAATGTATGTCTGTAAAAAAAAACCAGTTTCACGGTGAACAAGTTTCACAACATACCAACTCTACAATAAATCATCCATATTATATATAAAAAAATACATTCATGCATTAATCTATAAACAAATTCCATAAAATAAAATCCATAATCTAATTTTTAAAAAAAGTAATAATCATCTTTAAAAATTGATAAAAGAGAAAAAAAAGTGAAAAGGAAAGTTGTGGTGCCAAGAACGGAAAAAGCAAGTGGAAGGAGGTCTTGTGTTACTAACCAAGCTATGATAATTTATGTTTAGTGCTCCCTCCGTCCACCAAATTTATATTCATTTACTATTTGTATATAGCTTTTTCGAAAAAATTTTGTATTAGTAATTTTGAAATGATAAAGTGACTTTTAAGGTCGTCCACCAAATTTATACTCATTTACTATTTGCACGTAATTTTTTCGAACAAGTTTTGTATTAGTAATTGAAATAATAAAGTGACTTTTAATGATGAGTATGATAGATGAGGGGCTCATCAATCATACCCATCCTTTATCAATCATACCCATCCTTAAAAGTTACTTTATCATTTCAATTATTAATGCAAAACTTGTTTATTGAACTACATGCAAAAGTTAAATGATTATAAATTTAATGAAAGAAGAGAGTATTTTATAAATATAAATTTATATATAATACATAATAGTATACAATAGAGAAATTATTTTGGAATTGGGGGTACAGTTGTACCCATTGTCTCCAAACAAGTGAACCGCTGCCACTAAGTGTTACTTTTTTTTTTTTCTATCGGACAAAATTAGTTATTAATAGTTAGTACAACAAACACCCAAATACTCCACAAAATCGTCAATTCATTTTATAACTCTCATAATTACAATTCGTTCCCAAAGAGAATCGAACTGAATAACCCACTCAACTGAGGAGCCCAGTGGCCAGGTAGGCTAAGCCACCTAGTCACTAAGTGTTAGGTAGTGAAGGTGAAAATAAGCATACATTAGTACCATGTATATAATAAATATTTTCCTGAGTATCAAAATTTCTCAAAATAAATTTCAATGATTTTCTCGATTTTGAGTAGTTATTTTCTCGACGTCTTTGGACTTAGCCGCAGCTGCTTCTCCTCTCCAGTATTTGATTCTTTTAGCCGCAACCGCAGCCTGCACTCAACCACACTTTATTTAATTACTTGAGCAAATAATTAATAATAAAATCAGCATGAATATTATTCGGAAAAGGATACAAGCCCTAATTTATGTACACATTATACACCTCTTTGGGTTAATTAATAACAACAAGAACATCAATATCATGATGGAAAAGGAAAATAATTAGACTGCTGCCTAATTTAAGTACATACCTCTTTGTTCCAGTCGGTTCTAAAAACAATCCAAAAGAGGACTAGGGTCTGTACAAGTGTTCCAGTTACCATTCCATACCATATGCCCTGAGAATTACATAATATTTAAGCCATGGTTAGTATTTTAAAATTAATACAAATATGTAATTTTTTAAATTGATTTAACATGGTATATACGTACGTTGACACCCAAGTTAAGTTTGTAGCCCAAGAGTAGACCCAGAGGAACACCAAAAACATCTGCATAATTAATCAAGCTTACTAATTAATTCCAAATTAATATTTTTTTAAAGTAGTGATGATTAAGATGCTATTTATTAATTTCACCTGATAGGGCAGGTTGAATACTGTTGACGACGATGCAGAAGGCAAGCAGTGGTGTGAGATCATACACAACTGATTTGACTTCTTCACTCTCAGAGAATAATGAAGGATATTGGTTTTGGAAAACGAGAAGCAGCATCGAAACAAGGACGCCAATCAAGAAGGCAGACACCACCATCACCACCACAGAAAATTTAGCTTTTCTTGGATGAAATGCTCCCAATTCATTCGAGACTCTTACGCTGCAAATACATTCAATAATTAATTACCACATGTGTAAAATGAAAGAATTTAATCTCATCTAACATGTCGAACTTGTAGAGATGTGTGAAATTAATTCATTTATATAGTTCAGTAGTATAAAACATTAGTAGTCTCCCTGCTCCCCCTCAAAATAAACTAGTACTCCTCCGTCCCATTCTTATTTGAACATTTGTCAAAACTAATTCTATGTCGAATGTAATTACCTTATGGCAGCATTGAATCCAAAGCTAATAGTTCCTGTCCAACCCAGTATGTTTGTACTGCAGCATGTTGAAACAGATTAGTTTTTCCATTGGGTACAATTAAGTGGTGGGAATTAATTAATAGAATGATGTACTTACCATACAGACAAAGCAGCCACAGCAACCTCTGCATTCTTCAAATATCCAGCAAAAAAGGGCCAATGCCATGAAATACCATGCTTCTAAGCTGTTAATATGCAAGGGATTAAGTTACACCACTGCAATAAACAGGATCATAATCATAAGGGGTGGGATATTGACCATGTACTACTCCACATTATATACTCCACAGTCAGTCCTATAAAGATAGTTCACTTTTCTTTTGGTTTGTTCCAAAATTATACTCCCTCCGTCCACCAATCTTACGCACACTTACCTTATTCGTTTGTCCATCAATCTTATAAACACTCCATTTTTGGCAAAAGTTATTTTATCCCCCAACCATCACTTAATTACTTTAAATGTCATTGTACTTTACTCACAAACAATCACTTTATCTATAAATGTACGCTACAATACCCTATAATACTCTTACCCCACAATACCCTATAATATTTTTACTTTATCTATTTTTTCTTAAAATCTGTGCTAAAACATCAGATATAATATTGGTGGACAGAGGAAGTATTTCTTTTACAGAGGAAGTATTTCTAAAATACGGTATTTACCATATCATTACCGCCGAGGCGAGGGAGAGCCTGACGAAACCCCACAGGTTATGAACAGCCTTCACCGTAAATCCAGGCCACGCTTTACCACACGTCCCGCTCCAAATGTAAATCAGCTGCCCTATCACGATGAACCACCACGACACATCCAGCACCGCCGCTCCCGCCGCCATCCCCCACCCCAGTTTCAGCATCAGCACCCAGCTCAACACTACATGAATCACCAATGCCGCCCCCGAAATCCAAGCCATGGCCATGATCTTGCTCTGCGCCTGCAAAAACTTAGCAGTCGGAAAATTCAGTGCGTATGCAAAGAGCTGCGGAATCATCCAGATGGCGAATTTGCGAGCTGCCCGCGATATACTCTCCGTTTGCCCAATCAATAGCAGGAACGGCGTAGCAAAGAGATAGAGAAACATGAGGAGGAAAGCAGTAACGAGAAGCATAATCCAGGATCTCTGCAAATACACTCCTATCATATCCACCTGTCCTGCCCCAAACGCCTGCCCGCATAGCGTTTCCACCGCGCTCCCCATTCCCAACTGTTGAATATTAATTTAAATTTGTAAATCATCCAATATTTGAGAAAATGTAGCCGGATTAATTAATTGAACAAACCATGACTCCGAGAGATAACCCGGCGATGACGGAGTTCTCTATGGAGAAAGCGGCGAGGTCGAGTGTGCCGACGTGGCCGGCGAAGGTTTGTGTGAATGCCCCCAAAGAGTACTGACAAAGCCCCGTGAAAATTGCGGGCGCCGCTAAGAACCAGAGCTTTCCTGATTCCTCCTTAAAGGCGGAGAGGAATTCGGTGAAGCTCTCAATGGGAGCAATGTCGTCATCTTCGACGGCGAATGATGAGAAAAAGGAAAGATTGGAGAGTCGCTGGAATGAATAACTGGGGCCGGAAATGTCATTATCATCGTCTTCTACTTCAACAAGTGGCTGCTTGCTATTGTAATTGTTTTCCATTATTAATGGAGGGACGTCTAGAAACAGAGAGAAAGAGAGGGACAGAGGTCTGGTTGCACTGCACACGGGCGTTTTTTAATATACTGTTGATTTACTGTATAATGGGTGCATTTATATGATTAAATGAGATTGCATCTTTTGCTGCATAACGCGTTGAGTCAATGAGTCTCTTGTCTAGATTATATGACAGAATAGTGTGATACTATTGCTTACCGTTATTATAATTCATAAATAATCTCGATAAAATTGTTATTTTTCTATTTGAAAAATGTACCGCATAAGAGTGATACGCGGACCACGTGTTTCAACCTTTCAAAGGTTTCGGCATGCTGCTCCGGTAGAATACACCCGGCACACCTTCGGAAATTGGGACTATGACACGTACCTAAATTAACATTATCATCTGTTTTACATCATGTTGAATTTTTAGGCAAATAATTTTATCCCAAATTAAATCTTAAATTTATTTGTTAATCCATCCATCTTGAAATAATATGCACCGTTAATATTTTCTTGTATTTTAGTTAACACTTTTTTTTATTAATATTTAAAATGATAAAGTAATTTAAAAAAATATATAATATAAAAGATGTAGATCTATCATAGCCCTATTTAAAAATTATTTTATCATTTTAAATATTAATAAACAACTCATTCGCTAAAATTCGATAAAAAAATAGTCATGTAAATTATTTTGGAGTGAGGTAGTATTAATTTTATCATCTATTACACTGACAAAAAATTGGCTAGGTCTTGTATGCACACAAGTGCACCGTGCACTCATAGTGCATTTTAGAAGCATGCAATTTGTTATGTTAAAATATGCTACTTATTTACACAGAAAAACACAACTGTTAATATTTGAATATAATTGCATGCTTCTGTTTGGAATAGTTGCATATTTTTATTTTGTATAGTTGCACGCTTCTAAAATATATTATGAATGCATGATACACCTGAATACACATGAAACCCACACCAAATAATATCCCCAAATGGTTATTAATTTTTAATATTTTTGTTAAATATTTATTGCAGTGAATTAGGTGTCACCTAGCCACATCCAGCTGCATGTGCAGATCTTTTCTTTGAGTTTGTGCTTTTCTTCTGGTAAACAATTTCCAGCCGTCGCACTATTCTAATTAAGGTGGCGTTTTGAAGCATTTCATGCACATAAGAAATACTCTCGTCTTTCCTATGCATATTTACCCTTTTATTTTGACACCAATTTTATAATATAAAAATTACTCCCTATGTCCCATTCTTATTTTCCTATTTACTGTGTGCTCGAGTTTTAAGAAAAAGTGATAAAGTGATAAAGTGTTGGGGTAGAAAGAGTTGTTTATTAATATTTTATATGATAAAGTGATAAAGTGATGAGTAGTTGAGGTTAAAACAAGTTATTTATTAGTATTTTATGTGATAAAGTGATAAAGTAGAAATTTCCATTTAAAGAAATAGGAAAACAAGAATGAGACGCCCAAAACGAAATACAAGAAAATAAATTTGGGACGGAGTGAGTATTTATTAATATATAAAGTGATAAAATAGCTTTTGATTAAAAATATTGTAGTCCTTTCTACTCTATTATATTATTAAAATAGATAATTTTTTATGAGTAAAAATAATAAGATGACATGTAATTTTGAAATATTAAAAGGAATAGTTGAAAAATGTGTAATAACTTTATTGTATTTAATGGATAGAAATGAAGAAACAAGTTTGAGACTGACCTTTTAAAAAGAATGGGTAAAAAATTTAAGCCAGAGGAAGTACATTTTTCTAAATAAAAACTAGGATATAAATTTTTTGTGTATATCCTTTCACTACTTTTAAGTTTTATGTATTGCTATAGAGATGTTCTTGTTCTTGGTATTTTGCATAAAAATTGAATCACATACCTCCGTATATCGCAGGATAAGAGACAAATTTATAATTTTATGACAAAATATAATGATCATATATCATAATATCTTACAGAGATGCATTCAATTTTTTTTATTAATTAAAATATCTAATAAACCCTTTTTAATCACATATTAAATGGAAAAAGAAAAATTAAAAATCAAGATAGGCAACTACGTACACCCTGCACATTCCCTGAATCCAAAAAATATATTGAGTTGATAACTTGGTATGCTGTGAAATTTGTTCAAATTGTAGTGGTGCTGCTAACCTAACCATTATATTTTATTTGGTGCAAAATAATAAAAAGGTATTACCTCCGTCCCAGAAAACTTAACACACTTATTTTTTGCTAGTGTTTTGCTTGCGAGTTGTTTATTAGTATTTGAAATAATAAATTGACTTTTAAGGTTGGGTATGATAGTCTTACTCCTCCTCTGTCATACGCATTTCTTAAAATTACTTTATTATTTCAAATAAGAATAAAAACTTCCGCTAAAACACGAAACTTTAACAAAGAATCGCGTCTAAAAGTCTTTTTCGGACGGAGGGAGTAGTTGATAATAATTCCCTATTACTGATTAAAGATTTTTCCTTAATCAGTCATCCTCTTCATTCATACTAAATAAATAATAGGTGATAATCCTTATTACTACTAATTAAAAAAAAAATCATTGACTCAACCGTCGTCCTTGACAGAAATAGTTACCTTTTTTTATCAACTAAAATTATATTAGCACATATTCCTTATTACGATCAATAATTCATATTTCGAATTAATCTCTTGGACAAGTCAATAACCCTATGAGACTGGTGGATATAGAATTAACCTCACACATGATAATTAGTTGTCTATTAAATTCTCTTGTTTCATATTGGTATGAAAACTGTTCCAGACTTTCTAACGAATATAAATAATTTAATTTCATAAATAACTTTAAATACTTGGTAATTGGTTTGGTTGTAACTTGTACGTATATTCAGTCCTGACTTCTCATTTTTAATGAGAGTTGTTCCACACTTTTCTAACGACTATGGTGTGTTTTTAAAAATTTATAAGTGATTATAGTCATCTAAAATTATGTAAAAACGTAATTTGGAGTGTTTTATTTCTATTTTAATAGCTTAAACAAGCTCTCATAAGCTATAAGTTATAAGTTTCAAAGATGATGCTTTTAGTAGCTTATTAGTCTTTTTTAAAAAAAAAAAAACTTATTTTGTAAACACTATCAACTTTTTTTTTAAATTTTCTTACAAACACTATCAACTTCTAACTATTAATCATTTTTTCACAATCACTAATTTTAATCACTTCTTTAAAACCATAATTTTTGCAAACATCCCTATAAATCGTATAAATTAAAATCTTTGCGAGTAATATATATATAAGTGTTTTTTTTAATCAAGTATATATATATATAGGTTATCTATTGCAGGAACAAGGACGATATAATAAGAAATAGGTTAGTGTGCCCGCATGGGCGTAGCTCAGTTGGTTCCTGGGTGACAGATTGCTACAAGGAAGCAGGATCGAGTCCTGATAGCCGCAATGTGGGAGTTTTATCCTTCCAATGTGGGGGATAGCTCCTTGTGGGCACCAGACACTGGTCCTCCCACTTAATGGGCCGCTGAGTCACCATAATTTACCACCTCCACCATTCCTGTCGGGCCGGGGGGTGGGGGCCCTGGGGGTGAGAGCTTCGCCTTTTGCTACAAGAAATAGGTTAGTGTAAAAGTAAACTTAACTACTCAAGTCTATCTAGGGACAATTTTATTTTTTGACAGGTATCTAGAGGCAAAGTTGATTTCAATTTTCAATTGTCATAGTTCAAGTGGTTAGAGCTCCATCACCTGAGACTCGAGGTCTTGAGTTCGAGACACGGAGAGAAAAAAAATATTTCTTCTTATAGTAATTTCCCTTGTGGTGATTGCGTTTTCGGTTACGGTTTCTGGTGGTCCAGTGATGGTTGCGATTCTGGTCTACAACGAGACGAAATGATGTTGCCACATGCTTGGTGGTTTCTGGTGGTCCACTTCTTATGGTGATTGCGGTTCTGATTTACAACGAGACGAAACGATGTTTCCACATGCTTGGTGGTGTAAGGAACTATTGTAATTTATTATCTTAGGAAACTATTGTAATTAATTATTTTTTTTAAAAAAAATTCAGGGAAGGTTTTAGTTTAATTAAAACCAAAGGAGTGAATTGCAATTTAGTTCCTATAAATTTATTGGTCTCACTTATAGCCCCCTACCATTTTTTTTCTTTTTTCTCTTATTGCGTAGAGTTGGTCCCACATGATACGAATAAGAAAGATAGTGTCCAAGATTTGGCAAGAATATCTTCAAAATTTACAAGATTATATTAAATATATTACTACCTAGTGCCGTTCAATTTTTAGTCTTTTATTTCATAGATTTAGTCTTTATTTTATTAAATTTAGCCCTTATTTTACTTGGTAGATTTGGCTAGATTAAGTCGGTCGTTTTCTAGTCAGATTTGGTCCTATTCCTATTTAAATAGCCTGCCAACGTTTTTTTTGAGATTAAGTAAAAAATTAATAAAAAATCCTTGATAACTTTGTCAAAACCTAATTATTTCTTGTCAATCTGAGTTGGGGCAACAATTATTATCGTTCTTTGCGTATTATTTGTGTTTTGCGATCACGGTTCTCATCAAATTGGTGCTTTCATTGAGAGTATTCGAGAATCGCTAGAGGTACACGAGCGATGACGGGAACTCACAAGGAGAAGAAGAAGCGCAGCTCGGATTCTTCATCCAGAAGGAAGAGTGATGAGAATTCTTCGTCTGAAGAATCCGATTCCCTAGAAACGGAGAAAATCAACCCTACCCGACATCGGGATAGGGAAGATGTAAAAGGGGGAGACCGGAGAAGGGGGAGGCCCAAAATACCCTGCCCTACGTTCAACGGTAGCAACCCAAATTCATGGCTAAGCTGGGCGAACCTGTACTTCACGATGAACGACATCGGACGTAGCAAAAAGGTGAAGTATGCGGCATACCACATGGAAGGAGAAGCGAACGATTGGTGGAAATTGATTAGCAGGTTATATCGGAAGCAAGGACGGATCGTTCGGTGGAAGGATTTCAAAAAGGAACTTATGGCGAGATTTGGACCATCCGATTACACTGATTACGACGATGGTCATTGTTGTACTGTTCTGCACACCGTTGTTGTACTGCCGCCGTGCTGTACCGATCGGACCATGGCTGCAGCCGCTAGTGAAGAAGATAATCTTGCGGCCGCTAAAGACGAAGGTCAATCCGCTGCCGCTGCGAGAAATTCTTGCGTCGTTCTGAACATCGCCGCTGCTGCACTTGGAGAAGAAGATAGTGGTCGTGTTTCTTCTGATGACCTAACCTCTCATGGGCCTGTTGGTGTTGAGGCTGAGACGAATTGGACCAATATCCATGACAGTGAGCCAATTTCTAATATTATTTTGAATGATGTTGAGTCTGATTTTTGTGTTGATAATTCAGATTGTATATATACGGGGCCTGCTAGTTTTGATGAGTTTGGTGAACCAGACTTGTTTAATGATTCTTTGGGATCTTTGGATTTGTTATCACAAATTGAGCAGAATGGGCATGAGTGTTTTATTGAGAATTCCCATAGTGGGCCTGCCACACTTAATGATTTTGCTGGAGCAGATTACTCTAATAATGAGATGGGACCAGATAATTCTTTTGACCAATTTAAGCCTACGAATTCGATAAAAACAAATTTGGATGGGTCTGATGATATTTTTGAAGATTTTGTAGATGGGCGTAAGAATTATTGTGAGTCTTTGATGATATTTTTGAAGATTTTGTAGATGGGCGTAAGAATTATTGTGAGTCTTTTGATTATGAGGGACCTGCTATTTATAAAATGAGCAGTCCGTGATTGATTATGTGCCTCCCGTTTTGAATGATGTGTTTGAAGACAATTCGTGCAACATTTTTTATACGGAGAATGATTACAGTGCAAATTTTTGGAGTCTTAATATGGCGTATGACGAACCACGCTTCGATGATGATTAAGGTTTTGGCTCCAATAATAATAATTATTATTTTATAATTAATGATAGTTATTTTGTTGGTAATACTAGAAAACATCGAAGCAATCGCTTAAAGATTTTTTGCCACATCCGAACAGCTGATAATTTTGAACTCAGTTATTTGGTGGCAAGCAAACGACAATTAGACGAAGAGGAGCTATATTTTCATAATTGGTCCTTGAGGACAAGGACAATTTTGAAGGGGACGGGAATGATGCGAACAAGAAAGATAGTGTCCAAGATTTGGCAAGAATATCATCAAGATTTGCAAGATTATATTAGATATATTACTACCTAGTGCCGTTCAGTTTTTAGTCTTTTATTTTATAGATTTAGTCTTTATTTTATTAGATTTAGCCCTTATTTTATTTGGTAGATTTGACTAGATTAAGTCGGTCCTTTTCTAGTCAGATTTGGTCCTATTCCTATTTAAATAGCCTGCCAACGTTTTTTTGAGATTAAGCAGAAAATTAATAAAAAAAACCCTTGACAACTTTGTCAAAACCTAATTGTTTCTTGCCAATCTGAGTTTGGACAACAATTATTATCGTTCTTTGCGTATTATTTGTGTTTTGCGATCGCGGTTCTCATCAACACCCAGACTCCCACAACCCTTTTTTGCTTGAAGTTTTCATACCCGCGTGCAGCCGCCCAAAATAAAAATATATGGAAAGAATAATAATAGGATATAGGTTTTTGTGAGAACAGGATTGAGATCACTGTTGAATTGGTGATTGGCAGATGTTTTATTAATAATAGGAGATTACAGAGATATTTACGGAAAGGAAATCTCTACAATTACAACAATATATACAATTTGAATATTAAATTCAAACATTCCTATTTAACACTATTACCCCCCTCAAGTGATGTGTGGGGTGTAAACGAACGCAGAGCTTGGACCTCAAAAATTCGAATGCGGGAAGCTAACTAGGGTCTCGCCCGCGGCCAAGGGGGTGGCGACCGGCTTTGAGTCGAGAAGATTGGCACGGGTGAGAATGTCATGGGCGTATTTGGCTTGCCCTATAAATAAGCCATTCGACAAGTATGAAACTTCAAGACCCAAGAAATAATTGAGACGACCAAGATCTTTGATCTCAAACTCCTTATGTGTCCGATCAATGAATTTTCGAAGAGTTGCAGTGTCATTTCCTGTGACAATTATATCATCTACGTATAAGAGAAGATAGATGATAGAAGTACCTTCCTGAAAGTGGAAAAGAGAGGAGTCTGAACGACTCTGAAGAAAGCCTAAGCTCAAGAGATAAGAGCTAAACCGCTGAAACCAGGCAAGGGGAGCTTGGCGAAGGCAGTATAGTGCTTTCTTAAGACGACATACATGATCCGGAAATCGAGCATCAATGAATCCCGGTGGCTGAGCCATGAAGACAGGTTTGTCTAAGACTCCACTTAGAAACGCATTCTTGACATCGAGCTGATGTAGAGGCCAATTTCGATGAACAGTAAGGGCAAGAAAAATATGAACAGTGGCAGCTTTGACAACCGAGCTAAAGGTGTGATGAAAATCAGTACCCGGAATCTGAGTAAAGCCTTGCGCAACGAGTCGAGCTTTATGACGCTCAATCGAGCCATCAACATTGAATTTGGTACGAAACACCCATTTTGAACCGACAATATTCGTACCAGAGGGACGAGGCACAAGATCCCAAGTGTTGTTAGACCGAAGAGCGTCGATTTCTTCTTGCATGGCCGCTAACCAGTGGGGAGATTTGGCTGCGGACTTGAAGCAACGAGGCTCCGAAGTAGCAGTGAGAGCCGAGAGTAAAGTCGTGACAGCAAGATGGACTGGATATTTGGGCTTGAAGATACCAGCCCAACCCCGGGTCACAATATGAGTCGAGGCAGTGGACGAGGCATAAGCTGGCATGGGCTGCACGGGTCAGGCCTGCTGCGACTGTTCGGGAGCAGGGGCAGCCAGAACTGGATCGGGCAGTGGGGCCGGCTGTGCAGGAGGGTCCGGAACCGCTGGGGCGTGCAATTCAGGGTAGGCTTCGTCCATGGGCAACGGACACGTGCGGGGTGGCGGTAGGATTTAACGGGTATTTGCAGAACAAGAGGAGAGTGTCCTCCAAGAAAGTGGATAGTTCCATATCAATAGAATCATTGGACGAAGAGCCATGGGAGAAAGGAAATAACAACTCGTCAAATTGGGCCTTGGCGAGTTGTGTATACTTTCAAGGTCTCTGGATTGAAACAACGGAAACCTTTATACAAACTGCTATAACCAAGGAAAATGCATGGATGACTTCGTGGTGCCAACTTGTTCGGTGCATAATCTCGAAGATACAGAAAAACCCGACAACCAAACGGTTTGAAGATTGCATAGTTGGGTGCAGTGCCAAATAAGATTTCAAAGGGAGAAGTGTCATGCAGAACCGGGGATGGTAGTCTGTTAATAAAAAAAACGGCCGTGGGAAATGTATCAAACCAGAGAGAGGTAGGAGCATGAGCATGAAACAATATGGACAGTCCGGTCTCGGATATGTGACGGTGCTTTCTTTCTGATCGTCCATTCTGCTGAGGTGTATAAGGACATGACAAACGATGATGAATTCCATGCTGACTCATAAAAGAATTAACCCGTGAATTCACAAATTCCGTGCCACCATCACTTTGAAATACTTTTATAGTTCAAGAGAATTGGTTGCATACAAAAGTGTGAAAGCGAACAAAAGTATCAAAGAAATCCGATTTAACACACAGAGGATATATCCAAGTAAAGCGAGAAAAATCATCCACGAAAGCAACATAATAACGAAAGCCATCAGACGTAGACATTGGAGCTGGACCCCATAAATCACAATGAACCAAATCAAGTACAACAAAAGCACGTTTATCATTCAAAGCAAACGACAATCTCTTACTCTTTGCCAATTGACAAGAGGAACAAATACGAGGATTCGGTAAAACATAAGTAACAGATAACTAGCCTAATTTATTCAGTAAAGAGATAACCAAAAATGGGACATGCCCCAGGCATAAGTACCACAAATCAAAACTATTATTCAAATTCATCGTCCGAATTGCTGCAACCAAAGCTGGAATACCCCGATCAAGGATGTATAAGCCCCTGTCACATCTACCCTGAGCCAGTATTTTCTTTGTAACTTGAGTCTGAATAGCAAAGAACTTGTCAGAGAATATAACGTGGACTGGATAATCTGCAGTCAGTTTACTGATAGACAAAAGGTTTTTCGTAATATGGGGAACAACCAACACATCCAACAGTTTAATATCTGAAGATAAATTGCTAGTACCAATATGAGAAATAGGTAAAAACTCTCCATTACCAACAATTACAGAACCTTTACCAGTATAGGGCTCAGAATTATCCAAGGCAGATGGTTGAGAAGTCATATGTGCGGATGCCCCAGAATCCAAGTACCAATCCGGAGTAGAATTCGAAACGGTGCACTGCGAATTGAACGCCTGAGCCAATTGAGCCGTGTGACCTGCATTACGAGCATTAAGAAATTACGGACATTTATCTGCATAATGCTCACCCCTGCAAATTTGACAAAGGGGAGGGCGACGTCCCCCATTGCCCGAGTTGCTCGACCCATATCGATAGGAATTTCCACCATTGTTGCCCTTGTAGTTGGAATTTTGGCCATTCTTGTTCGATGATCTCTGCGACGACTGTGACTAGAGTTCCACGGACCACTGGTGCCAACGGTCGAACCGACCTTGCTAGTTCCTTTGTCCGACTTATGGCGCCACCGAGTCGGTATGCCAACCGGTCGAACGTCTTGTTTAAAACGGTTAAGGAGATCGCAAAATGCCGAGACCGGTGAGAGGGCCATTCTTGTGTCAGCGAATCCAGTGTATTGAACACCCAATCCACTGAGAAACTAGTGACTTTTGTCCATTTCAGGAATAGAACGACCTATGCCAGCTAGTTGATCGCATAGGGCTTTGAATTTTCAACCGTACTCTTCAATGATGAAGGACGGATAAAAAGTTCTGGCCCCAGGTATGCACGCAATTCAGAGGCTTGGGTATAGATACCCGCGAGGACCGTCCAAGCCTCGTGGGAGGACTTGCAATCAATTACCTCAGACATGGCTTCCGGCTGAGCGGAGACGAGAGCAAAAATGCCTTTGCGCCCGTTTGGTGTATGCGGGATTAAAATGATAACGAAAAACGATCGGAGAGGGTGAGGGAGGGCCATTCTTGTGTCGATGGTCCTTTTTGAAAACCCAATCCACGTCAAGGAAGCAAAACGAGAAAAAAAAGTAGGGCTGATTGTTTTTTTTTTTTAAGAACGATTTTGTCCATTTTATAAACGAATGAATGACAAGTAATAACATAAAGCGAAAAGAACACACAATTTTATAGTGGTTCGAACAACCATGGGGCACCAACTAAACGCGACTTATCACCTCACGATTGGCTTTTCGAATTTTCAACCGCAACTCACACTCAAACACTTATCACCCGGGATTGCCGAGATCGTTATGGATTGCTAGATGTTTACCGATTCAAACTCAAACGCGGGACTTATCACCCTCACGGGATTGCCTACCCTCCCTTTGGATTGCTAGATGTTCTACCGAAGTTCACACTCAACCTACAAACTTAACCTACCAACCGGGTTTGGGTATAAGGTTGTTTGGTTTCCAACTAGGGTGAGATTTTCCCTTACATTTGTTTAGCCTCAATGCTAAGGTTGGGAAAATCTCTCTAAGCTAGGATATAGCATTTGTGCTTAGATCTAGGGTAGAACACTTTTGAATATATGTGTGTATTTCTTGACTTGAATGGAGTTGCAATATTTGGCTTTTAATTTCACTTTGCGGATCCTCCATTTTCTTCTTTTGAAGATAGTGCAATGTATTTATAGTGTGGATTTGAATATTACCGTTGGAGAGTAATATTCAAATCCATACTAACTTCCAAATTTTCTTTGTCCTTTTTCCTTTGTTGTTTTTGGCTTTATGTCCTGACCATATATGTTGTTATCTTCTTATTGATCATTTTTTTTATTGTCTAACGATCGATCGTCGGCTCCGGATTCTTTGTTCATTGCTTGATTACGGGGGGAGTAGATTTACGGTGTCTTGAAATCCTTTGTTCATCGATCTTTGAAATCCCATTCATCGATTCGAAACATTCGCCATGGATATGGTGCGATTTCCGGACCTTTTTCATACGAGATTTCCGGAAGCATCAAGTTTGATGGAAACCATGTTGATCATGGTGTCGAATTTCTGATGTCGGATCGGATCGATATGGAAGATGCCATTTAGGAGAGGATGGAAATCGGCGGCTTGATCTTGGCGTGATCTTTAAGACCGCGACGGGAAGAATTGAGGAGTTCCCCCCTCAATTTGTTCTTCGTTCCCCAACTTGTTATCCTGAGATTAGGGTTTGTTAGGATATTAATCAAAACTAAAATACCATGCGAGAAAGCGAATATCTCGGGCACTATCTGATTTGGGCTTGGACAACTGATTAAAACCATGTTGATCCTTGGAGAGTAAGGGATCTTATAATGCCGCTCTGGAAATCGGCGGCTGGGAAAGACAACGGAAGAAACTAAGAAAGATTGGGTTTGTTAGGATAAAAAACCGATACCATGTGAAGAAATTGAGTTGGGCACTAATTTGGGCTTGGGCGGTTTTAAAAATGACCTTGAAGAGATATAACAAAAATGTTGGAGAGAGTGATAAAAAACCACGAAATTGCACAACGGTTTTTTTTTTAAAAAAAAAATTTTTTTTTTTTTTTTTAAAAAAATTGATTTTTAGGCACGAACCAACCAAGCATATCATATATAAGCCATCAAGTGTCCCAATTAATTGAGGCAATTATTCGCTCCCATGGGGGACCGAACAAGAGACCTTGGGCGCCTGAGCGGGGATCAATTCCGCTCGGGCACTAGCTTTCTTGCGTTTACTTAATGAAATTAATTCTATATGTCCTATAATTCGTTTTTTTTACAATTTTTTTAAAATTCTTTATTTCAATTATCTTATTTATTAATTCAATCACACTTTTATATAATAATAATTTTTTTATATAAATTTAAATTAAATTATATTAAAATTATATTTTTTACTTGTTTTTTTTAAAAGTACACTACGTACCTTTCTTTTAAACTTGTAATACTTTTCCTTCTAAACAAGTAATATACTTTTTTTATCTTAATAATTAATATTTTTCTTTAAACAAGTAATACTTTTTCTTCTAAACAAGTAATATATATTTTTCTTTAAACAAGTTATACCTTTCTATCTAAACAAGCTAGTAATAATTTTCTATTTAAACAAGTAATTCTTTTCTTTAAACAAGTAATACTTTTTCATCTAAACAAGTAATACTTTTCTTGCGTTTATTTAATGAAATTAATTCTATATGTTCTAAAAATCATTTTTTCTTACAATTTTTTTTAAAATTCTTTATTTCAATTATCTTATTTATTAATTCAATCATATTTTTATATAATAATTTTTTTTATATAAATTTAAATTAAAATTAAATTAAATTAAATTATATTTTTTACTTGTACTTTTTTTTTAAAAAAGTACTACCTTTCTTTTGAACTTGTAATAATTTTCCTTCTAAACAAGTAATACTTTTCTATCTAAATAAGTAATATTTTTTTTAAACATGAAATACTTTTTCATCTAAACAAGTAATACTTTTCTTTAAACAAGTTATACCTTTCTATCTAAACAAGTAATACTTTTCTATTTAAACAAGTAATATTATGAACAAATTTTACATAAGAGTTTGTGTTAATCTCATTATATAAGACGAATATTAAAAAGAAATAACACGAGAATTTAAAGAATAAAATATTTGAACTGTACCTAAAAAGAATTTACAAATTAAAACAAAAAATACAAGCTTTAAAAAAAAAAAATTCACTTGGAGAGCGGTCATGAACCGCTGTCCAAGCTTTTATTTTGACAGATGGTTCAAAACCGCTCTCCATTTCCACTTACAACTATTTATGAACCGTTTAAGCTTTTGATCTTGGACAATCGGTTTTTTTAGCAACCTTTTTTTTTTTTTTAATAGAACCTCACTACTACACATTTTAGCTTGGATAACTCTACTTGGACAACCCTTTTAGAAAGATCTCTCCAAAAACGACTTTGGAGAGCGGTTTTTAATTAAAAATAAATAAATTAAAAAGTGGTTTATAACCGCTCATAAGGGTACGGTTTTTAACCGCCTCAGAACGCCGTAGCAAGGAGAGGCGGTTTATAACCGCTTCAAGGAGGGGCTTGATATGCGGTTCGAATCGCTTACAAGAAGAGAGAGCGGTTCCGAATCAAGACTCTAAGGGCCTAGCCCTATATCGATATAAACCCCCAAATATCGATCCAAAGATCATATTTTTCTTCCTCACGCACGCCCAACTTCCTCCCCTCTCGCTTCTTTTCTCCATTTTTTCCTGAAAAAGATCACCGCCACGCGCCGCCTCCTCCTCCCTCCGTCTCCTCCTCCACCTCCTTCCTTCCTTCTGGCGCCTCCTCACCCTCCTCCTTTCCTCCTCTCCTCCTCCTCCCATACCTCTTATATATATAGGTAATTTATTTATTTTATTTAATGTTTTATATATGTATGTATGTGTATATATATGTGTATATATATATTTATATATTTATATATTTATATATATATGTTAGGATATATATATATATATATATATATATATATAGTGTTAGATTAATTAATTGGTTAATTGACTTGGTTTTGATTGTTGTTTGTTTGAATATTAGATTGTTTAATTTAGTTTAATTGTTGTTATATGTTAGGATTATTAATTGTTGTTTGATTAGATTGTGGTTAATTGGTTGTCAATTTGTGTGTTGTTTCACTCAAAAGTATTAGTTGTTTCATTTAAAGGTATTAGTTGTTTCATTTAAAAGTATTAGGTGTTTCATTAAAAGGTAATATTAGTTGTTTCATAAAAAAGTATTAGGTGTTTCATTCATAGGTATTAGTTATTTCATTCAAAGGTATTAGTTGTTTCATAATAAGGTATTAGGTGTTTATTCAAAGGTATTAGTTGTTTCATTAATAAAAAAATATTAGGTGTTTCATTCAAAGGTATTAGTTATTTCATTAAAAGGTATTAGTTGTTTCATAATAAGATATTAGGTGTTCCATTCAAAGGTATTAGTTATTTCTTTAAAAAGTATTAGACGTTTCATTCAAAGGTATTAATTATTTCATTCAAAAGTATTGTTGATAGTGTGTGATTAATGTTGGTTTAATTATATTGTTGTTAGTAGCTTGGATTAATTGTTGTTAGTACGTGGCTTGAATTAATTTTTGTGTGTTTCTTTAATTAGATGATTAATGATGGTACATTAGAATACATTATAAAATTAAAATGAATGTAGATTAAGTATAGTTAGGTATGCTTTTAGGTTTAATACTTTAAGATACATTGTCTTGAGAAACAGTCTTCATATTGTCTTTCCTATAGGCATCTGAAGGCATCTGTAGCTAGTTCTATATGGATCGAAAGTGGGTTCGAGCAGATCGATTTTCAGATGAGAATAGGAATGGGGTGGAAGAGTTTTGTAATCATGCAATGAGACACTGCACCGACCATCGGTACATTCTATATCCTTGTTGGAAATGTATGAATGGAAAAATTATTAGTGGTCGAGAAAATTTGTTCGTCCACTTGATGATTCACGGTATTGATAAAGCATATACCATTTGGACATCTCATGGTGAGACAAGAGATAGATGTAGCTCAAGCAACTTAGGAACTGACTTTAGGTTTGAAGATACAGTGGATGCGAATATTTTCGATGATGTACCGACTGTTGATACATCGAGTGGGGATGACGGTGATTTGTGAGATCACCCTTATATGTCAGAGAAGTTAAGGGATTCTGTTGGATTACCACTGTGGCCCGGGTGTGAGAAGGCAACAAAACTGTCAGCTGTGTTGATATTGTTCAACCTAAAAGCAGCTCACCAGTTGTCCGATCAGTGCTTCACAAGTTTGCTGGAAGCAGTTAGTGGTCTATTGCCTGATGGAAATGTACTGTCTACGAGAGCATATGATGCTAAACAAATGCTCAAGTCCATCAGATTAACACATCAGAAAATTCATGTTTGTCAGGGTGATTCTTTCTTATTTTGGAAGGAGTATGCAAAACTCGATGAATGTCCCAAGTGTGGGGAGAAGCGATATAAGAAAAATAAATCTCCCGCGAAGGTGATGTGGTACTTTCCGATAATACCAAGATTCAGGAGAATGTATAGTAGCGCTGTGGATGCTAGAAATTTAACTTGACATCATGATGATAGGATCAAAGATGGAATGCTAAGACACCCTGCTGATTCAACCCAGTGGAAGACATTCGATGTCAGACATCCAGAATTTGGCAACGAGCCACGACACTTACGTCTTGCACTCTCAACTGACGGAATGAATCCATTTGGTATCCAAAGTACCAACCACAGTACATGGCCAGTGATATTGTTAGTTTATAATCTTTCACCCGAGTTATGCATGAAGCGCACTTACATGATGTTGTCTATGTTGATATCAGGACCCAAACAACCTGGTAACGACACAGATGTATATCTGGCTCCTTTGATAGAGGACTTGAAGCTCCTGTGGGATGAGGGTGTCGATGTGTACGATGCTTGTAGAAAGGAGAATTTCAAGTTGAAGGCCATGCTGTTTGGAACTATCAATGACTTTTCCGCTTACGGGAATCTATCTGGATATAGTGTGAAGGGGGCCGATGCATGTCCTTGTTGTACCAAGCAGACACATCACATTCGCTTGAGTCACTGTAGGAGGTGGTTGGACCCAACGCATAAGTACAGAACAATGGTCGATGCATTCGATGGTACAATCGAGACAAGTGAAGCACCACGTTTATTGTCAGGTTCAGATGTATTGAATGAGATGAATAATATCGACACACAGTATGGAAAGAGCTTCGCAAAGAGTGTCCCCACTAGCGTTTGGAAGAAGGAATCAATTTTCTTTCAATTACCCTATTGGAAAGAGTTGTATGTTAGACACTTAATTGATCTAATGCACGTTGAGAAGAACGTTTGTGCCAGCTTGCTCAATACTCTCCTAGCTAATAAGAAGTCCAAGGATGGTTACAATGCAAGAATGGATATGATTGATATGGGAATAAGAGCAGAACTAAAACGTGTGCCTAGAGAAAGGGGTCAACCGTTCTTACCTCCTGCTGAACACACCTTGTCCAAGAATGAGAGAAAAGAGTTACTTCAGACGCTAAAGGATGTGAAAGTTCCAGAGGGTTATTCGTCCAACCTACAGAGACTTGTATCAGATGATGGCGTGAGACTGATGAATCTAAAATCGCATGACTATCATGGAGACTTTCTTGCCCATTGCAATACATTCTATCTTGCCTGAAAATGTGCGCATAACCATAACAAAGTTATGTTGGTTCTTCAAGGCAATGAGTAACAAGGTCATAGATCCTAGAAAATTGTTTGGTTTTCAGAGACAGATTGTGGGAACGCCCTGTGAGCTTGAGATGTATTTCCCTCCATCATTTTTCGATATAATGGTTTACCTAACCGTTCATTTGGTACGCGAGACAAGGATGTGTGGTCCTGCTCGTATGCGATGGATGTATAGTGTAGAGAGATATATGAAAGTGCTCAAAGGATATGTGATGAATATGTCCAGGCCGGAGGGATGCATTGTAGAACGCTATTTAGTAGAAGAAGCAGTCGAGTACTGGTCTAAATTCATTCCAAATGTCGATGCAATTTGACTTCCAATTACTCAGTACACCAATAGGATGGATGGTGAAGGCATTACCGGTGGTCAATCTGTAAGTGTTAGTATGGAGGAACTAACATGGATGCACTTGTGCGTACTTCACAACACGGTCGACGTGCTTCCTTTTATTGACCTGCACATGCAAGCACTTGTTGAGACATTTCCCACCAGAGATAGATCATGGATTGAAGTTGAGCACAATCGCACGTTTGTTGACTGGTTCAATGGTTATGTAGCAAATATGTTGTCATGGGATAAAGAATCAGTGAATGAAAGAGTTAAGTGGTTATCCAGAATGCCTGATAGACATGTCTATTCGTATAAGTGTTATCTTATTAACGGATACACATTTTATACCAAAGATCATGATGCCACAAGTACAATGCAGAATAGTGGGGTGTCCATTACTGCAACTGCAGAGCATCAATCGAATACTACTTTCTTTGGACAGATTGTCAACATTTGGGAACTCGACTATGTTGTTCACCGACAACCAATCTTCGAGTGCAGTTGGGTGAGGATCCCTAACGGGGTCCAAGTTGAAAGATCTGGGTTCGTACGCGTTGATTTGAAGAATGTGGGATACAAAGATGACCCTTACATAATGGCCAGTCAAGCTCAACAAATTTTCTATGTCCCCGACCCAGTTAATAAGAAATGGTCTATCGTGGTTCTGCAAACAAATTTAACAGTAGTTACCAGATTAGCGATGAAGATGTTGACCCAATCGATGATCCTTTTCAGAACTTCACTCATTCTGTACCCTCTTTCGATGATCTAGCAAATCCACGCCCGTACCAGAGAATAATTATCGATGAGGATGAATATGGCAATCCCGATCTTGTTAACATTTATGGTCATGAACGAGAAAAGTCAATCAAAAAACGTAAAACAAAAACAAGTGCTAAAAAGAAATGTACGACTTTATTGAATGTTGTTTCTTTTGCTTTATTGAATGTTATTTCTTCTGCTTCCTTAAATATTGTTTGTTTTTTATTTATTAAATGTTGTTTCTTCTGCTTTACATGATCATGTCTTATCTGCCACATCCCGGAGATGATGGAGATGATGATGGAGTACATTTAGGAGATCGTGGTGGAGATTATGATGGAGATCATGGTGCTGATGATCGACATGATACTGATGACTTGAGACAGAGTGACACTTTTGCTCCCACTACTAGCAGCTCTGGGGATAAGCGCAGTAGAGGTATACTCACGATGGCTTCTATTAAGAGGGCTCATAGCAAGGGGAAACAAGTGCAGGTAATTTTATTACAATTGAACAGTTAAAATTGTAATTATATTGATTGATCGTTGAATCTAATTAAATAATATGTTATTGCAGTTATCATTCAATGAGTATGGGCAGGCAATCGGTAAACAGAGTGAGACGTTGTCTTTCTACCTTGGAGCTGCAGTCAGGAGTATAATCCCTATCGTGCTGCCATCCAAGGACTGGCGTAGCGACAAACTGACTTCTTTGAAGGAAAGATTATGGGATGAACTTTCGGTATGTTAATTATATATATGCTTATTGAAAGTTGTTGTATGATTACTAAATTTACTACATTGTTATGTTATATGCGTACAGAGTACATTTCTCGGCCTTGATTATTCAAAGAAGAAGCAAATACTGTCGCAAGCTGGAGTATTGGCCAAGAATTTTTGGGCTTGGCTGAGAAGTCAAGCACGAGATCCGGATACTGGTCTTTACTCGGCTAGTCCGCCTGAGGCGTATCAGAATTGCCCTACGGTGGCCCCATACTGGGAGGAGTTTGTGCGACGATCTTTGGAGGATGAGTTCCAGGTAAAATTGATCAATATCATTTAATGCCCTATGCTTTTCAGTGTTTATCGTATTTCTATTACACTGTAGTCACGAAGTGAGAAAAATCGCAAACAAGCCAAGTCGATGGAGGCGCGATATCGTGGATCGAACAAAGGTTATGCACGCATAAGAGAAAATCTGGTGAGATCAAAATCCTAACATTTAATTTTGTTTATATATTCACTTTTAATATATCTAATAAGGGGACACGTTAATGACTATCGTAGAAAGAAGAAAAAAAGAAAGCTGGAGAGCATGAGCCTGTTGTTACTGTTGGAATATAGAGGCACGTAAACACGTAATACATGCGCAACGGAAATTAAAGTTCACCAACAACGAATAATTAATTGCACAAAAGGATTACAATAATCATAACAAGAAATCTTACAATAACTATAGTACAGATTCCTCAACTATGGTATCCACGTAATCCCCTAGAACGGATCTGCACGAATCTGCCAGTGTTGAATCCCAAGTTGAATCAGCTAAGAAAATCCAAACTTTAGATCTTATGGAGAGAATATGAAGTTACGTTTTTTGTAAATTCCCAAGAGTCTGTATATATAGGGGAGGCCCAGCTTAAATCTTAAGCTAGCCAATTAGGGAATTAAAACCCTAATCTTTATTTAAATAAATCTCTACAATTTATTTCCATATAAAATCTCTACGGATTTAAATGCCTTATATGAAAAATCTCTACGATTTATTTCCATATACATTAAATCCTATAATTATATTCCAAATATAATTATTGGGAATTCTTATTTAATTAAATCCAATTCAATTAAATAATATTAATAATAATTAATTCCAAATTAATCTATTATTAATTTCTTCTCCATAAATTAAATATTAAATCCAATTTAACATTTAATCAACCAACTATAATCCGTAAAAGGGAACTACTTGTTGTGTGACCCATAGGCCCTCATATACCGAGCGATTAGTCAAACTAACGGTCTTAATTGAACCCTAGTCAATAAATCAGACATTCTCAATATATGAGGTACGTTGCGAGAAATATGCAACTACCTGTAACTGTAACATGGGCAATTGTGATTTCCTCCTTTCATTCACGAATACTCGATTAGTCTTGAACATGATGAAGTGCCTATTCAAATAACTAAATCAATTTATCTCAAATCACTAATTGATCATTAGTGTCACACTTAGTCACAAAGTCTAAGTTGAAGTGCATTGGCCAATGACTTAGATCCAATTATGATGAGAAGGTAAGTATTTTATCTAAATCCACTTTGAGGAATGAATCCTTTTCTTGGTTCAACTACCACGCACATGCACTTCGTGATGAACCCAATCCAAGCCATATCTACCCATAGACGGGTGTAAACGTCGGTCATGGTCAAAGTTCATCACTCCACACATGTCGTGCGTATTGACCTCAAGTCAAAGGAGTATTCACCAGTGCTTAAACCAATTGATGATCTGTCACAGTCGGAACAGCTGTCGGACACTTCATTGAATTGCCGACCAACTTGGTCTCTCTCACCATGAAGGTAAATTTAATATATGTTATTAAAGTTCATTATCTTATTTGTCGTTCTAAATAATGTTGCAAATTGATTGTATAAATTGCCGACACCACAAAAGCCTAAACAGAAATCAAAGGGTGTCGCAGCCAGTCAGAGGGAGATACCGAGGGACTCCACTATTAGTGGTCGCAGACTAATTGGTTATCCATTGCCTGGAGACTTAGATCACGGCTACGCCATACAGCATACGGTGCAAGTGATAGTGGAGTCCTCTGATTTCGATATGCTCACAGTTTCGATGAATGCTTACTTTCATCGGAATTCTATTGAAGAATACATCGCTCGGGATCATGTGATTGAAGTCGTGAACAACCAGTGGTTGAGTGCAACGAGCATATCCTTTCATCTCAAGTATGTGTTTACTAATTAATTCTCAGTATTTACTTTTTATATATAGTTTAATTTTCAAATTAAATATTAATTAGCGTATATATGTTGGTTAAAGATATTTGGGTGAGGTATATCTCTCTAGAGATCCTCGAGCAGGTGGAATGTATTATTTCGTATCCTCCCAAGTGTCTTGCTTAATGGCTGATAGGCCACAGACCATGGAGTGGTTAGTTTCTCATATGCTGAGTTATACTGACAGAGACCATCTCATTTTTTGGTCAACAAATGTGGGGTGAGTACAATAAACATTTCGTTAAAATTTATATTCATAATATATATGATATTTGCACATATGCTAAATTTACAGTTAATTTTAATATTCTTAATATAATATATGAATCATTGGGTGCTGGTCGCCATAAATATGAGCACATTAAGTGTATATTTTATGGATCCAACTGCGAATGAGTTGGCTTCAAATTAGCCTGATCTCACTTCTTACATGGAAGCGTAAGTTCATTTTTGTTGGTCCCGTTTAGGAAAACCCATGTGCGCGGAAAAGTCGTGTAATGCATATAAAACAGGGGTGAGGGCAGAGTGATTCCAACGACTATATAAAACAGGGGTGAGGGCAGCTTTTTCAGGCTTGTTGTCTTCCTCTCATTGGTCCACGTCAGCTGAATCTAACGACTATATTCTTCAGGATCTATCGAGGTCTCGGTGTCTTGATGACATCTTTGAGTCTTGAGTTTCTTCTGAGCCTCAGGATTCTTGATTCAGCAGACTTCTCTTGGCCGGACCTTATGCGATCGGACATCTTTGACCCTTTCGGTTAACGAGTTCGGCTCTTCGACTTCGGACATCCACGACCCTCGGTCACTAGCTTTTCGCCTAAGCGATCATCGATGGCGTTCGATTCTCGATGAACATGACTTGAGATGACTTTTCTTCTGATGACTTCTCGCCTGATCTGGTATGCAGATTTCTAGTTTTCTGATATCTGATTTCTTCTCGCCCTAATCGATCGGCTCATATGATCGGTCGATTATAGCATCGAGCCAAAGATATCAGTTTATCTGCATCAGATTAGTACATCAGATTAGCATATCAGGTTAGCTTATCTGATCTCGATCACATCTGATCTCGATTAGTCTCATCTGTTCCTCTTCTGATCTGCAACCTCCTCTTCTGATCTGGTCATCTGGTCATCTGATCTGGTCTTCTGATTCTTCTGATCAGCGCTTAGCTTTTCTTTTCTTCTGATTTTGCTCAGCTCATCAGTTAACTCCGGAACTCATCTTACTCATCTGATCTCGATCAGTCTCATCTGCAGCCTCGTCTGATCTCGATCATCTTCGTCTGATTTCGTGAGTTCCCCCTCAATTTGTTCTCCGTTCCCCCTCAACTTGTTATCTGTAGATTAGCTTCAAAAACACAAGTTGATAATGTTTTGCATAATTCATCAAAACTAAAATATCCCAACAATTTCCCCATTTTTGATAATGACGCCAAAACATTAAAATATATGCATTTATACAGAAACGGGTTTTTGTTTAAAAAGATCAGTTCAGGTGATCACATTGAAAAACAGTGATCTTTTGAACTCCCCGCTCTGATACCAATTGTTGGTATCAGTTCAGATGTTCACATTGAAAAACAGTGATCTTTTGAACTCCCGCTTTGATACCAATTGTTGGTCCCGTTTAGGAAAACCCATGTGCGCGGAAAAGTCGTGTAATGCATATAAAACAGGGGTGAGGGCAGAGTGATTCCAATTACTCTTTTTTTGTTTTTAAGAACGATGTGTGTTTTGCTTAATCGAATGCATATGGCAAGTAAGAACATAAAGCAGTAAAGAACACACGATTTTATAGTGGTTCGGAGTCCAACTCCTACATCCACTCTTCCCTATCATCAGGGGCACCTACTTAACCAACTGGGCTTAGTTTAACGTGTTAGTCCAACACCCAACAGATGTTTACCGAGTTCACACTCAAACGGGACTTATCACCCTCACGGGATTGCCTACCCTCCCTTTCGGGATTGCTAGATGTTTACCGAGTTCACACTCACCTACAAACTTATCCTACCAAACTGATTTGTGTAAGGTTTGTTTGGTTTCCAACTAAGTTGAGATTTTACCTTACATTTGTTTAGCCTCAATGTTAAGGTTGGGAAAATCTCTCTAAGCTTAGGATATTACATTTGTGCTTAGATCTAGGGTAGAACAATCTTGAATATATGCGTGTATTTCTTGCTCAGTGTTCTATGGTTGAAATGCTAGATGATTTGGCTTTTTTGGATGTTTCACACATTTCTCACACTGAATAATGAAGGAAGAACTTGTATTTATAGTGTGGATTTGAATGTTACCGTTGGATGGAGTCACATTCAAATCCATACTATTCTGTAGCTTTTTGCAGCTATTTTCAGGCTTGTTGTCTTCCTCTCATTGGTCCACGTCAGCTGAATCTAACGGTTATATTCTTCAGGATCTATCTGAGTCTCAGTGTCTTCAGTGACATACTGAGTCTTCAGGTTTCTTCTGAGCCTCAAGATTCTTGATTCAGCAGACTTCTCTTTAGCGGACCTTGTCTGATCAGGCATACTGACACTCAGGCTAACTGAGTTCAGCTCTTCTGACTTCAGACATCCTGACCCTCAGGTCACTAGCACTCAGGCTAACTGATCATCAGTAGCGTTCTGATTCTCAGTGAACATGACTTCAGATGACTTTTCTTCTGATGACTTCTCGCCTGATCTGGTATGCAGATTTCTAGTTTTCTGATATCTGATTTCTTCTCGCCTAATCTGATCAGCTCACATGATCAGATCAGTATAGCATCAGGCCAGCATATCAGTTTATCTGCATCAGATTAGTACATCAGATTAGCATATCAGGTTAGCTTATCTGATCTCGATCACATCTGATCTCGATTAGTCTCATCTGTTCCTCTTCTGATCTGCAACCTCCTCTTCTGATCTGGTCATCTGGTCATCTGATCTGGTCTTCTGATTCTTCTGATCAGCTGGCTTAGCTTTTCTTTTCTTCTGATTTTGCTCAGCTCATCAGTTAACTCCGGAACTCATCTTACTCATCTGATCTCGATCAGTCTCATCTGCAGCCTCGTCTGATCTCGATCATCTTCGTCTGATTTCGTGAGTTCCCCCTCAATTTGTTCTCTCGTTCCCCCTCAACTTGTTATCTGTAGATTAACTTCAAAAACACAAGTTGATAATGTTTTGACATAATTCATCAAAACTAAAATATCCCAACAATTTTTAATATTATAATATAATGATTTGTTTTACTTATTAAAATTATGCATATTTAATCTAACTTTATTTTTTAATTCAAATAATAATAGTGTGATGACGATGTATCAGAGTCGCCTTCCTAATCAAGGCTCAAGAGCTAACTTCAGTAAAGTGAATTGGAATAATGTTAAGGTAAAATTAATTTATTAAGTTATCAAATTAATATAAAATAATTATAATTGTAATATGTGATTATAATTGATAATCAACAGGTACCGAGGCAACGAGATAGCGATCACTGTGGACATTTTGTGTGTTGTTATATTGAAGATATAATATGCGCTTCTCAAACGTCGATTCCTATCAACGTAAGTCAATTTATCGATTTATTTAAATTATTATTAATTGAATAAAAATTCATACTATATATATCTAACTATATTGATTAATTGATCGTTGTTTGCAGTTTGTCTATGATCGTTCGGTCAAGTCTTACTCCAAACAAAGAATGAACAAATGGAAAATGGATTGGACAGGGTACTTTTACAATCGATTCTTGTATAATTATAGATAGAGTGGGATAACTTTTGGTAGCATATTACTTATATATATATTTGTATTGATATACTTCATGCATGTTTCAATTTGGGTTATTTTAATCCATTAATAAATTACTTTTCAATATTTATTAATGGATTCAACTGCTTGGAATAAATATACACTAAAACCTCTATAAATTAATACTCTATAAATTAATAAATTCTCTAAAATATTAAAATCTTTCGGTCCCGAATTGGGCCTTTGTAAAAAATCATCAAATTCGATAAGATAATAAGATAATAATTTTTTGGAAAATCCCTTTATAAATATTAGGTCCCATTAAAACTCTAAATTAATAATTCATAAATATTACAATTATAAATATTATGGTAATTTGCTAAAATATGAATCTATTGTTACTTGATTTTTCTTAAAATTTAAATCTAATTGGATTTCATCCATAACTTTTTTAATTGCAGCCAAGAGTTCCGGTGTCGAGTTCTCTAGCTGCAACAAAAAATTGTGAAGAGTTGTTGTAGCGCTCAAAGCCTCTTTCTCGTGACTGGTTCCATGGACGGATCTATGTATATTTGGCACTAGGCTCCAACCCAGCCCAATCTTTTGAGATTTTCATATTATGTGTGTATTGTTTATAGTTTGTGAGAGAATTCTGTCTCATCTAAAAACTCGAGCTTGTAGAGAGGGTTGTGAATAATCTATTTACTTAATTTCCCTCAACACTCCCACTCACTCGTGGGCCGAATCATTGTCTCTGCTCTCTGGAGAGGAGGCCCAACAGAGTGGACAATTTAAATGGGTGGAGTGCTTCCACGGGAATCGAACCCACAATTTGGGCTCTGATACCATGAGAGAATTCCGTCTCATCTAAAAGCTCGAGCTTGTAGAGAGGGTCGGGAATAATCTATTTACTTAATTTCCCTCACAGTTTGTTTTTGGATCTTTTAATTTTAATATAGATCTTCTTAGTTCAATGAGAAAAAAAAATTGGTCCCATAACTATGCACTGTCCATTTTTCGTCCCAAAAAAATTTAATGTCTAATTTTAGTCCCACAACTAAATAGATTATCCAATTTTGGTCCCATTTTCACCGAAAAATTGAAAAAAACATTGTTTTCGGTCTCATACAAGTCACGTGCCGGTAAAATTGAGTTGCTATTACGTTTACAGATTTTAAATTTTAGTTTTGATTACATTTATTGGATTATTTGCACATGTGTAGTTTAATTCATTGAAAAACGTTAAAAAATAAAAAGAAATATATAGTCAGCATTCACGTCATCTAGGGTATAGAGAACCTCCAAATTTTACCGTCACGTGACTTACACGTCATAAAAACGGCGTTATTCGCGATTTTTTGGCAAAAATGGGACCAAAATTGGACAATCAATTTAGTTATGGGATCAAAATTGGACAGTTAAACTTTTTGGGACGAAAAATGGACAGTAGATAAGTTATGAGACCAAAAAACTTTTTTTCTCTAGTTCAATTTAAATTGAATTCAACCATATTTACTCTTAAAATTAAATTGAAAGTCCAAACATATGAAATTCATTTCATCAAAAGTAAATCAATTCACCAGTTTAACACAAGTCTCAAATCCCATTATTTTTTTAAGTTTTTGTATATTTTTTGATCAACTTATTAAACTAATTAACTTAGATTACAAACTAATTCATTATAACTGCAAACATATATACTCATAGATTAAATCACATGTAATTCATTATAACCCAAACACACTGTTGTCATAATTTTACTGGTTATTTTTTGTTGGAAAATAAAATATTGTACTAGTTTTTCAGATGAATTAATCTTTTAATTTCTTTTAAGTATATATGATTTTATGTTGATGTCCTATGACTTAATTTAAATGTTAAACTTTTCTCTCTATTGGATTTTATTTTTAGATAAAAGAATACATTTATATATTTTAATTTTTTTGTTATATGGAGTATAAATTTTATGATAAATAATTTATATTTTTTAGCCTACCCCATCATTGATTCCTAGATCCGTCCCTGACTGGTTCCAATGGTATTAAATCATCTTCAGCTTCATCATTAGTAGGATCTTCAATAATATCAGCAACAATTTCCACTAAACTTTGAACCATTGAACATTCATCATTTTCACCCGGATAGTCCACCAATTTGTTGACATCCATTTCATTGCGATAACCAACATCCTTGACCATACTCTCAAGATCATGTAGGCTTTTTTCAAAGTTTGTCGCACTTGAGTCGCTTGAGATTTCTTCATTTGAACGAATTTTGCAGTGCCGAAAGCAATTTGCTATTGACACTTGAGAAACATTGGTTGTCCAAGCGGAGACTACAAAATTGATGTCATCTAAAATATTAATCTTTTCAGGATTAGGTAGCCCCAACTCAGGACCTTCCAGTAGATTTTTGTAGAATCTCCTACGATAGTGCATCTTGAAAGCTGTAATTATTCCTGCATCACATGGTTGAATCTTTGATGTCATGTTAGGTGGCAAAAAAAAAACAACTCAACATTCTGTAACCCTTCAATATTTTTTGTATGGACTGGACAATTGTCAACCATCAACAAGATTCTTCTGCCAATCATTTTGTGATCAAACCAGAGTTTTTTTGAAGCAACGTGGTTTTGCATATTTTCCAATAATCCATAAAGAAATTTTTTCCGAACCATCCTCGTTGCAACAAATAACAATTGTAAGCCACTCTTTCTTGCTTTCTTCCCTCAAGTTGCTTGGTTGCAAGAGAGTGATCAACTTGTAACCTCTAAAATAGACATGTTTCATCCAAATTAAAAACATCCTTCATGGGAAATTGGTTTATTTTCTCCCTTATAGCCTCCAGTTTCATTTCTATGTCCTGCATGTCAACCGAACCACTTTCTCCAAAACGATGGAATGATTTAATACCATGTCTTACCTTGAATTTTTTAAGCAAACCTTTAGAAAATGGATGTTCGGGGGTGTTGAGGATACAAAAGCTTCACTATATCCTTTGCTTTCTCCAAAATAAGCTCTCTGGTCACGTTGACTCGATCTTGGTACTGAAGAAACCATTCATAAAGAATCTTCTCCATATCTGGATATTTTGTCGATTTGTGTCGTTTAATATCCCCACCCTTTTCAAAGTTAGCTGAAAGGTACTCCGATGATCTCTTGAGAGTGTTTGATATTGTACATTGACTAACTTTCAAACGATATTTTTTCATCAACCCACTCTTGTAAATCTTTTTGAGTGCATGTGGGATGGTCTCTCTTATACTTACATAATGCTTTACGCATTTGACCATTCATGGATGATTTTGTGATGCCTTTTAGATGAGAAGACATGGTTGGGTGTTATGAATTATTTTATTTTCATATTGAGATTTATATAGTATATGTTTCATTCATCATGCATGAATATATTTAATTGACTATAATAGTTATTTAAGTGCAACGAATTAATGTAAATATGTATATTTAAGTAATTCTAATGAATTGATACATGCGTCCAAGGGCGGATCTTTTGTTGGGCTGGGACGGGCTATAGCCCGCCCAACCTTTTCAATTTTTTTTATATATGTAAATAGTAAATAAAAGAAATTATAGCCCACTCAAAAATCAATTTTCAGACTTCTTTTGCGTTATAATTTTTATTTAAACCAATTCATATTTATTTGCCTACAAATTTTTAGAATAATCTATGAAAAATTACCTATACAAATAAATTCGCTAGACAAATAAATTGCCTACGAATATCTGTCTACACATTCGTAATTTCCGTAGGCAAACTTACCTACACAAATAATTTCCGTTAGTAATTATATTTGTAGTTTAGAAATAGTCTATACAATTACAAAATTTTGTAGGCAAATTGTAGACAAACCTTTTTTTTTTACAGACAGGAGTAGACAAACCTTACTATTTAAGGATAAAATTATTTTCGTTGAAAATTTTGTAGGCATGTTGAAAAATTTCGTAGGCAATGCACTATTTTTTTGTAGTGACAGCTCCAGCCCGCCCGATTTTTTAGTCCTGGCTCCGCCATTGCATGCGTCCATGAATATAATAGTTAATTGTATACAATGAATTGATATTATACATGAATATATTTAATTAGTTACAAAGAATTGATTGATGCATGAATATAATCAATGAAACATATATTAATTCATTTATTTTCAATACATATGTACTAAATTGGCTGAATTTAAAAAGTCTCACTTTTAATTAATAAAATATTAATTTATCGATATATTAATCTCTCTAAATTATTAAAATTTTATGATCTCAAGGTTATTAATTTATAAAGGTTTTAGTGTAATGATATCTCATGCAATAAATTTCACCCAGGACTTTACTGAAAATAAAAATATGGACGAGTCTATTCCCACCTGGAATTTTGCTCAACATGCCTTATATTTTAATTGTTAACCTATTCAAATTTCGGAAAGCATCCCTGATTTTCCAGGAGATAATAGGCATCCGATGTTATAAATAATTAGCATGTGATACTTTGATCACTTTAATTAATATTAATATTATTTTATTACTTAATTGACATGATGATCATATACCAATCAAATTGACTAAACTAATTATATTAATGCAGGGTGTCCGGCGTAATTAACTTTAACATTAATCTAATTATATAAGAGCATCCAATGTGCATATATTGGAATAGACATCTATTCAGCTTCTAGGTTTTGACTCTTGTTTTCAAGTGATTTTTGTCTACGTCCTACTTTCAATTGGGATGTTAGCCTAGGTAGCAGACTAGCAGTCTTTTGGGTTTAGCTGTTTTTTTTTTCCAGTTTGAATTTTATTGGGCCTCAATTTAGGCCCATATTTTTCTGGGCCTTTACTTTTCCTTCCTCGTTAGGATGTGGCCCTCTTTCATATTTTTTTTTTACACTATGGCAGGGATTGGTAGGGGTTATAAAAAATGGGTAGGATAAAGGAGATTGGTAATATATAATATGGGTAGGTCGTATTATGTCGTTTGGTACGTCGTACAAAAGATGGTAAGATAAAATTAATATTCCGCTTGGTAGGTGGTAATAAAATTGTATTAAATTTGTATTGTCACTTGATAGGGTGTACTAAATAGGTATAATTTCTGTATTTTAATGAAATAACCGATCTACCCTTGTCAAAAAAAATATAAATATGCAAGTAGAATAAGCAACATTTCCCCCTCATATTTTCGGCCGCCTTTCTCCCTCTTCATTTCTTGGCCGCGATTTTCTTATCATCGAACATGAAGAATGTCTTTGTGACTTTGGGGCTGGACGTGACAATTTGGGTTCTTCGTCTGTGGGTTCCGGCGACATTTTTTACAAGCTGGAAGGGTTCCGGCAGCGTTCGATAAGGTTTAGGGTTCACTTTGCATCCAACAAATTCTTCTTTTCAAATTACGAGCAGCTTCCGGTTGGGGTAAGAGAAATGACTAACCTTAACCTATTTCATTTCTAAATTTCATTTTTGACCTATGATGCTGCTGTGTTAGGTTTATATTTTTTGAACGAATTGATTGTTTAGACGTGCTATGTGAAATGGTGCTTATTTAACACTCAGTATGGGTTGATGACATTTGTGCTTCAATTTTTTGTTGGGTTGTTTGTTTGAATGGTCCTTATTATTGTCAACAGTTTGTACGCTTGTTGATTTCATTAGGCGTATTTTTCAGAGTTCCAGTAATTAAAAATGTGGGCTACCTTTTGGTTTTTAATAGTGCTCTGTATCTTGCTTATTTACTGACCTATTTTTATGTTTGTCAGTTTTCAATTGTGGTTGCTTTCGATTCTCCGTTTGTTAATTTTAAGCATGGATATGTGTTTTTTTGTTGGGAATTGATAATGTTTGGATATTATTAGTCGTAATGGCCAGCGGTAGCCACGGTAGCACAATCCCAGTTACCAAAGGAAGAAAAGGGAAAGGAACTAGCACCCGGAGAACATGAAAAGAAAGTGAGGAATCAATTCTTATGGATTTGTTTAAGGAACTCGTTGCATCCGGAGGCTGGAAAAGCGAGAACGGGTTTCGTCCTGGTTACCTTCAACAATTAGAGGCAAAATTACGTGAGAAGATCCCTGGAACAGATCTTCGAGCAAACCCTAGGATAACAATTTGGAAACGACACCATTCGGCCATTCAAGTAGCTCTAGGGGATTCCAGCGGTGGGTTTAACAGTGAGATGAAGATCCTTGATGTCTCGGACATTGCTTGGGAAAAAGCCGTGAAGGTTAGCATATATATGAACATACATACTTGAATTGCATACTACTGTCTATTTTCTATTGCATTATTATATTTTTTTCTTTGTCTTGCAGAAGGAGTCGACAGTCGCTAGTATGAGGTACAAACCTTGGCCTTTCTACTATGACTGGTTAGAGGTGTTTGGTACTGATGGAGCAACAGGTCATTTAAGTCAGACTGTCATGGATGTTGTTAACGACCTAGTAAACGAGGATGCTAGGGAAGATGCTACTATAAGGCGGAGGCTTCTGCAACCCACCAGAGTGTAGAGAATAATACACCAGATGAAGATGGCCCTTGTGAAATGGACGTTGAAAGCCAAACTCCTACTCCTAATGTTAATCCGTCTAAACCTTCTCCTCCAAAATATAGTAACAAAAGGGTCTCACAATCACCTCTTGGAACCAACCGAGATTTGCTTGATGGATTGGATGTCTTATTCAAGACCTCTGACGACCATCTAGCAAATTTTTTCCAGACTATTGTTGATCACCGCGGTCAGGTTCAGCCTATTGAGGCCGTTCCCACTTGGCCCAAGCCACCAACTTGCAATATCAGTGATGTATTTAGTATTCTTGAATCCATTCCCGATCTCACTCTCGATGAACGTCTTGATGCCTCTGAGAACATAGTGAAGAGCAACCAGCGTTGGGAATTGTTTAGTGGACTACCCGACCATGCTCGCCCACGCTATATTCGTCATTTGCTTGACGGGGACTTCGATTAACAACCATGAATAACATCGAACTTTTGCATAATGTTTGATTGATGGATAACCCCAAACAATTTGTCATACTTTTGTGTATGTTCATGAAGGAGCGAACTGATAAAACTCTTATTTTGTGTATTTGTGTTTTTAACTATATGGTTTTATTTGTATTGGATAATTAGTTTATTTTGGTATGATGTATAACAAAATTTGAGTTATGCATAACCATAATTATTACATTAGTGGATAATTTCTATTAGGTTGAATTTCATGTTATCCATATCCCTTCTGCCAAATGAATGTATCTCCATTTTAATGACATTAGCCCACGATTTAAACTGCTATTCGAAGGTTAGACATCAATAAATTTGGAAAGGATATTTTACATGAACAAACATGGGAATATTAAAGAGAGACAAACATGTGAATGTTACAAATAGAGATGCAAAATTACATATCAAAATTGCATACTCATAATGATTGAAAAATATAACATTTGAATATTAAACAGGGAATCCTCAATTCAATAACCATATTGTTGGGATATTTTAGTTTTGATAATTTATGCCAAAACATTATTAACTTGTGTTATTCAAGTTAATTTACAGATAACAAGTTAAGGGGGAACGAAAGAACAAATTGAGGGGGAACTCACGAAATCAGAAGAAGATGATCGAGATCAGACGAGGCTGTAGACGAGTCGTGATCGAGATCAGATGAATTAGATGAGTTCCAGAGTTAGCTGATGAGCTGAGCAAATCAAAAGAAAAGAAAAGCTAAAGCCAGCAAATCAGAAGAGAAGGTTGCAGATCAGAAGATGAGCAAAAGAGACTGATCAAGATCAGACATGATCGAGATCAGATATGAAGATGAGCAGATGAGACTGATTTAGATTGGACGTGATCGAGATCAGATATGATAAACTGATATGCTAACCTAATGCAGATGACCTGATGTTATCCTGAAGATGATCCTGAAGATATGTTGATCTGATCACGAGCCGACGATCGTGCAAAAAAAGAAATCGATAGCCTGAAATCAATGCGACCTGAGGGTCGATGTCCGAATTCGTAAACCGAACTCCGTGAAGCCCGAAAGTGTCAAGATGCCCGACGACAAGGTCCGCCTTGAAGAGAAGTCTGCTGAATCAAGAACCCCGAGACTCAAGAAGTTATTGAAGAACCTGAGGCTCAGATAAACTGATGGCTCAGATAAACCTCGGGTTCGGCTCGAGATAACTCAAGGCTCGATAACCCGGCGGCTCGGATAGCTGAAGGCTCGAATAGCTGAAGGTTCGATAGCTCAGATAACTCCGGGCTCGATAGAATCAAGATCCCGAGACTCGTAAGAAATCAAGATTATAGCCGTTAGATTCAAATTTGACGTGGACCAATGAGAGGAAGACGACAAGACTGAAAAGGCTGCAAAAAGCTACAGAGTAGTATGGATTTGAATGTGATTCTCTCCAACGGTAACATTCAAATCCACACTATAAATACAAGTTCTTCCTTCATTATCAAGTGTGGATGAATGTGGAAGAGTATGGAGAATGTAGCAAACGATGCTCTGAGCTAAGATATGGGTTCCAAAGTAGTTCCTACCAAGGTCGTGTGCCGATGACGCGAGTCTCAAATATGGCCCCGATCAGAAGACGACTAAGGCATTCAACAGGAATTGTGCTCCCAATCCTATATACTCAAGCATTCCCACCATAGAACACAGAACTAGAAATACACGCATATATTCAAGAGTGTTCTACCCTAGATCTAAGCACAAATGCTATATCCTAAGCTTAGAGAGATTTTCCCATCCTTAGCATTGAGGCTAAACAAATGTAAGGGGAAATCTCAACCAAGTTGGAAACCAAACATTCTTTACCCAAACACAAGTTAGGTTAAGTTTGTAGGTGAGTGTGAACTCAATAAACATCTGTTGAGTGTTGGACTAACACATAAAACTAAGTCCAGTTCGTTAGGCAATCCCGTGAGGGTGATAAGTCCCGTTTGAGTGTGAACTTGATAAACATCTGTAGAGTGTGAACTCAATAAACATCTATCGGCCATCCCGTGAGGGATATAAGTCCCGCAGGTCAAGTTGGTTAAGTTGCCCCGAAAGGGAAGAGTGGATGTAGGGCGGGTTTCGTCCGAACCACTATAAAATATCGTGTGTTCTTTACTGCTTTATGTTTATACTTGCCATATGCATTTGATTATAAGCAAAACAACACACATCGTTCTTAAAAGCAAAAAATTAGGAATCACCTTTCCCTCACCCCTGTTTTATATGCATCACATGAAATGTTCGCTTCCGCACGCACAAAATGGGTTTTCAAATCGGGATCTCACACATATAGCTATTAAAAGACATCATGAAAAAATGAGAGAGATTTTGTGTCGATTTCCCCACTTTTCAAGCTTTTAGACTTTGTCTTCCAAATCACGCTTCTGCACAAACAATTCGCGATTAATTTTTTTACACTTGGCGGAATTGTAGGGTCTACCCATTCAAAGTAATTGCAACATCCACCCGAATGCTAAAAAAAGCAAAAAATTATTAACAACTTTAGTTATTTACTATCAAAATGAGAAGTAAATTATAAACTAAAAACTGCATTACTACCTTCCAAAATTTACAACCATAAAACCTTCTACCAGGGTTTTCATTTGTAGACGAAGTGCGAATTCGTGCAAGAACCCCACAATGACAAAGAATACTTGAACTCCCATCAATGGAAAAAGAACTTGTCGAGGACATCTTCAATCGAATTTTCTTTCTTTCTGGTGAACTATCCCTTCCTTCCTCCTCTGTATGGTGGGCTACGAATTGTGGTGGTGTGTTATGCTATTCACACTATCAATTTTGGAAAGGTGGAAACTCCAATTTATTAAGGAAGGTCACGTGTACTATCAGACAAAGTAATGTCACGTGCATTCAGCGTGCCATTATCAATCCCACTTATTCCAGAATAGGCATGTAATTAGTTTTGACCAAAAAGTAAGTAGGCCGGCCTACATCATTACCCACTGATAAACTTGCAATATAGCCTTGCATATGTTAATTCGACCAATTCGGTCATCCACACCACTAGAAAAAAGTCAAACCATGCTCCTAAAAAGTAGATATTGGATTCTCAACATCATGTAAGGAATCAAATCTTACATGATGTGACCAATCAAATTTTGACCAACATATATGGCATGCCTTCATTATTGATTTTTTTTTTTATAATATATGACCATAATTTTTAATATTTTTTATTTTAAGTTTTATTATGTTGATGAATGATGTTATAAATCGCATTTAATATTAATGTTTTTTTTTTTTTTCACAAACACTAATTATTATCTAATTTTACTAATTTATAATATGGGCCACATAAAGACCCATTAGTTGACCTACAATAAAGCCCAATATCTTACTTACATTGGTCGGCCAAAATAATATATATATTAAAATATTAAGAGACTTTTTGGTTTCCCCATTATTCCCTCCAACAAACACATCTATTATTGAAACCCACCACCATCTCCCCTAATTCCTCACAAAGCCGCTCCTCCTTATCGAAAATAGCTAAAACCGCCTCTCATAAAATCATCTTTTTCATCTCCACATATTCCATCTCCAAATCGTCCAACTAGAGAAAATACCCCAAAACTTACCCGCGCGTCGCCGTCGACAATGTCACCTATAATCGACCTTATATAATAACTCACTCCCAGCCGCCCATCCATCGACAACTTATGGCGAAGAAGAAAGTCAATATGCCACCTCAAAGGGTGAGTTAATATACCCATGAAGTTTATTTTGTAAATATTTGATGGATTTGTGTGTTTGAGTTCGAAAAATGGGAGGGAATAGGGTTTTTCCCAGCCCATTTGAAACGATTTGTTTGCATGTGTTGTAATGTCGGCCGATCCTATGAGGTTGATTCATGGGTTGAAATGTTGAATTTTAGTACGGCGTGTATGAGTTGAATTACTTGTGTTAAATCCAATTTGTTTGCATGTGTTATAATGTAGATGATTAGGTGGATGTATGGGTTTAAATGTTGATTTTAGTACGGGGTGTATGAGTTGAATTACTCGTGTTAAATTATTTGTTTGCATGTGTTGTAATGTCAATGATTAGGTGGATGTATGGGTTGAAATTAACAGTGCTGAAATTTGGTTGTATGTGGGTTTATTACATGTGAATCCATTTAAGGTTTTTAACTTAAACATTGCTGAAATTTGCATTTCTGTAGATGGAGGCCATAACACGAGATGATTATTTTCAGTGTAGAATGAGTTGTCGAAGTGATCTTTTGATATTAAAAAAATAAAGCTATGTTTGACAAAAGCTCAGCAAGATCTGTTTTATAAATCGTGCTTCGGACAGTTCTACAACATGGCTGACCTTAATCTCCAAGGTCAACTTTTCCTTCATCTCATTTTCAAGCAAGACAGTAGACTATCCGGGGATAAATTGATTTTTCATGTGAATAATTGCACTACGGAGTTCGGGCCGAATGAATTTACTCTTATAACAGGTCTGCAATTTGGTTCAAAAACGGATATTCCTCTAAAATAAAAGTTTTACAAAGAGGTTTTCAAGAATAAGAAGGAAATATTTGTAAGAGATATTGAGCAAGCGTTCAATGATGCAACCGATAAAAATTCTACGTGTGAACCAGAGGTGGGATTGAAGTTAGCACTATTGTGGATATTGTATGGGATATTGTTGATGAAGGATAAGACGTCCAAGAAGGTTGATTCGCAGTACATACACCTGATGGATGACTACGAAGCTTTCAACAATTTTCCTTGGGGACGGATAGCATATGACTTTCTTGTCGTAGACATTCGCAATAGGTGTGGTCAAAAAGTTATGGCAAGAAGGAAAAAAACTATGAAAGATGGTACAACACACATGGACCTCTACGGATTCGCGTATGCTCTTCAATTTTGGGCCTACGAAGTAATGCCATGTGTTGCAAATTTATGTGGTAAAAAAAAGTCAGCATGTTCAATCCCGCGTATGTTGCGATGGTCATCAAAAAAGTTTTTCCGATTCGAAGAAATATCAAAAACTTGCTTTCCGGTGATGAGAAGTGGAGATGCAGTGGGGGAAAGGGTTAGTAAAGTTGTTATTCAAATTAATATCGTTTAAAATGTGGTTATGTTGCCAAATTATATTGATGTATGAAATTCTATTTTCAACATCTATTGATGGGATAGTACTTGTGTGTTTTACAATATATAACCCACGGCTTTTTGATGTTTGTGTGCAGTTTAAAGTTCTCTCGATGATGACACCATCAAATAAGGAGAAGAATATGGCATTCTACAAGAGCCTTGTTGAATGGGAAATTTTTTTTCGTTCATCTCCATCAAAGAAACAGAAACGAACTCGGGCCGATTTTCATAGTGATACTGATAAATCACCCTTGAAGAAGCGTAGGCAGAAGAGGAAATCCACACTGTCTAAAGGTGATTATTTGTGCTATGTCAAGAGTAAAATAATTGAAATCGAGCGAATCATGAAGGAAATATTGGTTAATTAGCAGTTCATAATGGATAAGTTTGGATGGAGAATTGACGAATCAGAAGAAGTAATTTCCGTGGAGGAAGAACATGCTGAGGTTCAATCGTCAGAAGAAGAAGAATTTGATGTTGATGAAGAGGAAAGTGATGAAAATGTTGATGAATTCCAAAGTGAAACTGAGCAAGAGAGTGAACAGGAGAGTGAATCAGACAAGGATAGTGAAAAAAAGGAAAGTGAAGAAGCGGACAGTGAAGCGGAAAATCGGAGTGCTGAAAAGATCATTGAACAACTTGTCAAGGAAAGTGATGAAATCGAAAAGGAAAGAAAAAAATCTGGTAACATTTGAGCTATTAAGTTTTTCAGTTATGTTTAATATTCTGTTGATTAAAATGATGGGCATCGTTATCATTTTAAATGTGGTTTTTTTGCCAAATTATATTGCTGTATGAAATTCTGTTTTCAACATCTATTGAAACATGGTTCTGTTAAAACTTTAAACCGACATTTTGAAGTTTTTTAATATTTGTATTTTTTTTACATGTGAATCAGACAAAAAGAAGAGAAGAAAACTTGTCAAGTGTATGGTGAAAAGGACAAGGGGTAGGAAATTATTTGGTGATAAAAAAGGTGAGGATAAGAGGGATGATAAAGGGGATGGGAAGGGTGAGGATACCCGGGATGATAAGGGGGAGAAAATGGGAGATGGGAACGGTGATAAGGGGGAGAAAATGGGGGATGAAAATGTTGATAACCGGGAGGATAAGGGGGATGAAATTGGAGATGGAAGAAAGGGTGATAACCGTGAGGACATCGGGAAGGAAATGGGGGATGGAAAAGAGGGAGAAGTTGGAGTCGATAAGGTGGAGGACAAGGGGGAGGAAAAGGAGTATGAGAAGGGGAAGGGGAAGGGGAAGGGGAAGGAAAACTTAAATGTTCCTGTTGGGGGGAAAATTGTTGGTGAGGCCGATGATGTTGAGTGGAGAATGGTGGAAATGGGAGGTGGTGATGGTACGACGCACAAGGATGACGATTTGTCACTCTAGGAGGAGATGCGGGACAACGTTGATGATAAATTTAATTATGGCTCGATGTATGATCCACTGGATATGGTTTGGGACCCTGAAGTCGAAGAAAGATTCAAAATATGGTTTGATAAAAGTCAGGGAACAACGGATGCGATTGAAGTCTCAGTTCCTAATATTACGAGACCAAATCATAAATTCTTTAAAGACATGTGGGAACCTACTGGGTGGCTAGAGACGGAGGTATGATCTCAACTATTGGTTTTGATTCTTTAACTTTTTTATTGATATATATTCATAAAATAAATTCTGCTCACAATTAATGTTTTTGAACGTGTTATGTAGAACATTGATGCACTGTTCAACCTTGTGATTATGAAATCAAAAAAATGGTCTAAGTTTTTTAAGAAAGGTTGGACCACAGTTGACATGTTCTTTTGGGTAAGTTTAGTTAATTGGTTCGATGATTATATATTTTTTGGTTTATGGTGTATAAAAGTTGTTAATTGTTTGTTCCCATATAATATTTTTTCAGTCATTATTCACTGGACAAGTTCACCAACAGTGGTTAGTAGCCAAAAAGAAGAAGGTCGAATGGGAATGGATTAGGGATGCGCCTAAGATTGTTGATTATGTGTCGGGTAGATTACCACTGCATGGTATCGAGCTAGATTGGTATGATGCAGAGTTCGTTTATGGAGTTGGCCACGTTAATTCAAACCATTGGGTGCTATACGAGATAAGGCTAAAAGAACAAGAGATAATTGTGTATGACTCTCTTGGTGGTAAAAGGGGAAATCTGAGGACTCTAGTACCTTTTAAAAACATGGGAGCGATGATTGCAAGCATATACAGTGGGTTGCTTGGGAACCATCCAGATTCAAGTAAGAATGGACCCGACACACCATGGGACGTCAACCTGTGTCATAGTTGCCCACAACAGACTGATTCCGACTCATGTGGAATAATTGTCGTAAAGGTGTTTGAGTGTATTGTGGCAGATCGTTCGATTGAGGCCATCAACACAGATAACGTTGATGAATTTCGGAAATCCTACTGTTTGGAGTTGTTTGATGAAAAAAATATCATCCTCTGATGTTATATGTTATTATTGGTAGATTAAGAAAAACCTGGTATGTTTAGTCCATTTTATTTAATGGTTGTTGTTTTGTTGCTTTGGTTGATGTGGGTGAACGTCGAACTAAGACTTTAATGTTTGTGTGTTTAGTCCTTCTGTTTAATATTGCAGTAGTTTGTGTAATTCGATGTTTGGTTTACTGTTTTGATCTGTTTAATTCGATGTTTGTATGTACTGACCCACGATTTAAACTACACTGATGACCACCGTTGGCCTAAAAATCCCACATTCATAAGTATTATTATATATAGATGCAAAATTATATTTTTTAAATAATACTCGTACCGTATATTATCATAAATTGAAATGGGTAGTAATTCGGGAAATGTCAATCATGCATTGAAATCACTGAAAATGAAAAGTACCATGAAAAAAGCAACTGAAATACAAGGAATTTGATAAAGATAAACACCCTTCAAGGGAACAACCAATGCCAAGCTTACAAACTAGAAACTACCATCAACGCCTTCCACTGAACCAAAACCAACGTATTGGGCTTGTTGTTTCATCAGAAGCACGAGAGTTTTGGGTGTTGGGGGAGTCCGTAAGGGTTTGGTTCAATCGATTTGGAGCTATGCGTGGACCAACATTATGTGGAGGGAATCGAGTGCGAGAACTACCTCCAACTTCTCTAGGTGGGGAAACAATCTCATCGAACAACCTTCGAGATGTGCGATACTGATTGCCCAACATCGGGGATACAACTTCGTCAGAGTCATCAGTGACGTTAATAATAAAGTCTGTAGGAAAATACCCCATCGTCGGATTTGAATCATCACTGATGACAATGACCTATGGAGAGCGTGGTGGGTGGATTGGTGATGGAGGAACCGTAGGAGGAGACAGAGGCACCGTTGGAGCCCTCTTAAACAGAGTTGTCAGATGTTCAAAATCAGGCTCACCGCTCCAGTAATACGCTCTTACAAGTTTGTTTTGCTCACGATCAGAATGTGCAGCCTGAACAACCACAACTCCGTAAGTCCACTAGAGTTTGTAATCTGATCACCAGATATTATATGTATTTATGTGGGATACTTCTAATAATTAAAATGTATGTGAATTTGCAGTTGAAAAGTTTAACTATGTGGGAACTAACATTTATATAGTATTTCCATACACTTGTTTCGGCATGGAGAGTATTGCTTTCTTGCACCCATTGAACACCCGGAGAGTCAACCAGCTCACTGAAACAGTCATACCTTGCCTCAAGGGCACGCCTCCTTGCATCAACATCGTCGAGACTGAAATCAGTGTGGTAGGTCTCATTAACCGACCCTATGGCAAATGCCATTGCATGAAAATTCTTCTCCTCTCGCCCACCCCAATTACCCACATAGTGTTGTTCCACTATAGAGAGTATGAACCAGTGGTCTAAGTATTTGGGCCATCGACTCGTGTACAAGATTGTTTCCTGGGCTGGAATTTTAAGAACTATTGAGAAGAAAATACAGACCATCCCTCTCTTTAATGTGATATCCCTCCCTTTAATGTGATGTTCTATTTATAGGTGAATAAATAATGGGTTGTAAACAAATTTTAAATCCAAAGCCAAAAATTATTTAATGTTCTACAAACGATATGACCTAGTCAAATGCCCACCAAAAAAATGGGTGAGCTTTGACTAAAATTTAATGTTCTGCTCACAATATGACCTACTCATATGCCCACATTAAAAATCTGGTCAAAACATGAATTTATTGATATGCTCACAATATGACCTACTCATATGCCCACAGTAAAAACCTGTAAGTCAAAACATGAATTTAATGATATGCAGATGATATGACCTAACACTATTTTGACTCTGAAACATTACTTAGCTTAATGCATGTCTCACACCAACACAATTTATTGACACATTAAAAAAGTTAAAAAGACTTAAATATAATGGTGTTGATTCTACAGGATCTGCACATGCATTGACACTGATGATCATATGGGTAATAACTTGGAGCCACTATTTAAATGCCATATATATGTCAACAGAGCTATAATGTGCTATATCAATATTCACTTTGACATATAATCGAGAAGACGAAGCCTTCTTAGTGAAGTTTAATTGTTATATATATTTTACCTGTTTGGAGATATATGTAGTAAATAATCAGACCAATCTGATAATGCAAACGAAACAGTATCCTGAGGATAAGAAATGCAATTCATTAGTATAGTTGGTACCTGCAGATACAAAGGTGATACAAAGGACATGTAATTAATTCTACATGAACTTGCTCAAACAATTGTTATCACCAATAAATAAACGGAAAATAAAAAATACATAAATATTTCACAATCAGAAAAACATAAAATTAAATGCAAGTGTACAACATTAACATGATAAACTACACAATCCAACTAAGTATGATTTCTCCATGCCTGATGGATGGACATGGATAATTGGTCCCTCCATTGATTAAATTGCGGTGACGACTCGACCGTATCAATCATATCTTCAGGCTCATCCTCGGTGTCATCAGCGTCATCCTCGATGTCACCGTCTTCATCTTCATCAAACTGTTGCTCAATAGGATCAACGGGCATATGTCATCGAATGAAGTTGTGTAACAAAAAACAGGCCATTATAATTCTAACTTGGGTCTTGATAGGGTAAAATGCAGGGCTCCTAAGTATTGCAAAACGTTTTTTTAAGACACCAAATGCACGCTCTATGACGTTACGTGCTCTAGTGTGTCTCATGTTGAAGTGTTCTTGGTGATTGGTTGGCCGACCGGTATTTGGGCCCACTCTTTTAGATGGTATCTACATCCCCTATATGGAGCTAGAAATCCCTCTGCATTCGCATATCCGTTGTCACAGAGATAGTATTGTCCTACACATGCACATGGAAATAAAATTCGAAACAACAATAGATATTAAATAATAAAAAATGAATAATGAATAAACGACGATCATACCCTTTGGGACTCTCAATCCGTGAGGTCGGGTGACGGCATCTCGTAGAACCCTGACATCAGCAGCTGACACTTCCCAGCCGGGTAGGAAGTACACAAATTGCATCTCTGTATCACAGACACCCAATACGTTGGTGGATATACGACCCTTCCTATTTCTGAATTTTCCCCTTTCACTATTTGGCACTGTAATGTCAACATGGGTACCGTCTAGAGCACCTAAGCAGCCCTACATAAATGATTATTAAATAATTATATCTAAAGATATTCACAACGCGGGTTATAAGAGGGTAAGATGATTACCTTAAACCATTTCCATCGTGGATCGACTGAATCTTCAGGAATAGGAGTCGGTTTAACCAAAAATAAATAGTGAAGTTTAATAATAGCATTTAGGACCAGGTTCATGTAATACGACACTGTTTGACACGAACGTCGGAAATCAAACGAGACAACACTTTGCTTTTTATGATGACTCAAGATGGATAAGAACATTGACACTTGTTCCTCAACACACACGTAACATTGATCTTTTAAACCTCCTAAATCCCTCAGTAATTGACAAAGTCTAGCAAAAGTGTTTCGGTCCATTCTTAAGTTTTTTACACATGCAACATCAGTCATTGCATACAATCTATTTAAACGAATTTCTTGGTTAGGTATCTTACTAATCATTCCATAAGACATAACATCATCACGTCGTCTAACTCTTCTATTAGACGTTTGGATAATCATATGTGCTAGTATAAGACACACAAACTTTCTCTGACGTTGCATGTGTTCTATCAATAAGTAAACCAACAGTTTCTTCATGGCTAGTGACAACATCGCGGTATATGTTACCTACCAACAACAAACAATTGTTCATCAAACGAGTATCAGTTGTACAGGTATATCAATATTGACAATCAAATGTTTGACCAACACAAACTTTAGAATTATGATTTGATTTTGCAGGTCAGCATTTCGTCCACATATATAAATGATTGCAAATGTTACTGTCCTCATTTTCACAATCAACAACATACATTTCCCCAAACATTAAACTACATTTCTGTCCACAGTTTAGACAGTAAAAAAATTAGAAGTAGAACAAGTAGAAGAACATACCAGTCCACAATTTATTGACAGGACCATTGAACACCTAGAACAACCACAGCTCAAACAACAAGGAACAACATATTTTCATACTTTAAAACCCATCTAATTCAGTTGACAAATGTGTTCATCCCCAAAAGAATGTTGAATTTATGCTTTTTATCAATAACACATCATGTAGTGTGGGAGATAGTATTTTTTTAACCCAATAGCGAATAACCTATTACATCAACCTCAATACACACCATTTTTAAGATCATACTGCTTCATTAACCCAATACACACCAATATCAAATACACTATTTTATCAAACCTCAAATAAGATAAATACTATCAATTAACCCAATCCCAACCCAACCGTGCATCAATTAATAGACAACATGCATCAAACCTCAAATAACAAAAATACTTTCAATTAACCCAACACCAACTCTACATCAATTAAGAACCCTACTTAATCCACAACCTGCCTCAAATAATAAAAATACTATCAATTATTCCAACCCCAACCCTGCATCAAAAAAAAAAACCCTACTTAATCGACAACCTGCATCTCAAATAAGAAAAATACAATCAATTAACCCAACCCCAACCCTGCATCAATTAAGAACCCTACTTAATCCACAACCATACACACAAATTACTGCATCAAACCTCAATAATCCAACTCGGAGAAAACTACAGTGGTACGCAAGACAAATTAGAAAACTACAGTGTAGAGTGATAGTTGAGGTGGACGATTCGTGATAGAGAAAATCAAATTAGGTGTGATATAAATACCTTAATCGACACTACCCACGACGTCGACGTCGTTTGTATTCGAAACGCCGCCGTCGACGACCGTGCTCGTATGTGCCAAACTTCAAAATTTCGCGTCCCCAAAAAATAAAAAAACCTCGACCAAAAAGCAATAATTGATGAATGAACAGAGTTGGATTTTATTTGGTCATATATTACACTTTAAGAGGGGCAAAATCGTCCGTCGAAAGTGACTGTAGAAGCCCTCTTCGGCTAATACCTTGGGGGAGGAGGTATTATTTAGTGTGAAAGGGAATAGTGATTCGCAGGAAATGAACGGTATTACGGTGCGGGTCATCAATAAAAAATTCGGATCCTTACTAATTAGTTGGGCTATATGCTGGCTACCAAATGACTTTGCAAATAATTACTGACCACTATTAAACCCATAATAACCCCTACCAATCCAAGCCTATATTCATAGTTCAAACTCTTTTTTGCTTATCATTGGTAATTTTTTTTCTTTTATAACATATTTACTCTTATTAAAAAAAGTTGAACATTGGGGTCGCGTGGGTCCCGCGTCGTAATGGGAGAGATGGACATTAATATAATAAGGATAAAAATATCATAAAAGCGCAAAATAATTATTTTTATCAAAGGTAGAGCAAAAAAGAGTTTGAACTATTAATATAGGGCATTTTTGTCAAAAAAAAATTCATTTAATAATAACTACTAATTAGCAATTCGATTTCACTATTTCACTTTTCGTATTCCATTAGTATTTCACTCTTTTTAACACATGGACCCAGGGTATGGTGATTTGTTGGATATTTTTTTATTATTTCACGTGTCATTCATTCATAATATGAAAAATAATGTGGAACACTAATTATGAAATTGGTGATCTTATTCCACTAACTAAAAAGAACGATTGCAATCAATTATTTTAGGGAACTATTGTAATTAATTACCTTAAAAAAAACTAATTAGTGCAAATATACAATAGCAAAAAATTGGTCCATCAGTTCTCGTAGAATCGTAGTCGTGCAAGCAACAATTGTCGGGCAACTCATAAGGTTAGGGTTTGTACCAGTACAACTGTACCCGTTACCATTCCATCTCACATACCCTGATCACAGTCAATATTTTTCACATTAAAGTAGGGTGATTATTTTGACTTAGTGAGTATTATCAATACTTACTCCCACCAAAGTTAAGAGTGTAGCCCAACATTAATAGTCGTAAAGGATTAATCCTGAATACATGGTAGCATTAGCATATGATATTGACATATTGACTTAGGATTGATCTTGGTCTTGTTAATTTGGACTGTATGGTTGGGATTTGAGTACCCCTTGTGCTCGTGAGTAATTTATTTTATCTTTATTTTTAAAAAATAACCACTCCTGCAATTAATATAGTAAATGAAATTTCGTCTCATGTATAAGTCAATTTCATATAAAATTTTGCATTACTAAACTTATGGCCTTATGGGGATGAGTGTGAGAAGTACCAAAGAGAGCGAGTTGAATAACGAAGAATACTGATTTTGAAAATATATAAGAAGAAGAATTGAAGCAACGAGGCCAACCAAGAAGGCAGATTCACAGCACTTCATTTTTTCCTGCTTTAATTCAAACTTTTCAGGCAATAATCAACACATGACATGAATAATGCAAACAATCCAAAGTAATTAATTCCATCAATTCCATATATATATAAACATAGAACATGTAAAAACAATCCCGAACACATCTTAATTAATTAACACCCGGAAAAAGTGATCAACTTAATATATAAATGTGTATAGCCATCTTGAAAATGGTAGAATAGCTGTTTGCACGATCCTAACATTTTATTGTAACTATACGGATCGATCTGATTGACCTGATCCCACATATGGCCATTCCTTCTTTTTTATTTCAACAACCATAGAAATATATATAACGTAACCTTTTTATAAAATTTCCTCGATCCCAATTACATTTACTGATTGAGTGTTGTAAAAAGATTAAAAAAAATTGAAAGATAAATTATAGAAATATATTTTTATTATTACCCTACTTAATAATTGGTATAGTTTTCAATATAATTAATACATAATGTTTTATTAGTAAATAAATTAAGGAAACTATTTTTTATGAAAGCAAGTCTATATGTTGGACAGAGGGAGTATATTTATTGTAATTTTGTTTGGACCCATTTTGAACTTTCATTTTATTTAATTAAATATTGGGAAAAAGATTAATTTGTGATTTTTATTAATGGATATTCTAAAAAGATTAATTTCTTAATATATATAAGGCATTTTTTATATAAGGTCATCCAAGTGATACCTTTTACCTTTTGAACTGATTTAATCAAGTTTGAACTTTGAAGGTGTCACGTATATTTCAGCATTTTAAGGGTGCAAATATATAGTCTCACCCTTAATTTGCGCGTCTAAGATACGATTAATTAGTTTTTTCTTTAACTTAAACAATGGGTGGAGAATATATACATGATTTCAAGATTATTTTCAAAACCCCTCTCACAAATGTTTTTTAAAAATAAATCTTAAAATAAATTTTCCGTGTTTCAAAACACGCCTCAAATCGTTTAAACTAGATTATTTTTAAAAAATAAGTCTTACGAAAAATTTATTTTAAAAATCGTTTAAACTAGATACTCCAATTCGTTTTCAAAGGGAATCGAACCTGAGTTTCCCACTCAATTGAGGATCCCAGTGGCCAGGTAGGCTAAGTCACCTGATTAAATAATATAATATGCAAAATTAATGTAAACAAAGACAATATAGATATATTCTCAGAAATCTGGTCAACTGCCAATTATAAAATAAAAAATCGGTTTGATAAACAATTATATTGTTGCCAGCTACAAAAATTTTGGTGACGTACAACTACTCCCAGTTGAAATTAGTTAATGGTTTATGCATGTGTCACGTGGATTCAATATTTCTAAGTGAAAATTCGGCAACAAATAATAAAAAAAAAAAATTGTAGGGTAGTATGATAGGCATTTACGTTATTTTAGACGTTACTAATTATTGTGTTGTTTGTTCATACCATAGACAGAATTATGCGAGTAGTTGGAAAGTTGTTGCTTATTTATTTGTTATTTTTTATGATATATTCCCACCAATGAATATCTCCAATTTGAAATTTTCAATATGTTGGGAAATTTATAGTTTTGATGAAAGTTCCAACAACACATGTAATAGGACCAGTCAGACCTGTTAGCTGACTGATGTTTATATTACCCGCTATAGGAGACCAGTTGATAATTAATTATATAGAACAACCGATGTAATAGATAGGTCACATATTGAGGGCAACTCAATATGTATAGGTCGATCCAAGAGTCAAAAGAATCTGCCGATATCCCGACAGCCGAATGTTAGAAAAAACGAAGATCGACGATCCGATCCAAATAGATATCTCACCGAAGTCATGAAGCTCAAAACTCGGAGATACTCGAAGATCAGATGACTTCCAGATGATCAGACCAGAAGACCTACATCAGCCGAGTCTGCTAGTTGAAGCTAAGTCAACCGGCACCAGAAGACTCTATCAGTAGATCGATTCGTCCAGATCGACAGATCACCGACCGTGTGAAATCGATGTTTCACCTAATCATACGCCGATGATCCAACAAGAAGAATGTCAATTTAGTTGGAAGAATAAAGACTGAAAAGTGAGTCTGCTATCCAATAAGAACAAGACACGATGATCGAGCCCGCCAATTCTGGATTTGATTTTACCTCTCAGAATTCGGCTATAAAGTACAAATTCACCGCCATGCCGCTCCTAAAGCTAGTCACATCAAGCTGCAAAGTCTACCAAATATAGCCCGAAATTCAAATTGCTCTCCAACTCTCTTTGATTTCAAGGTCTATATATATGGGATTACACTTTAGAGTGAGATCTGAAATAACGAACAAAAACGCATTTGAACAATCAAAAGCTCAAGCTAATTTGATTTCCGCACAAGAACACGATCAAGAAGATTAATCTTTATTAAGTGTTCATCCCATAAGTTCTTAGCATAAAAATCTTTTCATCTAGCTTTGTTAGTCGCTTATATGTGAAAAAAGATTTCATAGTTGAACCAAACAATCTTATCCAAACCCTCAAGTTAGGTTAAGTTGTTTAGCAAGATTCGACACTAGGGTTTCTAGTTACGATTTAAGGATCGTTGAGTGTGAACTCTTTAAACATCTAGTCGGTTATCTTTGTGTTGGACTAACACATAAAACTAAGTCCAGATTGGTTAAGTCGGTGCCCCTTTTGATGTGAAAGAAGAGCGGACGTGAGGACCGGTTTGTCCGAACCACTATAAATCTTAGGTGCCACTACCGCTTTGATTAACTGCTCACATAATCGCACACAACCTTTAAAGCGATACATATTCCAAGTTGAGATCACCTAGCACCAAGCTTCGATCCGATCATACTTGACACTTCACCAACTCGATTAAAAGATTAACCTTGAATCTGATTTATCAAACCGGTTTTTCACATCGTAAAACTTTAAGCTTCCGCGACACATCGCTTAAACCGAGTTACCGAATCGATCGCCGTCAGCGATAAGAAATAAGGTTATCGCCTCTAAACCGATTCACGCCTCGATCAAAGCATCGCTCTCACACCTGATCTGCACGAAAAGTTTTCAGAAGTCTATTCACCCTCCCTCTAGACTTACGCCCTCACTAAACCCGCTCGACCTACAAGCAAGTGGTATCAAAGCCGCTGGGTTCTACGCACCACTAACTCGTGTATCATCGATTCTTGAGGAAGAATCTTTGGATCAACCAACTGATCTTGAAAAACCGTTTTTAAAACTCATTCTTTTTCCAAAATCACTCAGCATGGATAACACCTCAGGTATGTATCATGATCTGCCGAAGTTCTCAATCGATGAGTATGCAGATTGGGCCATATATATGTCCAACCATCTAGGCTCGATCAGTGGGAGAATGATGGAAGTCATCGAAAGAGGACCCATCATCGTTTATTACGACAACCCTGCAGTCGGAGGAGATCCAGACTTTGCACCGGGAAGTCGTGTGCGAAAAAGCCCAGCCTTGATGGATGCAGAAGAAAGGAAACTGCATACTCTAGATACTATTGCAAGGCATATTATCATGAAAACAATGGATAAGGTCACCAAAGAAAAGATTAAGTATCTCAAATCTGCGAAAGCAATGTGGGATACTCTGGCTGAAATATGCGAGGGAAATGAACAGATAAAGACGGATACCGCTACAAACCGAATCGGTGAAGTTCAAAAAAAAGATGTTTGCCAACGAAACCATCAACGAACTCGATGGAAGAATTACAATGTCTATAAACAAGCTTCGAGAACTTGGTAGAGAGATGACTGATAAAGATATTAACTACAAAATCCTAAGGTCTCTCACCAAGAAGTGGGATATGAAGGTCACGGTGATCAAGGATTGCCAAGACATTTCAAAAATGAAGCCAAGTAGCTTGTTCTTGAGCCTTAAAGCTCACGAGTTCGATTTGATTGAGAGAGACAAAGCCGATGAAGATGAGGTGCCCGAAAGCCTCAACCTCAAAATCGGTTGCTTTTAAAGCAACCAAATTGTGAAAACGGGCCAACGAACTCATTGGGGAATATAATGAGTCGGCGAAACAGACGCTCGCTACCGTAAAGCTTGAGAAATTAAACGTCCAACTTGGTAAGTATCGAAGATTTTATAAGGACTATCAACATAGCCGAGGGCGAGATAGGAGATCAGCCAATGGATCTCCGAAAAAGAACCGGATCTCACGATGATCGAAGGGATCCCAGATGAAAGGAAAAGAGAGACATGACGAGAGGGGAAGAAGAGATAACCACCAGATGAAGAAAGGCTCAGACTACTATCGAAAAGGGAAATCACCCGACAGGTCATACAGACGGAGTGATTCACCCGGAAGGAAAGGATCGGCGGATCGGCGAGCGTATTTCAACTCGAGAGAAGCTGTCACTATAGCGCAGACCCCTGCACTGACGCCAAGAGAAAGTAAGAAAAGAGAATGTAAGAGAGCAACGTTATAGGACAAGAGCCATGGTTGCCGATAATGGCTGTGAATTGACGATTCCTATTCGCCTCTCCGAGGACTCCTGATACATCTCAGAGAAGACTTTCCCCATCAAGAAGGTTGCTGGACTTTATGAAACGGTAAGATCCGATATTCTTCTTCACGATGATGAGATCTCGCCTGATGGCCGTGAGGACCAATCGGCAGTAACCTCCAAACCCGCTTTCGCTTCGCTTTACACCGCTATCATTAGCACACCCGCCGGGAGATTGACTGCGGCTCTACTCGAGCAATTGCTTGAGGATCTCTCCAATGCAAGAGACACTTATGCTATAAAGTGAAGTTTGAAAATGATAAGTCGAGGACCGAAATAATCGACTTTTGCTAAAGAAAAAATGATCTATGTAAAGCCTCTCAACTTAGATCACTTTGAAAACGCCGAAGGCAAATCGAGGAATTTAAAATTCTCGGTTAAAGCTTCGATCAGGAGAAGCATCAAAGATCAGCTGGCAATTAACAAACAACAAGCTGATGACTTCAAAATCCTACAAGCAAAATTCGATGAGCTGTTCCAAAAGCATGAAAGTCTAAAATCATCTGAGGATAATCTGCGTAAGAAAATGGAGGTTTTCTCAAAATCATCTAAAACCGTTCAAGACATGAACGCCTATTTTCGAACAACGATTAATAAAAAGGGACTTGGCTATGACAACCCTTCCACATCCTCAAAAAGCCCCTACCGATTCATCTCAAAAGGTGTAATCGACGAAGTTTAAGCAAAGATACACCAAAAAGCCAAATATGTATCTAATAAGGAAAAGGACCCGGATTGAGCGTAAGGTAGTGCCTAACCGAAGGAACAAAAATGGACCCCAACTGGTAAAGCATCAGCCGAGGAATCAACAGAAGAACCCAGTTCTTCTGAAGAAATCTCAACCTAATCAACATATCGGGGAATCGAAAAAGACAACTCAGAAAAAAGGAAGTACAATCGAGACCCAATCAAGGTCACCATTTAATAATAAGATGCTTCGTAAACCGCAAAAACCACATATGCGAAAAGATATGAATCTTTTGATGGTAGCGATCGTACCTACCCCTATAATCGAAATCTAGAACAACTTTGCACGAACCACCACACCGGATAAGAAGAAGACAAACGAAAACATAAATCTCAAATCTTCTAATTCATCCAAGGTTCACACCAATAATCATACAAAACAAAAACATATAAAAAGAGACGTATGATTATGTTGACAGTATGGGAGAAAAATCGAGGCCTTCGATCTAACCGATCACAATAGAAGTGCTTTCTGCTTGTATGGATCCCCAAAACTAATCCTAACCCCTCGGGACCCAATCCAAAAGGGTACCTAAAGCCTGATCGATTGCGGATCGCGTGGGTCCGCCAACAAAGGAAGTGTGCAAAGCAACTATCCGTACATCGATAGTGGATGCTCAAGTCACACGATTTGAAGCAAGCATCTCCTCGGCTCTTACATAGAAACGAAGGGCCAGCGTGTACTCTTTTTCGTGATGATAACTTTGGTTATACCAAAGGATTGGAACCCTAGAGAATGATGATGTACAAGTAACTCCTGAGTCTCGTATGTCGAAGGTCCGAAGACAACCTACTATTGGTTTCAATTTCATGACAAATCGGATTCGGTGTTGAGTTCTCGGCCCGATCAATGCACTATCAAGAATCGAGCCACTCAACAGATTTTGCTAAGCGGTTCAAGGAAAGGGGACGATCTACACGGTGATTGGGCGGTTGCCCAAGAAATGCATGCCCTAATTGTCAAGAGTTCCAAAAGTAGCGGTTGGCTGCTCGCACAAAAGAATGAGAAATCATCTAAACTTTAAAACTCTTAACAAAATAAAGAAGGATGTCTCTAGTAGAAGGACTTCGAATGAAGTATTTTCAAAGGATCGGACATATCTTGCATGTCGAAAGGAAAAAATTCAAAAGCTTCATTCAAGGGAATTCCGGACCGGCATCCAATGATCTTCGCCCAATTTCATATGGATCTATTTGGACCAGATTACACCGATCGGTCTCAACGGACGAAATACACTCTGTAATCGTGGATGACTATTCCAAGTTTACAGGGTTATATTCTTACACAAGAAGAATGAGACGACTACTAAGATATACGAAAATGCTAAAAGATTACAAAATGAGAAGGGTGTCGGCAGAGTAAAAATCGACGAGATAAAGGCATGCAATTTACGAACTCTTTTTATTATCGATTTTTGCTCTAAGTTTGGTATATCTGACATGAAACATCACCGCTGGGGCATACAAACAAAATGGAGTAAATGAACGGAGAATGTAGAACTCTCAAAAAAAGTTTTCGCACAATATTAGCCGAACATGCGATACCAAGCCGTTTACAAGCGAAGCAATCAACACCGCATGCCATACTCGTAATGATGTCTTCGACTAAGACTCACTACAAAACACCCTATGAACTGTGGAAGGACGAGAAAACCTCGTGTCTCTTTACTTCCATGTTTTTTTAGGTGTAAGTGCTTCATACACAACAATGGGAAGAGTCAGTTGAAGACTTTTGAGGCCAAGTCAGATGAGGGTATATTTCTAGGATATTCCTCATCTAGCAAGGCTTTCAGGGTCTACAACAGACGAACCCTACTTGTGGAAGAAACACCCCATGTAGTCTTTGATGAAGCATCTTCTGATCAAGAGAAATCTCGCATGAGAACAAGATGTACGATCAACAAGAACCCGATGTTGGAAAATGGATCAGCTAACGATCAAGGAAAAAGAATCAGAAACAATAACAATATACATTCCAGATCTAGCTGATTCACCAGATCATTCAGATCCTAAGGTACTATCAACTGTCGATGAAGAAGCCGATCAAACCGTGAGCGAGATCAATCGAACCATCCTGCCTTAGGGGAACACCTAAAGTTCCCACGAGCGGACATCGACATGATGAGTCCAACATCACCGAGACTTGTTCTTATCAAGTGGATCATAACTCGCACCATTCCCAATCGCTAGTAATGAAATTTTATCGAAAATGGGCGATGTTCTCCCAATCCCACGCAAATCGAAACGAAGGACTGGATAACCGGTCATCCAACTGATCGATAATCGGAGACCCATCCGATAAAGTTAAAACTAGATTTCGTTGGTGAAAGTGCCATGTATTCTTGTTATCCGCCTATGAAGGAACCCGACAACAATAGAGGAAGCTCTACAAGACGCTTGTCGGGATTCTAGCCATGCAGAAGAAATTTGAACGTTCGACAAAATCAAGTTTGGGAACCGGTAGACAAGACCAAGTCATCAAGGCGTTATTGGCACAAGTGGGTATTCAAGAACAAGAGAGATGAGAAAAAACGTCATCACGAAATAAATAAAATAGCCTGGTTGCTAAGGGTATTCTGTCGGAAGAATTGATTATGATGAGACCTTTGCACCGATCTCTCGCTAAAAGCCATTCGGGTTTTTTTTATATATGCTTCCCACAGAGGTTCACTTTGTGTATCGGATGGACGTAAAGAGTGCTTTTCTTAAACGGGTACTAGCGAGAGGAAGTTTATGTCGAACAACCTCCGGGCTTTGAAAAAGGCAACCAAGTGTACCGTTTTTAAAAAGCTCTTTATGGCTGAAACAAGCTCCTCCGAGCTTGGTATGATACACTCTCTCGGTTCTTGATCGATAGTGGGTTCACTAAAGGAACGATGGACATAACCTTATTGAGAATAGAAGATGGAAAAAGATATTACGATGGTTCGGATCTCGTGGGCGACATCATCTTGGATCCCCTAACAAGAGTCTATGTGAAGATTCAAAGAAAGCGATGCAAGGGAAGTTCGAGATGTCCATGATGGGTCGGATGAATTACTTTACGGGTCTTCAAGTGAAGCAAAGTCTTGAAGGGATATTCATCGCCAAGCAAAAAATACACTAGGAATTTATTGGCTAAGTTTGGAGTTCAAAAATTGTAAGGAAGCCAAAATTCCTATGATGACCGGATTCAAGATGGATCCGGATGAGGATGGTCGGAAAACAAATCGGAAGGAATATAGGGCCCTCATTGGATCTCTACTATACCTAACGTGAGACGGATATAACCTTCAGCGTGGGTGTATGTGCGATTTCGAGGCAAATCGAATGATAAGCCACCTAGAAGCGGTAAGTGGATTCTTAAGTATCCTGAAGGGGACCGGTAAATCTTGGTTTATTTTATCCATCGATGATAATCTAGAAACTTAGTGGGTATTCCTCGATTACGATTATGGAGGTTGCAAGATTGACGGAAAATCCACCTCAGAGGCGTGTGGGTTCTTAGGAAGTAAACCCGATCTCGTGGTTTTCAAAAGCGCGACATCGATTCAACATCTACTATTGAAGCGAATATATATGGTTGCGGAAGTCGTTTTCTTCCCAACCGCTCTGGCTTAGTCGGCGGTGAGGATTATAACATTGAAGCCAACAATGTACCTATCTTACGTGGCCGATAATAGTCTTTATTGCAATCACTCGAAATCCCGTTCTACATACAAGATGCAAGCATGTGGATGTCAGACACCATTTTATAAGAGATCATGTTGAAAAGAAGAATATCAGAATGAAAAAGATTCATACTGATATACAGAAAGCTGATATTCTAACCAAGCCACTAGTTGAGATCAGATTCAGAGAATTATGCAATGAGCTAGGGCTTCTGGATCTTGGAGAAAATGCACCTAAAATGTTTGACGGAATGATCTTGAACCCCAAGTTAATAGACTAACCAGGTTGAAAGAAATCGATTGAGTTTGGTATCTCAATCGATCGGAAAGATCGATCGAGGAACCGATGTGGAGAAATCGTCGGATCTACTGGGATTATCATGTTAAAGGAACCGATCGATTTAAGGTTTATCAGATTAAAGGAAACACTCATTTTAAAAGGAATATCTGATTAAATCAGTTGGGTTATTTTACATCTTTATGAGTCGATTAAGCTGATATTCAAACAAGTAAGATCTACAAGTGGTATTCACAAGATTAAAGCTTAAAATCGCATAAATATCTGAGAATTTTTACGACAATGGAATAATAGAACTTTTCATTGATAAAGACCCGAAGGTCGTTACATTACAAGATACAAGTACAAAGGACCCGAGGTCGATACATAAGTGATAACCAAAAACCCTAAACCCTAAACCCTAAACCCTAAACCTATAACCCTAAACCCTCATCCCCCAACCCAAGTGGAGCGGGGGGAGAGAGATTTTAAATCGATGCTCTCATTTTCCCCCACTTAACAAGGGTGAGAGGCTTTAAAGAAAAAAGAATATATCAAAGGCGCATGAAGGTTCAAGATCAAGAAAAAAATGGGCGCATACAATGACCTTGATAGGATTTTTAAGCCGGGAGCCCTAAGAAAGAGTCGATGGGGCTCTCCGGTTTGTTAAATGGTGAGGTGATATCACGAAGATCGGTTGTTGGTGATCAAGATCGCATATCAAACTCACGTTCATTTTCGGACTAAATCTGTTGATGGTAATCACGTCATAACGATAGACACCAAAGGTGCATCTGGTTAGGAGAAGTGTCTTCTCGGTTACCTTAATGAGAACCGCTTGCGCCCGTGGTGGTAGAAAGCTTTGCAACAATGCAGATGTGAAATCTTTGACGATAATGAAAACAACGATAAGGGACAAAAAGGGTTGATTTGAGAAAAATTGAAATCATTGAAAAAAAAGGGTAAAAGGTATTTCTTGGGAAGTTTAACCGGAAATAAGGGTTCACCGGGATACATGATTCTACAAAGAAGATAAGTATGGTGAATGGGTTATGTTGTGTAAAACAATTGGTCCAATTTATAGAGGCCAAAACAAGGGTGCAAAATGCAAATACAAGTTCTCAAAATCTTTTAGAAATGCACCAAAAAGGGCGGTGTAGGAATCACGCCCGATAATTGGATAAATTCACGGTGGATTGACATATCGAAAGATTGGGGCGATAATTACGCATGTCAAATCGCGCCAACTTAGGGAATAGAGACTACTATTCTAGACTAAGTTTTAGGCGGTAACACTTATCCCAAAATTGACTTGATCCGAGAAGAATCAGTTAAGTCAACCAAAATCTGATACATTCGATTTCGGGATGAGGAAGATCAAGTGAGCTTAAAACTCCAAAAATCGGATGCATCGATCTATGGGAAAAAGCTGAAATATCGGTTGAAGGAACTTCAAGCGATAAAGGAGGATCGAATCGGAAAAAAATCGGGCGTATTCAAGGAAAATCGGTTGAGCTTGAAACCTCAACAAATCGGATCTGAAGTGAAGAAGATCGATTAAAAGGATCGGTTAGGGAAATTTTAAGGCTTAGGCAGAATACTAAGATCAACCAGTGAAATCAACATGGACAAGTGGTATTGATTGATTACAATATCAGTCAACCAGATACGTTTTTCTTTTCTCTTGTTCTTTGCTTATTTATCGGATCTTATCGGATATTATTTGCCTTACTGTACCCATTATCCGTGTGACGTATTCTCTGCAAATCATTTAATGCGGACGTGGGCGACATGTATTAACTGCTACTAAACGTGCTTTTAAATCCAAAAGGTTTTCGTACGTGCCTTTCCTGACCCTACGATCAAAACCGCTTAATCTGGAGCGTTTAAATCCTTTCAAACGGTTGATCTTCCAAATCGTGTCTTCTCTTTCCCTCCTCGCCTTTATAAACTGCATCAAAAACCATTCCAGAGTTTTCAATTTCACAAATTTGCGATTTATTCTCTGAAAACTCCAGATTACTTCTCTCAGATTCAAAGTTTTTTTTTTTTTTCAAAATCATCCTTTCAAAAAAACAGAATCTGGTAATATATGTTTATTTGATGCATCTTTTTAAATCCATTGATCTTAAATGTTTCTACTATGTTATGCTTTATTGCTTCTTAGTTTCCGCCTGTGTGATATTCTTTGTATTAATGCACAACTCTTTAACCGAATCTATCTTATCTGTAGATTGTGAATGATCACTCACGGTATGGGCAAAATTATGTGCAACTATCTTGGGCCGCAAAAAGGATCGTGGATGATAAGTTAAATGCGATTCAATATCACTTTCGGGATCCGGAATCCATGGAGGTCGAGCAAATTCTTCAGCGAGCCTTGAGAAATTACTGCTACCTCCACTTTAAATCCAATGATGCGATGAAGCACTAGAATTCTAAGGAATTTAAGAGTGAATCTGGATACTCCAGAGACGAACTACTTTTCGGCGATCCACCGTGAAGAAATCGAGTTGTCGAATGATGATATAACCCGTCTGTTCACCTACCCAAAGGACGGATCTACACGCTCATTCTGGGAGAACGAAGACGAAATGCTGATCGAAAAGAGCTCTTCGAGAGGTGACAAACATCATAATTGAGATTTGTCGGCCTATGCTCAAAAAAATACCATTGTTGTTTGACATATTGTCAAAAACAATAATGGGTATTGCATTCAACCGAATGCTATTACATCCGGCAAAGCATGCAAAGATGGTTGCAATAATTGATGAAGCGAAGAACATCAATTGGCACGGGTTCTGAAGGCCATTACGCTCCGGGAACATGAGAAATTTGGAGAGATGAAATGGAGAGGGTATGTATGTCGAAGAAGAAGATCGACAATCTCAACAAGGTTGCGGTCATCCTTCAAGATAAAATGCGAAAGCCAAATGGTAGCGAATGGGTTTGAAGTCCTATAAGGCTTTTCTCATAGCCACTTCGGTCATTTTGGGCCACCGACGATGATATCGGCTGAACCCCCCAAAGTCCAAGAAAGGAAAAGGTGCATAAGTAACTCATACGCACCAGACATCAAGGACCGAATCGGCTCAGTGGTGAAGGTCCCCGAAGGCCCACGGATGACCCCAAGAAGAAAAGAAATCGGGTAAAGGCCGGAGAAGAGGCGAAGAAGGCCAGCTCCCATGACTCGATGCTAGAAGATGAGTCCAGGATGAAGAAGGAGCGCGCCCGAGCAGTCTCAGACCATTAAAATCAAAAGTGGCGATCAGACGAGGCGGGCTTCTTGCCGAAGCTCGACAGACCATTCCTCGGCGGAAGCACAAGCCGTTGATCTCCTTCTCCTCCAGCCCACAACCGATTCGCCGAGAATAATGCCACAGCATGTCTCCTATCCTTACACTCCCGCCTGCCACAATTCTAAATCGTAGATTCCGCGAACCCGAGCTTACATTGTAGAAGTTAGGCGCTTCTTCCACAAAGAGAACCTCTACGAGGAGTTTAACCAATCGGCCCACCTTCCACTGCTCAAAGACAACAGAACCTTCCACATCTCATCAAATTGAATGCGACGCAGACAATTCCCGAGTCCGGATCAACAAAGATCATAAGCCGAAATTGATCGTAATGCGAATCGAAGAGAAATTGATGAAATTGATCCGAATCGTCGCCCAACCCGCCATAAGAGAAGAAGTTATGGAGATCCTCACCGAGAGATCTTCGATTAAAAAAGTTCTCGGACTTTATAATCATTGTTGAACGGATGGGCGGCGTAGATGAGTTTGCGAACCGATTTCGGCGTGAGGAAATTGCAAAAGTGGGATCACCGAGCCGATATCTGCTAAATCTGTCAAAGCTCGATCCACGAGGAAGCTAGGGTTCTTAACGCGGAAGAATCGAAACCGCCGACAAGGCTCTTCAAGTAGATGCCATCATGAAGGATCTGAGTCAGCCGATGATAGTGGAATCGTCTTCGCAGACCATGACCAACCACCGAGGCACAAACAATCGAACGGATCAAGTGACACTCAACATTCCAACATCACATGTCACCATTTGGTCAACTTCGGAGATCAAATCTTGTCTCAAAGATCTCTGAAAAAGAAAGAAGTTGAGGGCGATAGGCGATCAAAGGCGGATTGCCATCAAGGAAATAAAAGATGAAAGGGAAATGACTATTTCCCAGTTAGGGTAATCAAAGATCGGTTCTCCCAAATCGTGTGTCCATCTGCGTCAATTTGAATCGATAAAAGACCGTTGATGTCAAATCCCGACTTCGGTGGATAAACATCAAGTTTCTTTTCGATGCTCACCGACAAGCTAGAACCGATGTAAGAGAAACTTGACAAAACTGATAAAAACACTCTCTCTCGCCATGGAATCGCGAAGACGAGCCGATATCAACGATTCAAAATCTAATTGCTCAAACTCAAGGCATATCATTGCGAGATCTCAACAAAGCGTCGCGATCAACTTTGGTGCTCGACTTCCCACCTCTCACTACTCTTTTTGATCAAACCAAAAAGGGAAGGAAGAATGAATGAGAAACCAACGACACAACAGATCTGCGGGGACATCACAAACTTCGGTTGAGAGAGTCACAAGAAGAATAGCCAACCCGACATGAATGGATAAGATATCTTGGTGAAAAGATGTCCAAAGAGGAATGTAAAGAAAGAAGCCGAAAATGCCAAGAAGAAAAGGGACGTAAAAAAAATGAGAGGTGTAAAATCGGAAGAAGAAATTCAATTTGAGAGTGAAGAAAGGAAGAATTTGGAAAATCCGTACGGAACCTAAAGCTTTTATGAAAGAATTGATGAGATCATCCCAAAAACTGCCAAGATGCTAAGAAATTTGAGGAATGGAACAAGATCGTCTGAATGGCTTCGGATGCCTTTGTTCTTAATCTTGTTCCACAAGAAGAATCTCGATGAAGAATTCCTCAACCGGGTTAGAAAATAAATACCCGGATTTTCTCACAAGTATCGGAGAATGAGGTCAAGCCGATCAATGTAAAAATAACTTCGCCATGAGTATGATCATCTGGAGTACTCGAAGAAGGCAGATGGCTCATTCGACAGACTGGCATTTCAAAGATTCTACTTTGACATCCTGAGCAGAACGCAAATAACTGATCTTCAGCAAACTAATGATGTCAAATGGAAACTTTATCAGATTTTCAACGTTCCTCAAGATCAAAGAGAGATGCCAGAAGGATACAAGCCCAAAGAGTGAAGAATCAGAAGACTACTCAGGATCAGCTGCGCTTATTTTCAAACTTTTCTGATGTAACATGTAATCATCATTCTTTAATGAGAAAAGTTTATTTTTTCGATCCTAAGACAAAGTCTCATTGTCTTCTGATTACATGCTCTTAACCGTTCTATTTCTTATCAACTGTTTTTGGTTTCTCAAAGTGTTTTGGTTTCATCAAAAAGGAAATTGTTGGGAAATTTATAGTTTTGATGAAAGTTCCAACAACACATGTAATAGGACCAGTCAGACCCGGTTAGTTACTGATGTTTATATTACCCGCTATAGGAGACCAGTTGATAATTACTGTATAGAACAACTGATGTAATAGATAGGTCACATATTGAGGGCGAACTCAATATGTATAGGTCGAATCGAAGACTCAAAGAACTCGATGTCATATCCGATGCGCCGAATGTTAGAAAAGAATCAAGATCGGATCGATCCGATCCAATGATATCTCACCAAGTCACGAAGCTCAAACTCGAGATACTCGAAGATCGGATGACTTCCGGATGATCGGACGGAAGACCTACATCACCGAGTCTCGCTAGTTGAAGCTAAGTCAACCGCACCGAAAGACTCTATCGGTAGACCGACGGGTTCAGATCGACGGATGACCACCAGTGAAATCGATGTTTCACCTAATCATACGTCGATGATCTGAACAAGAAGAATGTCAAGCTTAGTTGGAAAATGACCTTTGAAAGTGAGTCTGCTATCCAATAAGAACAAGACCGTATGATCGAGCCCGTGAATCGCGGATTTGATTTTACCTCTCTCAGAATTGGCTACAAAGTACAAATTCACGCTTTTCGCCATGCCGTTCCTTCTGGTTAGTCATCAAGCACCTTCAGTCTACCAAATATAGCCGAAATTCAAATTGCTCTCCAACGGCTCTTTGATTTCAAGGTCTATATATATGGGATTACACTTTAGAGTGAGATACGGAAATAACGAACGAAAACGCTGAACAATCAAGAAGCTCAAGCTAATTTCAGATTTCGCACAAGAACACGATCAAGAAGATTAATCTTTATTAAGTGTTCATCCCATAAGTTCTTAGCATAGAAATCTTTTCATCTACCATTAAGTCGCTTATCACGCTAAAAAAAGATTTCATAGTTGAACCAAACAATCTTATCCAAACCCTCAAGTTAGGTTAAGTTGTTTAGCAAGATTTCGAGACTAGGGTTTCTAGTTACGATTTAAGGGATCGGTTGAGTGTGAACTCTTTAAACATCTAGTCGGTTGTCTTGTGTTGGACTAACACATAAAACTAAGTCCAGTTGGTTAAGTCGGTGCCCCCTTTTGATAGGGAAGAGTGGGCGTGGACCCGGTTTGTCCGAACCACTATAAATCTTGTGCGCCACTAACGCTTTGATTAATCGCTCACATAATCGCACGCACAACCTTTAAAGCGCTTTACATATTCCAAGTTGAGATCGGCTAGCACCAAGCTTCGATCCGATCATACTTTGACACTTCATCAACCGATTAAAAAGATTAACCTTGAATCGATTTATCAAAACCGGGTTTTTCACACGGGTAAAACTTAAGCTTCCGCACACATCGCTTAAACCGATAGTTACCGAACCGACTGCTTCAGCGATCAAGAAGTTGGTTATTAGCCCAAATCGATTCACATCAAGACTCTTCGGGCTAATCGCCTCACACACTGATTCAAGACGAAAAGTTTTTAAGTCTATTCACCCTCCTCTAGACTTACGCCCCCTAAACTAAACCCGTTCGGGACCTACACAATGTACCCTCGAGAAAGTATAGTTGATGCATTTGATTAAAGTTATTTTTAATACTTTAAAAATTGTTAATTCAATATTTCAAGATTTATGAGAAGTCGTTCAATATGTGTCCAAATAATTGGTGTTGGGTTCACATTTACTAGTTTATACTATTTGTTTTCATTATTAAAAAAAAATTAAATATACAAGTAAACTGTTCTATTTTCCTTTTTAATCCATTTGATAAAAACTCATTTGAGACGGTATCATTTACTATGCTAATATGGTTTATGGACTTCATTTTCAAAAGAAAAACACGAGTACTCAAATATTTAATTAAGATAGAGACTCGTCTCATATGAGATTATCCTACACAAATTTTACATGCGGGCCGGAGTGAGGATTGATCGTTTTCTTTTTCCCTAATAAAGGTTGGTGCGGTTTTGTAATTAAGGTCCCTGAGGATACAAAGTGAAATGAGAATGTGAAATTGGGCTCAAATTAAAGCGATTTGAGATAACAAAACTCTATTCGTATTGGCTATTGCCTTATACACGAATTTTTTTTATTCTAACGATATCAAAAGTGGGGTAGATTGAGATTATATATGTTTCAAGAACAAAAATATTCCTGAAGACATAAGTTTATTGATATAATTAAGACTTATTTTACAATTATAATTTATAACTTAACTGATACTTATTTATACTAGAGAGATATAAAGACTTTAGTACTTTCTTAAATTCTCCAATATATTTTATGTCACGTCGGTCTATCATCTATGCCTTAACAAAACATGGGCACGTGCAATTATTCGTGCGTCTCTTTTATTTTCTTCAATTTTATCATTAGCTTCTATATTTTCCTCATTATATGTGAGATCGCGGAGATTAAGTGTTAATTTTTTTTATTTTTTTTTTACAAGATTTGATTCTTTTGGTAAATTGAAATAATTTGGATTAGGTATGCATGGTTAATCTTTTGAACATTATATCTAGCAAATAGATAGAGTTAGATATTTTTTTTTATCGGAAAAAGTTAATTGTTAGATGTTAGTAGTTAATACACCAAGCACCCAAACACTCCACAAATTCACCAAGCCACCTTATAACTCCCAAACTCCAATTCGTTCCCAAATGGAATTGAACCTGAGTCTCCCACTCAATTGAGGAGCTCATTGGCCAGGTGGGCTAAGCCACCTGGTTAGATAGAGTTAGATATCTATTTGTTGAATTATGATCGATATACGATAATTCTTTAACGTTTTATTAATAGTATGTGATCTAGTTGAAGAAATAATTATTATTCCAGATGGAATATGGTCAATTGGTCATGTGAATGGTTGTATTTGAATTAATGCTGAACATGGGTTAGATCATTGATCTGAAGAGTTGCGATTTTTATTGCAAACACACACGTCGGCTTGATTACACAACCTAGTATGTGAATGTGCTGCGAGATGTAAAAATATATACATATGTATATAATATTTGGATCTGTTATTATAGCTATCTAAAATCTAAAAAAGAAAAAGAAATGAAGTGTAAGTAAATATTTGAGATATAATAAAAAATGGTCCTGCAATTTCATTTCGGTCCATAAAGAATTTTGTAAGTTTTTAATAGGGATGATAATATCACCCCGACCCGTCCTGACCTGTCCTGACCGGCTCTATTTGGATCGGACCCACCCCGTACCCGTAGTGAGATGGGATATGTCTGGGTATTACTCGGGACCCGCGCCCCATTTTATATATTAAAAATCAAAATATGTGTTATATACTATATGCAAATACAATATATTTTTATATTTTTTCATAATTATTAATATGTAGGTAAATCTATTAAATTTGGTCTTTTTTTTTCTAAATTTTGATCATTTTCGTCGAAAATTTTGAATTTTGGCGGAAAAATTACAAAAAAATGGTCGAAAATGTGTTGTGGAATACATTATGACACAAAAAAGATATTAAAATGATGTGCTCCGCGAGATGAAGAAAATAGTAGAGGTGTTGACCCTCACCTGACTGCATAAATCACTCTAAGTTAGCCATGAGAATTGACGATATTCGAGGTTTTGAAGTCGCGAATAAATCTTGGGGTAGGTGTAATCGAAACATGAAATTGATTGAGAGTTTTACTTCCTGAAAGATTATTCAAATGGGAATGGTGGCGATCATAATACATAATTAGGGCAACTTTCCTGTCAAAATTTAAAATTCTAGCAAAAGTGATTAAAATTGACAACAAAAGGACTAAAATTGAAGGTTATAGCTCCACTACCTAAGACCCCGAGGTCTTGGTTCGAGACACGGAGATAGAAAATTTATTGTCTCTTGTGGTGGTCCCCCTGTTGGGGTTATACTGGAAAGTATGCTTTTACTTTATATAATCAAACTGAATTTCTTATTTATTTACTGAAATTAAATTATTTATCACTGTTGCTTTAAATATTATTGAATGTTATATATATTTACTGCATAATTGTTCCATACATAGTACGCATCACATTGTAGTTAATTTGGTGATACCAGATCACATGAGATCACATTAACAACTCCTTGTAAACAAGTACAAATTCACAACCTAGATGGAAATGACCCATCGTGAAAGGTTGAAGTGTAAGATTCAGATTGACTTGTCTTGACCAAGAGATTACACTAGTGCATTATGATCTTACCGAATAGGACCCTCTGGGGAGGATAAATTCTTGATCTTGAATATAGAAGAATTATACCTCAGTGGTTCGTTATTTCTTAATCTCTGTTCCTTAAACACTACAAAAAATTTGCGTTTTAGGGACGGAATTTGAGACGGCAAAACCTTCCCAAAACCTCAATTGAGACGGTTTTGGGACGGATTTTTTTCGGTCTCTAAAACAGTCGTCTCAAATCAAAACCGTTCCAAATCATTCTCATCCTCATCTTCTTCATCATTCTCATCTTCATTCTCATTTTCGTCTTCGTTCAATTCCTCCTCATCGCTCTCAATTTCTACCATATCTGGATTTGTAGATGTTAAGTCTACAAAAAAACCAAAATCTCCTAATTGCACCTCAGTTTGGAACGGAATTTCTTCTTCCTCATTACTTTTATTCGTTTTAGGAATTTCCACCAATGATCTTGCTTTAACTTGTAAATAGCCAACCAGTCATTATTTGACCGTCCCAAAACCGTCCCAAACAGCATATATCCAGACTTACTGAACCTTTCTCCTCTAAAAAAAAACTCAATTCCTCTTACCATCTCCAATTTGCAATCGATTTAACTATCATTATGAATAACATTTCTATTATGCTATTAACCATCACTCCTCTAAAATCATACCAAGTTGTTCAATAAACATAAACTTAAAATGTCAACATTATCCAAAATACATCACCCAATAAACAACATAAATTTAAAATGTGCAAAATAAAACAAGTTCTATGTCAAATTGTATCATAGAAAATAAACCCCACTACAAATTGTCAGTGGAAATCCTCCTCTCCCTCTTCATCATCTTCCTCTTCATTATCATCCATCTCGTGATCGTCACCCAGGTGAAATTTCTTATTATGTCGACCACCATTCGATGAAGCACCAACATGATCACCTCCTCCACCAACAGGACCACCACTAGGAGCACCAACACCAGCACCACTATTCATACCCTGCCAAAAATCGGGCTCTAGCTTCAGCTAAGTGGTCAGGTAATTAAATTTGGCCTGATAGTCTGTTATAATTGCTGCGGGATCAACCATCGAGGGGGACACCTGTGAACTGGAGGCGTGTGTGGGGTAGGGCATCGTCTGCGTCTCTCGTATAGCAAGTGCCATCCTACCAGTTCCGATGATCCGTCCTCTGTCCACTCCAACCTCCTCGAGATAGATTTCATCAGTATTGATTGGTGGTGGAGGAGGCATCTGTGATCCACTTGCCTCAGCCTGGGCACATGTCTGTCTCTGAGCCTCTGATTGGTCCCGGGTCTCTTGTATCCTCCGATTGAGTTTCTTCTGCAAATAAAATTTATTTAATTATGACCAGTGTATAATAAAATAATTATCAAATCAAATTGCACAAAAGACTATAATATATTACGTGTAGCTCAGTCATGCGGTGGTACGTGGATCTCTCTAGTTCTTCATTAAACGGATGAGAAATTTTCAATGTCTTTAGAAGGTCGGGAAGCGATCCCATCGCCCGCTCCTAATAAACAAATACATGTATTAATTTAAATTAAATAGAATATATATGCCATATATAATGCAAATTTATTACTCACAATTGCAAGTGAATGCTCCAAAATAGATCGAGACCCCGCCCCATGAATCGATATCCCATTACCATCCGGATTAGACAATCTATTTTTCTGATTCTGCTTGCACATATTTTTGTACTCTTCTGAGCTCCAATATTCAGTCAACGAGTTCCAGACACCCGGTTGAAGTTTAGTGGTGAGGTCCAACTGTTGTGAAATTAATTGCACGGATCTATTCGGGATGAATATTTAAATACAAATTTAATTCTAACAATTATTACTAGCATGAATTAATCCTATATTAATTCAAATAATAATTCAACAACAAATCATGCATATAAACAGTTCACATAAATCCTACGCATGAGGAATTGCTACGGGTTTACGTGAACTAACCTCTTGGAGTGACAATGGTCTCGTCGATAAAAACACACCAAAAAGCCTTCCCAAGTATTCCCTAGTCCTTGCTCGTCAATCTGGTGGAAGGAAGCTCGCGAACAATTAACAAAAGGAAAATAAAAAATTTGTTGCACCACCTTTGTGGATTTACTAATTTTTCCAGCACATGGAATTGTACACTCACAATTGACGTTTTTAAAAAATACACAACCTGTCGACGTTTCAAAATATTTGATATTTTATCGACGCTGATATTTTTCCGAAAAACCAATTTTTGTGTTCCCCTGGGGATGAAACATTCATCCCCTATTTATATTGAGGTGGTGGCCGATTTTTCAACATGAAATATGGAGGAAAAAACCTTTTCTTGATCTCCAAGAAATCTTGAATATATCGCATATATTCTTTTCTCCATAATTAAAATATTCCATAAAAATCCCACCTTCTCTTGTTATGGTTATTTTCGAAAAACAAGGATAAAGATTCCAAGATTTGGATCTTCTTGAATTTATGAGATATACCTGTATTGCAAGAATACATATCTTCCATAATATCTTTTCAAGAAAATCAAGAAAATCTTTTATTCTCTTATTCTTTCAAAATTTTCGAAAACTTCATATAAATAACCAAGTGGGAGATTTCTTGAATTTAATGAGATAATCTTGTATTTCAAGAATACATATCTTCATTCCATAACAAAATTCAAAGAAAATCTTTCCCCCCTTTTATTTATATTTTTCGAAATTAATGAGGAAAAATAGCAACAAAAATTTATTTTATTTTTAAACACATTTTTCAGTTATTGGACTTTATGTTTGAAATTACTTGAGGGGCCTTTAGGAGAATTAAGATTGGATCTTCCAATGGATCTTGAATTATCAATATTGAGCCACAATATTATTCAAACCCATAAATATTAATTAATCCCACTACATAATTAATATTGCACTATCCATCTTAACCCATATTACAAATCAATATGGCTCCTTTGTTATTATTTCCGTGTTTAAGATTATCTAGCCCATTAATTAATTCAAGCCACTTGAAATAGCTTTCATTAATTAATATCTTTTGTCCTTGGTTGAAGAACGGTTCAACATTATTATCCATACCTAAAACTAGTTCCACTTGCAAGATTTGGTATGATAAAACTTATGAACCTCCCAAGGGGGGCAAATCGAACAAGCGTGCTTTGCACACGATTCTTCGTATTAACTCTTAGCAATCGCATGTGACCAATAATATTGCCCAAGATATAAAGTATTGAATCTCGTTGATTCTCTACCGTAAATAAGTCAAAGCAATAATTACTAACCACACGCGATCCTATTTAAGGGACGAAGATTAAGAAATAACAAATCACCGAGGTCTAATTCTTCCTAGTTAGGTTAAAGAATTTGTCCTCCTCAGAGGTCCTATTCAAGCACTAGACATGCACTAGTGTAATCTCTTGGTCAAGACAAGTCAATCTGAGGCTTACACTTCAACCTTTCACGATGGATTGTTCATTTCCATCTAGGTCGTGAATGGTGTACTTTTTGTTATTACAAAACCTATTAATTTAATCTTACGTGATCCGGTATCACTAAATTAACAACAATGTAACACGTCTTATTTATTGAACAGTTATGCAATAAATATATGTAACAATCAATGATATTTAAAGCATCGGTGATAAACAATTTATTTCAAAGAAATAAGACCCGAAATTCATTTGATTATACAAAAGTAAAAGCATACTTTCCAAGATAATCCCAACAATCTCCCACTTATACTCAAAATGCCTTTTAAGTATACTACAACATGTCTCGTGTAGTTAGAATACGTGACATTAGATGTCACCTACACGAACCTAATAATATCTTCCACTTATATTCAAAGCAGTTGGCTCATGACTTGACAACCATTCCTCCCACATGTCTCTTGAATGTTTCCAGAGGCGACACTTTGTGAAAAGGATACACTAGGTTATCCTCCAACGCGATCTTAGTCACCTCTTCATCTCCCTCTCTTAACGATTTCTCGCCTAAGATTTCTTTCCTTCAATTAGGTGCTTGTTTGACTCGTGGACCCTTGGTTCCCTTGAATTTACAACCCCTTAGCAAATATTGCTGAGACAAATTCAAACTCCATCCAAGTCCACTAAGAAGGTCTAGAACAAATCGTTCTTCATTTGATATCTTCTGGCAGCCTACTTACCCGGCTTCCATGGTTGAGTCGTTGATGCATTTACGCTTCACACTCGTCCATTTCATGGCTACACTTCCCAAATGAAAGCACACTAATCGAAAGGCGAGATAGTTTCTTGGAATATATGTCCCATTGGAAATCCGAGTCCATGAATCGATGGGATTAGATCGTAAGTCGATCGATAAACCAACATTCTATCCCGAAGTTCTTTTCAATACTTGAATGTTCTTAATCTTGCCGTCAATCCTCTTTTTCCCGGATTACTTTGATATCTTACCACCATACCAATTAGAATGGACTTCAAAGCGGATATCCGGTCTCGTACACAACATTGCATACATAAGGCTTCCGGCTCTTGTACCAAAGCATAAGGAATGTCTTTCATGTCATCTATCTCTCTCTCCATGTCTTAGGGCACATTTCCTTGATAGATGGATTCCATGCCCGAGAGGTAATGAAGCCTTTCTTGAATCTTGCATCTTTGAATCGCTTCAAGACGGTTAATTCATCTATGAAGCTTTCGATAAACCTATCATCCTTTTCTTGCGATCTCGAGTGATCTTGATCCCAAGGATGTGCCCGGCTTCCCCTAAGTCCTTCATATCAAACTGTTTTGAAAGCCATGCCCTTACGTCTGATAACACCTTTACATCGTTCCCGATGAGCGTAATGTCGCTTCACGATAGTACTAAGAATACCAATGCGGTTCAACATGCTTTTTGTACACACAACTTTTCGAACTTCGTTTTGATCAAACCCATAAGACTTTACTACATGATCAAAACATTGGTTCCAAGCTCTGGATGCTTGTTTGAGTCCGTAAATGGACTTCATGAGCTTACAAACTAGGTGTTCTTGGCCTTTTTCAATGAAGCCTTGGGGTTGTTGCATATAGATTTCTTAATCAAGACTTCCGTTAAGGAAAGCCGTCTTGACATCCTTTTGCCAGATTTCAGAGTCGAGATGCCCAGCAATCGACAAGAGAATTAGAATGGACTTGAGGATTGCTATAGGCAAAAAAGTTTCCTCATAGTCGATCCCTTCTTTCTGAGTGTAACCTTTCGCCACAAGCCTTGCCTTGAAGGTTTCCACCTTCCCGTCCGGTCCTCTTTTTCTCTTGTATACCCACTTCCAATCAATGGGTTTGACCCCATTAAGTGGTTCGACTAACTCCCACACTCTGTTATGATCCATAGAACCCATTTAAACTTTCATTCTTTGTTTGCCAAGAAACCGCGTCCTTATCTTGGATTACCTCGTCAGATGTCCATGGGTCCTGATTCCATTCTTGCCGGAATCAAGTCCGAGGACTCTCCTATCCCCATGAATCTCTCGAGTTTACGTCTCACAACCCTCCCACTACGCACGAGGTTTCGGTTGTGTAAGTGTGTCATTTTGGTATGTCATCTTATACGGTTAATCGAGGTTAGCCCCTTAGCTCATTTAAGGTAATCTCACTTCTCGGGTTTTTCGTTCATATAGTCTTCTTCCAAAAATCTAAAAGTGGGTGCTTATTACCACCTTTTGATCTTGGGACCATAAAACATACACCCTTTTGTTCACTCGGGGTATCCTATAAACAACCTTAATTACGATCGAGGATCCAATTTTTCGACTTCCTTGTCCAACACGTGGCGGGACACCCCAAATTCTCATGTGTCTCGGTGATCGGGCTTGCGCCCGTCCACAATTCTTTGGGAGTTTTGGGAACCCATTTGGATGGCACCAAGTTCATAATATAAGCCGTTGTTTCCAAGGCATGACCCCGAACGACTTGGGTAGATCCGCATAACTCATCATTGATCTAACCATTTCTAAAAAGAGTTCTGCATTTCTTGCTTCTACAACCCCGTTTTGTTGAGGGGTTCCGGTGCGATTAATTTGGGATACAATCCCTTCATCGACAAGTAGTTCAAAACTCATCATTTGAGGTACTTTCGCCTCCCACGATCGGATCGTAGAGACTTGATACATTTTTCCTATGATTCTTTGCTTGAGCCTTAAATTCTTTGAATTTCTCAAAGGTCTCAGATTTATGCTTCATAAGGAAAATATAGCCGTACCTTGAGTAGTCATCAACAAAAGTGACGAAATACTCATAACCTCCTCTTTCTTTGGTTGACATTGGACCACATACGTCTGTGTGAACGATTTCTAACACTTCTTTGGCTCTATTCCCCTTGGCTCCGAATGCCCTCTTGGTCATTTTACCCTTCAAACATGATTCGCGGGTTGGAATTAGTTCAACTTGGAGAGACTCCAGTGAACCGTCTTCTACCAACCTTTGGATCCTCTTTGGATTAATATGTCCCAATCTTAGATGCCATAGAAATGTCTCGTTCACATCTGATGAACATTTTCTTTTTATCGGAAATAGTTGATGTGTTATAGGATGCATTTCGTGAGTGGTGTGCACAGTTAATTGTATAGAGATTGTCCATCAATGTCCCATAACAAATACACTCATTATTTCAAGAAATGATGTCATTCTTATTAAAAGAAACTAAGTATCCATTAACAGAATTTTAGAAACTGAAAGTGAATTCTTTCTAAAACTGGGAACATAAAGAACGTCTCTTAAAATTAAATCTCTGTGTTAAAAAAAAAAAAACAGGTGCACTTCTCCCCACTTCTTTAGTACGCCACTCTCAGAGAATCACCCAAAGGTGATGAGGATCTCACTCCCACTAAGTTGTTTGGTCACCGGGACCCCAGAACGTGAAACATACATGATCAGCAGATCCCGTATTAACTACCCACGAATGAGAAGTATACGCCGCTAAACAAGTTTCAACAACTAGTGCGTGAGAATTACCTTTCTTTCCGTCCCTTTTGGGGTTGGAACAGGCAAACCTCCATTGTCCTCTTTCACCGCAGCTTAAGCACTTCCTCTTTGGATTTTCCTTGACACCACCAAAGATTCGTCATCTTATCATTGCCCTTGGCAAATGATTAAGTCGATTGCTTATGGCTTTTGGTCACCTTCTTCTTCTTGCCATCCCTTGGCCTTGAAATTAATGACGGACCACTTGCCGTCAAAGCTTGAGTTTGGTGCCCCATCAATATCTCTGTCGAGACCAAAGCTTGTAACAAATCAGCTAGCGAGGTCAAAATGCTCAAAAACTTTTGGGCAGAGAGTGAAATACCAAATTCATCCGAGTCTCCAGTTATAATCTGACGAGAACCTCAAGTTTGTTCGGATGAGCCATCAATTTTGAGGGCGTAATCCCTTACGGGTTTTGTCCTCCACCATTTTCAGCGACGACATCTCTCGCCAAGGTGATCCGATGAGTCCGCATTTTTGACTTCGTCGGTTGGCTCATCCGATTTTGGTGTGTCAAGAATCCACTTGTGCTTTTGCGATTAGGACAATTATAATTTTTTCGTTTCCAATCAAAGATAGTTTCCATACTTATTCTATTAACTTTAAGTATAATAGCGAAATTGATTAAAAGGTTACGACATGATGAACTCAAATAAATAATAATATGCATAAGCACAAATATATCACAAGGTTCGATCACATGTTTCATATTAAAATCTCAAAAAAAAATATGAACATGCATCGGCCAACATCTCAAAAACAGTTTAAATAAGCCACGTGGGGTGGGTCATTATTTAAACACGTTCAAGCGAGTTAAAAACAAACGATTTCAAACCTTTAATAACTAGATTAATAGTTGGCTCCCTTGACCAATATAAAATTGACAGGGACTTGAGGAAGTATATGCATATCAATTTTATACCTAAGTAATAACCATGATTAAATCTGAAATTATTATTTCACTTTGAACGAGCCCTCCATGGGGAGGGTCATCGTCGCCACTAGTAATAATCCACAATCATCCATTTGGAATTTATTCATGTGAAAGCTATCTTTTGACCGTCCTCGTGGAAAATTTCTCCAAAAGAATCCACAAATAAATAAATCATGGAGGTCAAAATTAATTCAATTTTATTATCCATAAAATTGTCAATTAATTTGTTTAAGCATACTTAGTAATTTTCGAAAGTGAGATTTTTCAAAAATATTTTCTCATGCATTGCAAATTTAAACACAATTTAAATAAGCATAAAATAATGCACCAACATCAAAACAAAAAATTAAACATATTGGACATATATATCCAATTGTCACGGTTAATTTTTGTCATGTCTTGATCTCGAAAAATCGTCTTCTTTTTTCCTTCATTGTTCGTCTCGAAAGGTTTGCCACGTCTAGTGACGTCATCGACCCATACTTTCGGGTTATCATAAACAGAGTGCATTTTTCGCCTTGTCAATTAAAAAACGCATTCTCATGTCGTCAAGTAATTCTTTAGGGAGTTTTTGGGATCCAATTTGGATGGCACCAAGTTCAAATATAGACCACAAGACGCCGGTAGCCATTCATTGATCTAACCGCCCTAAAAGAGTTCTGTTTCTTAAACCGGCGGGGTTCGGAACTGCATCAAGATCTGTAGTTCAAAAACTCATCGGGAAATTGCCCGATCGGATCGTAGAAACGTCACGTTTCCCATCGACGAATCGTCACGTAAATTTAATTCATCAACGCTCCGCCCACGACGACATTGGACCACATCATGAAATATTGAGAGCGATTTCTAACAACTAACGGCTAGATTCGCCCAAATAATTGAAACATGATTCAACAACAAATCTCGATTGAACCGTCTTCTACCAACCTTATTTTTGGCAATATGTCCCAATCTTAGATGCCGTAAATGTCGTTCCGCATCGAACGACGCTTACCTATGCATTTCCCAGATCCGTCTTTTAATTCCATCGTCTCTGTCCATCAATGTTTTTTATCACTCATTATTTCACGAAAATATTTACAAAAATAAATAAACTAAGATCTTAGTCTATTACAATGATCCAAATCAAATAAATTCTTAAACTTCAAATTGTTTTCTCCGAGAAAAAAGCCGCTTCAAATCCGTGTCGCCCAATCTAATTAAAAAAAAACCGAGGCTCTAGAATTCTACTTATCGATTTCAAATTTAATGAAAAACGAACTTTTAATTTAAATTCGAGTCTCTGAGGCTTCTCCATTTTGGGAAATCCTTCTACAATTTATTTTAAAAAAAATAAATAAACAATTATTATCTAGAATTAATCTATTAATTCAAATAATCAACAAAAATCAAATAAATTCACATAAATCCTACTTTAGAAGGATTTTCTTATTTAGGATGGTGCCGCGAATTCGAAAGTGTCGAATTTTGTTAATCTAAAAAAAAAAAACCACAATTTGTTTTTAATGTTTTTAAATAAATAAACACATTAAATTCCAACTATCTTCGACAATTGGATTCATGACCTCAAAAAAGATCTAGAATTCTACTATCGTGGATTTCAAATTTAATGAAAATGAAAATCTAAATTACATATTTAAATTGGCGAGCCCAAACCGAGGCTTCACCATACCGCTTGTTGGGAAATTAATTGAACCTCGGATCTATTATTGATGAATATTTAAATATAAATTTAATTCTAACAATTATTACTAAGCATGAATTAATCCTATATTAATTCAAATAATAATTCAACAACAAATCATGTGATATAAAATTTCACATAAATCTTAGCCTCGATCTGCGGAGAATGCCCTCGAAAGTCTTATTTAGGATGGTGGAGCTTAAAAGCAAAATAGGCCTGTCGAGGCCCCAAAGTAAATGTGACCCTTGAGGGTTTGTTATGTTTCTATCTCATCGGCGAGATGTCAACTCGCCTCTCTTTGTTTTAACCCTCATGTTTTTAAGAGGCCTTCTTCCGTCCCCCCCAAATCTAGTTTCCAACTATCTTCCTCGGACCCGGATCTCGGCTTGAGCGGCTCTTCATGACCTCTTGGATCTATCTCCAAACTCAGCTTGTGAGCTCCTTGGAGTTGTGGATCCTCTCTTTGGACCCGGCTCGGTCAGGGATCCCGCCCTTTAGTTCCCACCTCCCGTGGCGGTGGCGAGCCTGTTTGAGATATGATTACCCCCCAACCATGGCAGGTCGTTTTGCGTGTATATTTATTTTTGATGTAATTGCCCTAGAAGGCCTCATGTGTACGCAACTTCTTCAATGAAATGCCCTCTGGGCCCTTTCTAACATTGATCTTGTTTTACCTCGCTATTTCGGTTGCGATCTATTAGAGTTCTTATTTTTTGTCATCTTTAATATGCGACTTTGCGACCTCGATGAAATGTGAATTTGTACTTTACTCGTTCAAACGAGCTCGCTTATGTCATCTTAAAGAATTGTGACTTGCCCGATTTTTATAGATTTTTATTGTCGACTTAAGAAATTGTGACTTAGCGACTTCGGTTGGTCGCGGCTTTGCACTTTAATTTGTTTGGAAGAAATTCGTCTATGTCGTCTTAATGAATTGCGACTTAACAATTTCCATACTTTTATTATCGTCTTAAGAAATTGCGACTTAGCTACCTCGGTTGGTCGCAGTTTTGCATTTTAAATTATTTTGGAGAAATTCGTCTATGTCGTCTTAATAAATTGCGACTTGACGATTTCAACTAACTTTTATGTGCTTGCCTTCGTTGAGTTGGAAAAGTGCTCGCCTATTGTCGTCTTAAGAAATTGCGACTTAGCTACTTCGATCAATTCCCTTTTTTGGGACACCCTGACCTCGCGAGAGGTCTGTAGACCTGCCCCCTATTTTCAGCTTTGTCAGAAGATAAAGTGGGAAAATTGGAACTTTGTATTTATGCAGTAATAACTACTACACTTATAACCGAAATAAGTTCCTAAATTCTATGTTAAACTATTATCTTGGGTTAGTGCCTCCTTTCTACTGGTAGTATTTCTTCAAGAAGGTCGCGTTCCACGGGTACTGGGCTGGAACGCCGTTAATATCCTCGAGCTCGTATGCCCCATTAGGCATCACCTTGGTGACCTTGAAAGGTCCCTCCCACATCGGACTGAAAGACCCTTGACAGACTCCTTGTATCTTTTTCAATACGAGATCGCCTTTTCGGAACTGGCGAACTCGGGCTTTTGAATTGTAATACCTCTCCGACCTCTGTTTATAGATCTCAGTGCGAACGTTTGAGCTTATGCGCCTTTCCTCGAGGAGATCGAGGCTGAACTCTTGAGCTCGATCATTGGTTTCTTCGATGGCTCGAGATGTCCAGTATGTCGGGTAATGCACCTCTGCGGGGATGACCGCTTCTAACCCCGAAGGCGAGAGAGAAAGGGGTTTCTCCTGTTGCATTTCGGCAGGTGGTCCGATACGACCACAGTATTTTGGGGAGCTTGCTCGCCCAGATGCCTTTGGCTCCCTCTATCTTGGTCTTGAGTGTGCGCTTGATAATCTTGTTGACCGCCTCCACCTGACCGTTTGACTGGGGGTAATACGGGGTGGAAAAAAGCTTGGTTATTTTTCATTTCTCGAAAAAAGCCCCGATCTCTACCCCATCGAACTGTGGTCCGTTATCCGACACGATCACCTGAGGTTGGCCAAACCTGCATACGATGTTCTTCCAAATGAATCGGATGATCGCTGATTGATCCGTGCTCCCGAGAGCCTCTGCTTCCGCCCACTTGGTGAAATAGTCGACCACGACCACCGCAAATCTGAATGTTCCAGGTGCGGTGGGTAGTGGCCCGATGAGATCGATGCCCCATTTGGCAAAAGGCCAAGGACTATAGATCGAAGTGAGCTCCTCAGGGGCGACTTTGATGTTAGGGGAGAAAACTTGACATCGCTTACAAGCTCTGGTGAAGTCGAGAGCATCCTTCCTTAGTGTTATCCAGAAATAGCCCTGTCGTAGAGTCTTGTGGGCGAGAGAGTGTCCCCCAGCGTGATTGCCTCATGTCCCTTCATGTATCTCCTTTAGGATCTCCTTTCCGACCTCGGGAGTCATGCACTTTAGTAAGGGAAGGAAAAGCCTCGCTTGTAGAGTTGGTTGTCAATGATTGTATATTGTCCTGCCCTTAGTTGGAGCCTTCGAGCCTCGACTTTGTCCACCGGGAGTTCGCCCTCTTTGATGTACTTGATGATCGGACTCACCTAGGTAATCTCCTCAGTTTCTAGGTGTGAGACCGTGGTTGGGCTTCCTGAGGGGATCGCGAGCTTGATGATCGTTATATCGGACATGTCGGCTGATCCTTCGGATGTCGCCAACCGAGCAAGGGCATCAGCTTGGGTGTTTTCCTTTCTGGGGATCTGGGATATCTCCACCTGTTCGAACTTCTCTATTAGACTTCTGGCTATCTTGTGGTAAGCGACCATCTGTTCGCTCCTTGCTTCGTATTCGCCATTATTTGAAACGCTACCAGTTGAGAATCACAGAAAATCTTGATGCGCTGAACTCCTATGGCCATCGCCATTTCCAGACCATTGATTAAGGCTTCATACTCGGCCTCGTTGTTTGTTGCTTGGAATCGAAGCGGATTTCCATTGTGAAAGACCTTCCTTCCTGGCTAATTAATACTATACCTGCCCCAGCTCGCTCGTTGGTCGACGACCAGTCAACTTATAATTCCCATGGTTGCCCGACCGCTCTTTCTAGCTCGGGTGGGAAATTTAGCTCCACGAGAAAGTCCGCCAATGCTTATGTTTTATTGTCGTCCGGGGTGCGTACGTTATGCCAAACTGTCCGATCTCCACCGACCACTTGAGGCATCTTCCCGCGGTATCCGGCCGATGGAGTATCCGTCGTAATGGGAGTGAGGTCAGGACTTCGACATGGTGGTCGAAAAAGTAAGGTCGGAGTTTGCGGACGCTCATCACGAGAGTGTAAGCGAATTTCTCCAGGGGGGGTATCTTAGCTCCGCGTCGCTCAAGGTCTGGCTTACGAAGTAGATCGGTAGGTGGTCCTGCCCTTCAGCCCGGACCAATACTGCAACTCAAAGCGGTTTCCGAGGCCGCTAGGTAAAGATAAAGCTTCTCCCACGGGATAGGCTTTACAAGTATCTGAGTGTTTGAGAGATAATCCTTCATGTTTTCGAATGCAAGTTGGCTTTGAGCTGTCCATTTGAACTTCCCTTTCCTGATCGTGTCGAAAAAAGGCTTGCACTTGTCGCCCATCCACGAGATAAATCGATTCAGAGCGGCCAGTCGTCCCATCAACCTCTGGACTTCTTTAATGTTCTGCGGTGCCCTCATGTTGAGCACGACCTTGATCTTGGTCGGATTAGCCTCAATCCCGCGCCGGCTCACCATATGCCCCAGGAACTTTCCGGATTCCACCCCAAAATTACACTTCGGGGTTTACCATCTTGTCTTCCTCGAAATGTCGAATGCCTGGGCGAGGTGTCCCAAATGGTCTTCCCATTTCTCACTCTTGACTACTGAAGTCGTCGATGTAGACCTCCATGGTTTTGCCGATTTGATCCGTGAACATGCGGTTAACCAACCTTTGATACGTTGCCCCGGCGTTTTTTAAACCAAAAGGCATACGCCTCCAGCAATAGATGTTCTTTTCTATCAGGAAAGAAGTATGTTGTTGGTCGCTCGGGTGCATCGCTATTTGATGGTAGCCTCGCGAACAGCGTCCATGAAAGACATCACCTCATGGCCCGCCGTATTGTTGATTAGATGGTCGATATGCGGCATGGGAAAATGATCTTTGGGGCAGGCCTCGTTCAAATCCATGAAGTCGATGTATAACCTCCACGAGTTGTTTGCTTTTTTTTACCAAAACGGCGTTTGCTACCCATTGCGGTTTATCGGCCTGCTCTATGAGCCTGTTGTCCAGGAGTTTCTTGACCTCCTCGGCCAGTGCCGCATACTTCTCGGGGCCAAATTTTCTCCTTTTCTTCGAGATCGGTTTTTTGGAAGGGGTCAATATTGAGTCGATGGCAGGCTATCTCGGGATCTATCCCGACCATGTCTTGATGGGACCAAGCAAAAACATCCAAATTTGCCTTTAGGAATCCGATCACTTGATCTCGCATTTCAAAGCTTAAAGAGGTTCCCACAATCACCTCCATTTCGGGTTGAGTTTCACTAACGGGGACTCTTTCGAGCTCTTCGACCGGCGTAGCTAGCTGCCCTCTCGACCATCATGGATCTTCAATAGGCTCAAAACCGATTATGGGCTCAAGGTCGGTGTGCCCCCCGATGCTGGTGACTTTGAGCCTCTTGTTGGGCTCTATCTCTGATTTCGTCGTTTGATCACTGGGGCGGCCTTGCGACGTCGCTAATATGGATCTCGCTCTGAGGTTTTCCATAGTCGCCTCTGACTCGCCATTGGCCTGTAATAGAAACCCTCTCGACATTTCTTGATTTCCCCTGATCGTGCCTACGGCCCCTCCCCGGTCGGAATTTGATCTTGATAGTAATGTGCCGAGGTCGCGATCCCCGGTGCGTGCTCGAACGGTCTCCCTAAAAACCCATTATACGTGGAAGGGAGGTCAACGATAATGAAATCAAGCTGCCTGGTCGCCCTCACTTCCGGGTCTCGATCTGAAATCAACTCGACTGCCAAGCGGATTGCCCCAGAAGGCTTTACAGATGAATCCCCAAAGCCTTTGATCGTGAGGTCGCAAGGTTCGACATAATCGGAAAAATCTCCGATCTGGTCAAGGGCCCTTTTGAATAAGATGTTACAAAAAGAGCCATTATCAATTAACAAATGATGGACCATCACCCCCATGATCTTGGTTGAGATCACGATAGGGTCATTGTTCGGGTATTGCACCCCGTGTTTGTCCTCGTCCGAGAAAGCGAGCGAGCTGGTTTTCTCAGTCGCATGGTTGACCTGGAAAAAGGTCTGATGGACGTGATTTAGAGCTCCTATCTCGGCTTTTCATCTTCGTCTTGACATGATCATCAATGGGAGGATCCCACCGATGCTACCCCACAGAGGAGAGATCATTTGTACGGCCCTCCCCACGGCATTCTCCGGAAATGGTGGAAGAGTTCATTGACCGGCTGGCCCTGAATTAGCTTAAAGGGTGTCAGATTGTTCGGATCTTTTTACGTAGTCGTCCGATTTTCCATCCTCGTGAAGCTTCCATAGCTTTGGGAGGAGGGCATTCAGATTCAGTGTTGTTCCGTGCTTTACGTGGTAGTGGCAATACTTGTTAGGGTTCATTTTCCCATTTTCCTTCGTGATCTTCCGGGGCTGATCTAGGAGTTGCTTGTCTTTGATCTTATCGAAGACCTCGTTAAAGGTGTGGTGGTCGGCCGCCTCTAACAACTTGACCTCGATTTCGTTGTTAAAAGGTTTAAAGTTAGTTTTGCATTGAGATCCCCCCTTCTTAAGAGATCTTGGCGCTGCGACCTCTAGCTTCTTTCCTTCGTCCTCTGGGACCTGCTCTCCCAATCGCATGGCCATCATTTCCGCCCGACTGATATGGTTCCCCATTTTGAATCGAAACTTGGCATACGAGCTCGGATATTCCTTGTACATGAGCTTCCATAGCTTAGTGTTGAACCTTAGTCCTCGGACAAATAAACATCACCTTTACTTTGTCTCCCATCAGCTCATAGCCCAAGAGGAAGTTGTCAATCCTTTCGACGTAATCTCTGTCCGATTCGGTCGGTCCCTACTGGATGGTCGCAAACAGCTGCTTTGTCGGCTGCCTTGGGGCCAAGGTGACAAAATGGTTTAGGAAAAGGCCGGCGAGCTGATGGAAAGACTCGATGGAATTAGGCATTAGGGACTTGAACCATCTATAGGCTTGGTGGCCCAAAGTGAGCGGGAAAAGCCGGCATTGAGTCGCGTCGGTCGCATCCATCGTGGCCATGTGGTCGGAGAACTTTCCCAAGTGGATTGTGGGGTCCGAATCCCCGTTATACTGGGTGATTGAGGTAGTGTTGATCTTGATTTAAGCGGGAGCGTGGACAATTGCGGGGGCTAGGGGCGAGATCGGGACGAGAGTCGACATCGACGATCCCCCCTGTAGGTCCAACTTGTCTTGCAGTTTTTTCAGGGTTTCCTTGATGGCCGCGAGATGTTCGTCCCCAGGGTTGGGGCGTCGGAGAGCTCCTTGCGGGCCTAGCCGGGTAAGTATCGATGCTTTGGGCCGCTCATCCCCTCGAGCTTGTGGGTCCTTCTCGACCTCGAAAAAGGTTTCCAGGTTTCGTCGGGCCGTGAAAGAGTTGGCTCTGGACTCGTACTGGCGACCTCGTGGTCTCCGTGGTGCGTGGCTGCCCAATCGTTCAAAGACGGATTCTGACTGCTGAGGAGGTTGGAAACCATCTCGGCGGGGGGAGGGGGTTCTCTCTTGGCGATTCCGAGCATGGCTCGCCCCGCCGGATTCCCTTGCCGTATGTCTTGTCTTTGCAGGTCGGTTCCCAGATCGGGACCCTGCGTCCATCTTTCTCTTCCCCCTAAAGCCAGAGGGACGATGGGATTCAGCTCGCCATTGCGGGCCGCTTCGCTCCCCAGCGAGGTCGCGTTGACGTTGTCGGAGGATCCTCATTGCCTCTCGGAGGTCTTCCGGAGTTTTGATGTCATCAAGGTTCTTGAGGGGGCCCTCGTTGCTGGAGGTGGCCTCCTGTCGACCGGAGGATTGTCTCCCAGCAGAAACCATACCGGGAATCCGGGAAGTCGGGAGATTTGGGAGGGGTTTTTTCTTTTGAAATATGAAGGTTCTTCGAAAGGATAAATCAATGGAAAATCTGGGAAAATTATAGTGATTTACCCTCCTTCTAGCGTCAATTGTTGATACCAAAAATGTGATGAGTGGGTTAAGACATTAATGTGGCTTTTGTCGGCATCAAACTTGTTTGTGAGTTTAAGGTAGTTGGGATTTAATGAAGAACAAAAGGAATGTTCTTCATTAATGTCATGAACATATGAATTAATGCTTGGTTCCTTAAGGTTAGTGAAATCAATAAATTGCAAGAGTGTTTGGGCCAAAGGCCTCTTTTTTGGCTAATAAAGTCTTAGTATTGAATGTGAAAGTTGGAACCCTTAAATGAGTCTTAATTACATGTATTTATACTACTAACTCTTGGGTATAGCCCTTCTAGGGATCTAGGATCTAGGCATTTAATGACCCTCAGGCTACATTAAATGGAGCCGACTTTGGTTGCTGGATGGAGTGTTTCAGTGGGACTGTCGATCAAATCCCCAGCCTTGGGCCTCCCACCGAAGGTCGCTGGCGTTGCACCCGAGGTCGCTAAAGTAGCATCTGAGGTCGCCGACTCGAAACTCGAGGTCGCACGTTTGACCTTCCCTTATTCGGATATTCTGTTTTAGCGGCCCTTGGGGGACTTGAGAGCAGACTCCCCAAAGGGAAAGTCTTCTCAGTCGCAGCTTACATCCCGGGGCTCAGTCATGCAGGCGCCACCATTGGGGAATCGCGCTTCCTAGAGGTCGTGTGCCCATGACCTCGCTAGGTCGCGACCATGTGGTCCTTCCTTATCCCGACCTGGCGGGTTCGGAATCCCCTCAGCGACTTACCGGGGTTGCTGAGGACTCCAAATGATAGCTCGCTTAATCATAAAATAGAGAAATAAACCTAAGTGTTGACTCCGTGGTTACCCTAATTGTCTCATCACAACATAAATGAGAACAAAGACCTCTAAAGTATTGATTCCATGAAGAACGAGTGATCGGATAGCAATGAAAAAAAATTGATTATGACATCTCTAAGGATATAACAAATTGTTACCGTCAAACTTATTTAAAAGACATACTCCACCCAAACAAGATCTATATCCAAGAAACTTATGTACTACACACCAGGATTTAAATATTCCAATTCATTGCAATTACGAAAATTAATAACATCCGAAGGAATATCATATTTGGTTGGGGCCTTCACAATCCACACTACAACTAATTATAGAATACCTCAAGATGCTATATAGCTTCAACATTAAGAAAAATAGGAAAATGCCAATGTAATGATATGATAAAGGCTTCATAAATCATACAAAAATCGTACCTTTTCTTCAATCGATAACACTTCTCCTCTGAGAACGGGATAGGGGCGACGGCGAACGGAAATGGGGGCGACGGCGGTGGGGCTTGGGCGCGATGGTGGCAGGGCTCGCGATGGCGGCTGGGCTCGGGCGCGGCGGAGAGTTGGGGAAGAAGAGTAAAAATTGGGGCTGTGGAAATCTGGGACGGAAATGGGCATGGTGGATTTCTTTTAGGGTAAAATCTGAGTTTATATTTTCAATTTTGGGACGGTTTTACCGTCTCAAAATCGATTTCAAAATCGTGCCAAAATCTAACAGGTCAAAGTGGGTAGTGGAGGCGACACGCGCTTTCAAATTTAGGAAGTTTTACCGTCACTAAATACAATTCGATGTTGAGACGGTTAAACTGTCTCAAAACCCAATCCGTTACAAGCCAACTTCAAATCCGGGTCACAAGTCTGCTTCTGAATCGACCCGTGAAATTTGGGACGGTAAAACCGTGTTGGGAAATTAATTGTCGGGATCTTTTTTCGGGATGAATATTTAAATACAAATTTAATTCTAACAATTATTACTAGCATGAATTAATCCTATATTAATTCAAATAATAATTCAACAACAAATCATGCATATAAACAGTTCACATAAATCCTACGCATGCGGAATTGCTACAGGTTTACGTGAACTAACCTCTCGGAGTGACAATCGTTGAGAAGATGGATCCCGTTCACACGAACACACCAAAAACCTTCCCAAGTATTCTCAAGTCCTTGCTCGTCAATCCGGTGGTAGGATACTCGCGAACAATTAACAAAAGGAAAAAATAAATTATATGTTGCACCACCTTTGTGGATTTCTAATTTTTCCAACACATGGAATTTCTAGCACGCAATTGAAATTTTTCGAAAAAAACACAGATTGTCGACGTTTCAAAATATTTGATATTTTATCAATCACTGATATTTTCCCAAAAAGGATCAATTCCTGTGTCCTGGGGATGAAACATTCATCTCCTATTTATAATAGAGAGGGAGGCAAAAATTAGGGCTCAAAATAGGGTTAGGAAAGATCTTTTCTTGATCTCCAAGAAATCTTGAATATATCCAATATATTCTTCTTTCCATGTGTATTTTTCCACAAAAATATCACACCCTTATTTAACCCATTTTTTCTAAACTAATAGGAGGCTTTTCAAGATTGGATCTTTCTTGAATTTATGAGATATTCTTGTATACCAAGAATACATATCTTTTTCCATAAAATCTTTTCAAGAAAATCAAGAAAACTCTTCTTCCTATTATTACTCTATATATTTCGAAAATCACAATTAAAGAAACCAATTGGGAGATTTCTTGAATTTATGGGATAATCTTGTATTCCAAGAATACTTATCTCCTTTCCATAAAATCTTTTCAAGAAAATTCTTCTCCCTCTTTTTCTTTAATAATTTCAAAATTTAAGGAAAACAATGCAACAATAATTTATTTTATTTTAAACACCTTTTTCAGTTATTGGACTTTACGTTTGGGTTACTTGAGGGGCCTTTAGGAGAATTAAGATTGGACCTTCCAATGGATCTTGAATTTCCAATGTTGAGCCACAATATTATTCAAGCCCATAAATATTAATTAATCTCACTACATAATTAATATTGCACTATCCATCTTAACCCATATTACTGTTAATATGACTCCCGGTTATTATTTTTCGTGTTTAAGATTATCTAGCCCATTAATTAATTCAAGCCACTGAAATAGTTTTTCATTAATTAATATCTTTTGTCCTTGGTCAAGGAATGGTTCAACATTATTATCCATACCGGAAACTAATTCCACTTGCAAGATTTGGTATGATAAATCTTATGAGCCTCCCAAGGGGGCAAATCGAACAAGCGTACTTGCACACGATTCTTCGTATTAAGTCTTAGCAATTGCATGTGACCAATAATATTGTCCAAGATATAAAGTATTGAATCTCATTGATTCTCTACCCGTCATAAGTCAAAACAATAATTACTAACCACACACGATCCTATTTAAGGGACGAAGATTAAGAAATAACGAACCACTGAGGCCTAATTCTTCCTAATTCAGTGCTGAAGAATTTATCCTCCTGTAGGTCCTATTCAGTGCATCAGTCATGCACTAGTGTAATCTCTTGGTCAAGACAAGCCAATCTGAGCCTTACACTTCAACCTTTCACGATGGATTGTTCATTTCCATCTAGGTCGTGAACGGTGTACTTTTAGTTACAAGGGACTGTTAATTTAATCTTCTGTGATCTGGTATCACTAAATTAACTACAATGTAACACGTACTATTTATTGAACAGTTATGCAGTAAATATATGCAACATTCAATGATATTTAAAGCATCAGTGATAAATAATTTATTTCAGTAAATAAGACAGAAATTCAGTTTGGTTATACAAAGTAAAAGCATACTTTCCAGTATAACCCCAACAAACCGTCCCAAAACTTAAATAAAACGACGGCGTACAGGGGTTAGGGATACTCCGTCCCAAAATCGTCCCAAATTGCGTCCCAACTTGAGACGGTTTCTTAAACCGTCTCAAATTTGGTCAGTTTTGACCGTTGACTTATTCTGTCCCAACTCTGTCCTTAAACCGTCTTAATTAAGGACGGAAATTTAGCCGTCCCAAAATTTCCGTCCCTAAAACACTATTTTTTTGTAGTGAAATAGGATCGCGTGAAATTAATAATTATTGTTTTGATTCATGTTGGGAAGAGAATCAATGCCATTCAATACCTTTGTGCTTTGGGCGATATTATTAGTTACATGACAATTGTTAAGATTTAATACGGAGAATCGTATGCAAGTACGTTTTGCATGATTTGTCCCCTTGGTGGGCTCAGAAGTTTTAGCATACTAAACCCTGCAAGTGGAATTAGTTTCTGGTATGTATAATAATGTTGAGTTGTTCTTACTCCAATGAAAAAGATATTAATTAATATAAAGCTTTTCAGTGGCTTGAATTAATTAATGGACTAGATAATTTTAAACACGAAAAATAATAACCGGGAGCCATATTACAGTAATATGGGTTAAGATGGATATTGCAATATTAATTATGTAGTGGAATTAATTAATATTTATGGGCTTGAATAATATTGTGGCTCAATATTGATAATTCAAGGTCCATTGAAAGATCCAATCTTAATTCTCCTAAAGACCCCTTTATTAGCCCAAAGATAAAGTCCAATAACTGAAAAATGTGTTTAAAATAAAAAAAAATTATTGCCTAATTTATTTCCTATTTTTTTCGAAAATAATGAGGAATGGAGAGAAAAAAGATTTTCTTTGAAAAAATTTATGGAATAAGTATTCTTGGAGTACAAATTTATCCCATAAATTCAAGAAAAGTCAAAGATCTTATTCTTCCTTATTTATGTGAAATTTTTGAAAATTTTGTAAAGAAAGGGAAATAAAATATATTTTGTGAATATTATGAATATAGAATATATGAGATATATATTCAAGATTGTATCTTGGGAAGATACAAAAAAAATTCCTAAACTTAATATGCCACAAAATTTTCGCCCCCCTCATTCCTATATTCATCCCCAACATAATTCTATGTGTTGAAAAAATTAGAAATCCACAAAGTTGGTGCAACATATTTTTTTTTTTCCCTTTTGTTAATTGTTCGTGAGCATCCTACCACCGGATTGTCAGATAAGGACGTGGGAATACTAAAGAAGGACTTTGGGTTTGTTCGTTGAACGGGTACTCATCTTCTCCATGTTTAATCCGCCAAAAGGGACACCGTACGTAACTCATAGAATTCCGCATGTGTAGGATTTACGTGGCAATTGTGTTCGCATGATATGTTGTTGTGATTTAATTGTTATTTGAATTAATATATGATTAATTCATGCTAGATTTAATTAAATTAATTAAATTTATATTTAAATTGCACCTCGAATAGATTCGGGCACCCTATTTCCCAACACCCCCTTGTGGCGGGGTGATAATCCCACTTTTGTGGTGGTTGCGTTTTCTGTTGCGATTCCAATTTATAGCAAGACTGTTGGGAAATGAATTTAATAAATAAGATTTTGATTAGATCCCAAAACCCCTTAGTATGACATGTTCAGGATAATCTTGATAGTTGAGTCAGGATTCAGTTTTAGAGTGTTCAGGATGTTATCTGCACAATGTATAGTCAGCAGATATAGATCAAGATAGATTCTGAAGATTACGAAGACTCGAGAAGTTTAGAAAAACTGAAGTTTCGATATGAAACCCGAAGTTTCAAAACTTTCAAGACTTCGTTGAGATCGAGAATCAAGACTTCGATGAGGCGAGAATCAAGACTTCGATTATGAGATCGAGAATCAAGAAGACTTCGAAATATGGCGAAATCAAGACTCGAAGATGAAGACTCAAGATATCACCAAGATATCATCAAGACTCGGAAGAATCAAGACTCAAGAGATCAAGATATCAAGATCGAAGACAAAGGATCTTCAAGGGCACGATGAATTCTTGAAGACTCGATAATGTCTTGAATGCTCAGTATATCCTGAATGTTCCGAGGCAATCAAGCCGAGGAATATAAATTGGAATCCAAATGACGTGGACCAATGAGAGGAATACAAACAAACTGAAAAAGTCTGCGGAGACTTATAAAGAATAGTATGGATTTGAATGTGATTCTCTCCAACGATAACATTCAAATTCACACTATAAATACAAGTTCTTCCTACATTATTAAGTGTGGAGGTGCGGAGAAGATAGCCACGATGCTACAGAGCTAAGAGAACATATACCCAAGCATTCCCACCCTAGAACACAAGTCTGTAGATATACAAATATATTCAAAGAGTGTTCTAGAACCCAATCTAAGCAACCCATGATGTATCTTACGCTTAGAGAGATTTTCCCAAACTTAGCATTGAGGCTAAACAAATGTAAGGGAAAATCTCACCATAGTTGGAGACAACACCAAACTCAAATCCCATTCTCGTAAGAGATAACTAGTGGTGAAGTGAGGTAGTTGTTAGGCAATCCCGAGTGAGGGTGATAAGTCCCGTTGGAGTGTGAACTCGTTAAACATCTAGAGGCGAGCCCGAGAGGGTGATAAGTCCAATTTGAGTTAGTAAACTTACAGAGGTAGTCGAAAGCTCAAAGTAGAAAGGTTAGTAAACTACAGAGGTAGTCAGAAAGCCTTAGGAAGTGTTTGAAGGAATTTCCTAGGAATGCGGAGAGTGGATGTAGGAGCTTGAGTCTCCAAACCACTATATATTGTTGTTGTTGTTGTTTATCTTTATGTTCTTATCTTGTCATACGCATTCCATCATAAGCAAAACACAACACATGAGCTTAAAAGAGAAAAATCTGGAATCACCATTCATTCACCCCTGTTTTTATATGCATCGCTTGTCATGTTTGATTCCGCATGTGCAAAATGGGTTTTCCCACCGGGACCAACAAAGACTAATAGATGTTTCATGTGTCCAGTGATAGAAGGAAATATTGTAAGTGATTATCTTAAAAAAAAAAAAAAAAATGTACATGACTATTTATAGAAGTTATATGATTATTTGTGATTGAGTGGGTTTTATGTGCTTTCAGGTGCACCATAGACCTATAGTACATTTAAGCACTACACATCTTGTTATACTGAAAGATGCAATTTTTTTATATTAAAACATGCAACTACTTTTCCATATTAATAGTTGCATGTGTAATTAAATAAGTTGAATATTTCAGTATAACAAGTTGAATGGTTCTAAAATACATTATAGTGCACAGTGCATCTAGATGCATACAAGACTTGGCCTTTGTGATTTTTTCTAATAAATACTTTTCTTATGCACAATAATTTATGTTGAATCTAATTTAGAGGCAGGCTTGGGACGACGCAAATGGTGCCGCCGCACAAAATCGCTTTCCGACAAGGCCTCGATTTATATTTTAAATATATATACAATAACATTGAGATATATATTGAAAGCTTGCAATACGCAACAGCCAACAAGTCCTCTTCCCGTTGTTCTTTTAATCTTATTAAGATGAAAAATCGAAAATTATTTAGGATTTAGATGCATCATTTTTCATGTTTTAATTGAATTAGTTGTAAATAATAAGAATACAAACATTAAGAATATAAAAATAACTTTGATTCTCCAATAAATTTATAAATTATTTTATTTGATCGAGAATTGCAGGTATAATAATATTCTAATAAAATGTTATGAACAATCAGATCAGATGACTCATGAAAAAAAGAGCAATTAAATGACTAATTACAAGCAATCAGATGACTCATGGAGAAGAATGAACAATCAGATAACTCATTGAAAAGAAAGAACATACTAGCAATCAGATGACTCGTGGATAACAAATTTGTCTAAAATTAATATTTTGATAATTATTAATCTATTACAAGCCAAGCATTTCAAAGCACGTATGAACAGGTACATCTCCAAAATGACGTGACAAACATCAAACACAGACAGCTAGCCAATTTCCTTCTCAGTTTTATGCTAGCTACAAACACCACAATAAAATAATTAAGGGAATAAAACATAATAAATTATCGTGGTATATAGGACAATTGGACAAACCAAGTGCTTCTACTTATCAACACAAACACATACTCTCTCCGTCCTATTCTTTAAGACCTTTTGACTGTTCATAAGGATTTATGAAAATAGTGATAAAGTGATAAGAATTTATGGGAATAGTGATAAAGTGATAAAATATTAGAGTAAAAAAGAGTTATTTATTTATATTTTATATGATAAAGTGATAAAATAATGAGTAATTAGGAATAAAAAGAGTTATTTATTAATATTTTATGTGATAAAGTGATAAAATGTATTTCCATTTTAGAAAATAGTGCTTAAAGATTGAGACAAAAAAATAAAAAAAAAACCTTAAAGATTAGAACAGAGAGAGTAATATATAAATAAATATTTCGTAATGTCAAAAATTATTAATATTCTTTCGCAATATATATTCAATGAATTTCTGCAGCAGATTGACAATCTATTTTCTCGACGTCCTTTAATTTCGCAGCATTTGCTTCTGCCCTCCAATGCTTGATCCTTTTAGCCGCAACAGAAGCCTGTAATTCCCCATATTTAATTATAATAATAATAATAATAATAATAATAATAATAATAATTTTTAAAACTAAAATGTAAAGAGTTCAATTACGTAACGTAATTTAGGTATACCTCTTTGTTCCAATCAGTTCTATAGACAATCCAAAATAGAATTACGGTTTGCAGAACTGTTCCAGCCACCATTCCATACCATATTCCCTAAATTTAGCCAATATGTATAAGTTGGATTAAACGAATACATATGAGAGATTGATCAATTTGATTTTGGCTTTGAATATAATTATACTTACTTTGACTCCCAAGTCAATTTTATAACCCAAAAGTAGGCCCATAGGAACCCCGATTACATAGTAGCATACGATATTTACGTTGGCAATCAACGCTTGCCATCCTGCCCCAATTGCCACTCCTGCATATATAAAAATAAAAACTTATTATTTATTCATCAACTTATATATAAATCCAAAAATTAAGAAATAGAATTTACCAGAGAGGGCAGGTTGAATACTATTGATGATGATGCAGAATGCAAGCAGCGGTGTGAGGTCGTACACAACTGTTTTAACCTGCTCGCTATCGGTGAACAACGATGGATACTCGTTTTGAAAAACGAGAAGAAGAAGAGAAACAATGAGGCCGATTGCGAAGGTGAAAATCACCATCACCACCACCGAGAACTTCGCCGTTCTTGGATGTGATGCGCCCAGTTCATTCGACACTCTTACACTGTACATATATTAATTAGTATAACATTTTTATAATATGCAACTTGTTTCATTAAAATCAAGTCACACGTCAGATCTACCTATATATATTAGCTAAGGAAGTTAATTAAATAGTTAAACAAATATATTGGCTTTAATTAATTACCTTATCGCTGCATTGAATCCGAGGGCAATTGTATTAGTCCACCCTAGTATGTTTGTGCTGCAGATGCATGAACATATTAATGAATACAATCAAATTACAAAACGACAGAGATTTTTAAATGTACGATCCAATCACACTTATAAACGTGTACAAAATAATAAATGATGAATATAATGGAATCCAACTGGCTAGTACTATGTGAAAGCAGTGAAAAGTTATCCCAAGATTTATCACTTACCAAACGGACAAAGCAGAGACCGCCACTTCTGCGTCTTTGAGATATCCAGCGAAAAGAATCAATGCCATAAAATACCATGCTTCTAAGCTATAAATAAAGTAAATACTCAAATCAAATAAAGTTGTTGGTTCCACTTTAATTATAAAGTCTAGCACCTTGTCATATAATAGATTATAAAGCCTAACAAAGAAAAGTCAATTGTCACAATTACAAAGACAACGATAGTGTCAGAGAGTCACATGTCTCGTCATAATTAGTATTCCAGATCCCCAATCAATTTTCACACTTTCTTTTTTATTTATCCCCGACATTTTTCTCATCCTAAAACACCTTTTACACAATTCTCCCCCATAAAAAAAATACACTTATTTATTCATATGTCATTAATTTTTACATAAAGTGCATTTTTCTTAATTTGCTGTCTCAAATTAGTGTGAAAATTGATCTGGGACAGAGAGAGTATGAATCAATTAATTAATGAAGATAAAAATTCATATGAGACGATCTCATGCATGAGACAGGTTATAACTTAGCACAAATCACATCCACCCCTCTCAAAGTGTTAAAGCGTTAATGTCCAACTTATTTCTCATCTCACCGTAAAACCGTCTCATGCCCTCGTTAATGAATTCTTCTTTTATCGCCTAATAATAATAACAATGAAAACACAAATTATCTCGTAAAATTTGTTAATAATATAAAAATCATGTCATTATATTTATAAATTAATATCACTATTTTTATAAATTAATATCAATAATATTTATTATTATGATCTCAGTTTATAGATCTGACGGTATCAATTAATAAATACAATAATATTAATTTATAAATATAATTATATAAATTTTATATTATGAACAAATTTTAGAACGAATACCTGCTATAATATAATAATAATAATAATGCAGCTTACCACATCATTACGGCAGATGCAAGAGACAGCCTAACAAACCCCCATAGATTCCTAACAGCCTTAATGGTAAACCCAGGCCACGCCATATCACAAGTCCCGCTAAACACGTACACAATCTGCGCTATCACAATGAACCACCACGACACGTCGAGCACGACGGCGCCGCCGGCCATCCCCCACCCGAGTTTCAGAATCAGCAGCCAGCTGAAGAACACGTGCAGCAGTAATGCCGCCCCGGAGATCCAGGCCATGGCCATGATCTTGCTTTGCGCCTGTAAAAACTTAGCCGTCGGAAAATTCAAGGCGTACGCGAAGAGCTGTGGGATCATCCACAAAGCGAACTTACCCGCCGCTCTGGATATGCTCTCCGTCTGCCCGATCAGTAGTAGGAACGGCGAAGCGAAAATGTAGAGAAACATTAGGAAGAAAGCAGTGACTAGAAGGATAATCCACGATCTCTGCAAGTAAACGCCCAGCAAGTCCAGCTGCCCCGCCCCGAAAGCCTGCCCGCACAGCGTTTCTACCGCGCTTCCCATTCCTAGCTGTTTATTATATAAGCATCTTATTTAATTATACGATGCAATTTTTTTTATCAGATTACAACTTGTACTGTACGAAATTAACAGACTGCAACTTAGGTGGTATATATAATATGGTCACACTTGCCACAAATAAATATATTGTAAATTGAATAAAAATTGAATAAATTCTAGTGGTAAAATTGAGTTTGAAAAGAGCATAATTAAAAAGGAGGGGGAGAAATTGAAAAGTGGGATTAATTAATGGTGTGTACGTACCATGAGGCCGAGAGATAAACAGGCGATGACGGAGTTTTCAATAGAGAAGGCGGCGAGGTCGAGTGTGCTGACGTGGCCGGCGAAGGTTTGTGTGAAGGCTCCCAAGGAGTACTGGCAAAGAGAGGTGAAAATGGCGGGTCCCGCTAAGAACCAGAGCTTCCCGGATTCTTCCTTAAAAGCCGAGACGAAGCCGCTATAGGTCTCGATGGGAGCTATATCGGCATCGTCGGCCACAAACGAGGAAAGAAAAGAGAGGGTGGAGAGGCGCGGGAAAGAGAGGCGTGGCATGGAAAGATTTGGAAAGAATTCGAACTGATCTTGTTCTTCTTCATTTTCTTCGTCGTCGTCGGAGGAGGAATGTTCGAGAAGCGGCTGCTTGCGTTTGTCCTCCATCACGAAGAAAGATAGATGTGGGAGGTTTGTTAGAAGTGGGATTGATGGTTTGTTGGAGTTGGATGGAGTATTTATGGAGGCTGAATGGAGAGAGAGGTCACCAGGATTGAGTTGGCAACTTGGGATATAATAATAATGCACTAGTACGGTCGGAATGAATGGCACGAGAAATTTCTCAGATTTCCAAATCACAGAAAAGACAGAGAGGCTGCTGCTCTTCTTTAAAATTTTTTTTTTGTTACGAGAAAACGTGCAATAATGAAAAAGTTGACCGATCCAATAATGTAGGCGGATTTTCTTAAAGGTCGTGACTTTTTTCCAATGTAAAACCGGACCTGTCATCGAACCGACAATAAATTGGATCACTGGATCACTGGTTCGATCAATTGAACCGTTACATAAAAATTGAATAACTCGAATATTATATATATGTATATATATATATATATATAATATCATAAAATTCAATATTTTGATACATAAGATTATAAAATAGATGCATGTCCCTTTAAATTTAATTTTTGTTTAATAATTAATTGTACTAATTTTATATTTTAGTTTTACTATAGTTGAGTTAAATTCTAAGACTTTATTTATATGATAAATATAAGGGGATGTATTCAATTGGGATTCTATTAGATTTTTTTTAACTTTAAAAAATCCGTGGATTTAGAACATTCATAGACTCCATGCAGAGTTTGACTAACTTTTTTTATTGATTTACATGGATTTTCATAGACTTTTTTTTATTGATTTACATGGATTTCCATAGACTCCGGCGCTGGAACTATTGATGCAAATGTATATGGAACACACTTGTATAGAAAAAAAATATTCAAATTATTTAGAAAAAAATACCAAAATATATTAGTTCAAAAAAAATACATTATTATTCATCATTATTATTCTCATCTTTATTTCCATCACCGTTATACCTCGGCCTCATTTTCCATAGAGCATTAGCAATATTCGTTCTTCATCCATTAGCTTCCGTTGTTTGTTGTAGTTGGCTTTGAGAAAGCAATTTCGTTCTTTGTTGTAGTTAGCTTCCGTACTTGTTTAAATAGAAAAATATTAAATAGAAAATGATTACTTGTAGATACTTGTTTAAAAGAAAATTATAACTTGTTTAGATGAAAAGTATAACTTGTTTAAATAGAAAAATATTACTTGTGTAAATGAAAAAGTATTACTGGTTTAAATATAAAAATATTACTTGTTTAAATAGAAAAGTATTACTTGTTTAAATAGAAAAGTATTATTTGTTTAAAAGAAAAGTATTACTTGTTTAAAAGAAAAGTATAACTTGTTTAGATAAAAAGTATAACTTGTTTAAATAAAAAAGTATTACTTGTTTAAATGAAAAGTATTACTTGTTTAAATAGAAAAATATTACTTGTTTAAATAGAAAAGTATTACTTGTTTAAAAGAAAACTATAACTTGTTTAGATGAAAAATATAACTTATTTAAATAGAAAAGTATTACTTGTTTAAATAGAAAAATATTACTTGTTTAAGTAGAAAAGTATTACTTGTTTAAAAGAAAAGTATTACTTGTTTAAAAGAAAAATATAACTTGTTTAGATGAAAAGTATAACTTGTTTAAATAAAAAAGTATTACTTGTTTAAATGAAAAGTATTACTTGTTTAAATAGAAAAATATTACTTGTTTAAATAGAAAAGTATTAATTGTTTAAATAGAAAAGTGTACTTGTTTAAAAGAAAAGTACAACTTGTTTTGATGAAAAGTATAAATTTTTAAATAGAACATATTACTTGTTTAAATGAAAAGTATTAGAGTTTTTTGCACTTTTGGTCCCATGAACCACACCATGTTTTCAATCTAATCTCACCTCTGGCAGAACTAGTCCCACACGGATTTTAATTTTCAAATGTGGTCCCACCATGACGGAAACCGTTAAATCCACTTGCAAATTTGGTCCCAAACATTATGGAACATGATTAATACGCATTTAACACATAATCACCTTTCAACAACATGCATATTTGGTCCCATAAGTTATTATGGGATATAATTAATACACATTTAATTACTTAACACACATTTAACCACTTAACCTACCTTCAACCATTTGCACATATAGTTCAGGTCAAAATAACACGAAAAAATCCGAGAAAAGAACACCCGAAACTTGAAAAGAACAACACCAAAATAACAACAAACCATCGAACAATCCTAAATCGGATTAAAAATAAAACAACCAAATTCGAAAACCATCATAAGAACACCAAATTTGGTGAACTCTCTTGACCAAACCACAAGTTAAAGCTCAAGATTGGAAAACCAACAATCACGAAAAACCACATCTAAAAAACGAATAAGAAAAACAGAGCGTATAAATGCACGATTCAAAAGCAAAAAGTCGCCAATCTAACAAATGTCAAATCATGGATTAAGATCCAAATCGAGAACCCAAGAGCCTCACAATCAAAGTCATTTATACAAAATCCGAAAATCAATGCGTACCAAGTGACCAAAACAGGATGAAGAATTTCATCAAACACCTTGCACTCATTCCATATTTGACCAATTCTTGAATAAAAACAAAGAAGGGAGGTTTCAACAATTAGATTCTCTCCAAACCCAGTTTTCAAAACAACACAATGCATCATAATGGAAATTTGCGGCATAATGGAAATTTGGTAAAAATGGATTTCGTAGAGAAGCACGAGAGAGCAATGTGGCCATGGAATCCTTATGTGGTGGTAGCGTCGAGAATTGCGTGGTGGTTGTGGCGTCAAGCTTCATGAGGGATGGCGTCGATGGAAGCTTGCATCTTGGGCGGCGGTCTTGTGATAGCGACTTCCGAGATCTTGCCATCAAGTTTCTATCCCACCGCCGTTGATCCACCATTGCATCCGCAAAAGTCAAAGGTTGTCCGTTTGGCACAGCGAGGGTCGTGGAGGGTGGCGGTGATGTTGAAATTTAGAAGCACGTAAACACGTAATACATGCGCAGCGGAAATTAAAGTTCACCAACAACGAATAGTTAATTGCATAATTAAATACGAGTAAACGTAAGCAGAATACTTACAGCAATTCGTACACGGATTTCTCGACTATGGTATCCACGTAACAGTCGTTTACTAACTTGCACAAATCTGCCAGCGTTGAATCCACGAGATGAATTTGTTAGGAAAATTATAACTTAGGGATTTTATGGAGAAAATATGAACTCACGTTATATTAATTTCCCAAGAGCTCATATATATAGGAGATGATTAGCTTAAGTCTCAAGCTAATCTAATTAGGAAATATAATCCCTAATCTTTATTTAAATAAATCTCTTAGATTTATTTCCCACATATAAATCTCTACGGATTTAAATTCCATATATGACAAATCTCTACGATTTGTTTCCATATATATTAAATCCTACAATAATATTCCAAATATTATTATTGGGAATTCTTATTTAATTAAATCCAATTTAATTAAATATTAATAATAAATAATTCCAAATTAATCTATTATTAATTTCTTCTCCATAAATTAAATATTAAATTTAATTTAACATTTAATCAACCAACTATAATTAGTAAGCAACCGTTACTTGTTGTGTGACCCATAGGCCCTCATATATCGAGCGATTAGTCAAACTAACAGTCTTAATTGAACCCTAGACAATAAATCAGACATTCTCAATATATGAGGTACGTTGCGAGGAAATGTGCAACTACCTGTAACTGAAACATGGGCTATTGTGATTTCCTCCTTTCATTCGCGAATACTCGATTAAGTCTTGAACATGATGAAGTGTATATTCAAATAACTTAATCAATTTATCTCTAATCACTAATTGATCATGTATGTCACACTTAGCCACAAAGTCTAAGTTGACTTAGATCCAATTATGATGAGAAGATGGGTATTCTCTCTAAATCCACATTGAGGAATGAATCATATTCATGGCTCAACTGCCACGCACATGCACTTCGTGATGAACCCAAACCAAGCCATATCTACCCATGGAAGGGTGCAAGCGTCGGTCATGGTCAAATTTCATCATCCCACACATGTCGTGCGTATTGACCTCAAGTCAAAGGAGTATCGTATCACTCCCACTAACCGAGACACCCGTAGACACATATAGTGGAACTACATCAAACGGTTTCTCGGATGGGTATACCAATACCCTCTAAGGTATTTGTGCATCCATCATGAGATACCTAGCATCTCGTAGTAAGTGAGATTTTACTACACTCTCTAAGAGTATGATGCAGATCGCACACCAATCTCCATTGCATGATCAATATCACATTCTTGATGATCCTTGATCGGGGCTATTTGAGAATCATGCTTAAGTCATCTGAGTTCTCACAATCTCAATGATAGCAATGACTCATGGGAACACTTGTATGAATAAATGCAAACAATCAAACATAATATTCAGACAAGTGTATTGCCATATATTAATATTAAATGAAATATAATATTAAATCAAACTGAATATCATCAAGCATTATGTCCTTACAATAAATTGTCTCTAGGACAATAACACTAACAGGTAACGCCCCTATGTTTTTCGGTGCTGCGGTGGCGGGGGAGAGCGGCGCAGCGGCGCGGCGGCGAGGTTTTCATCTCTCTTTTTTTTTTCTCTCAATGTGTGTGATTCAGTGTATGATTCACATTTAAATTTCTTAATTATGCAATTAAGGAATTTAAGAAAGTTTAAGGAATAAAACAAATTAATTACATGGTTTTTACTGGGTTAACGGACTCCCGTCAACCTCCGTCTGTTTTTGGAGCTGAAATTACCAATTTCGTAAATTTTGGGACCAAATTTGAATATTACGTGTGGGACTAGATTGAAAATATGGTGTGGTTCGTGGGACCAAAAGTGCAAAAAACTCAAAAGTATTACGAATTTTTTTTTTCTTCTGATTTTTCGTCTTCAGAGTTCTCTGAGAGAATACGTAGAAATCTCTGGTTGTTAGAAGAGATTTTGGGGAGTGAAATTTATTTATATTTTTGAAAGAGAATCAAAGAAAATCCATAGAGTATTAAAATAAATAGACTGTTGAATACCTAAAATATTTTTATGACTTTTTAAAATCTGTATTGAATACCTCAGGATTTTTAAAGACTTTTGAAAATCCGAATTGAGTACCCCCAGATTTTAAAAGTCTAAAAAAATCCTATAGACTCCACAACTAAAACACCCCCCCTAAGACTTTATTTCTTTGATATCTATAAAATTTAAATAAAATAAAAATTAGTTTTTCTAAAGTAAAGTATATATTATAAAGAGAGAAATTAAATTAATATATACAATTTAAATATTAAAACTTATATGTATTTATATTTCGTGGCACTTTGTAACAAACACGATTTGCAGCCTAATGGTAATTGTCGCGAGTCGTTTTCTATCGAGAGTATTATGTGGCTAATTTGATAACAACTCACAAATAAAACATGCACGTGTACGATAAGCTATAAATAAGATGAATTTGTTGACCCAGTTCGTCAGGAAATGACTACTCTGGGGGCATACCAAGCCAGGATGTGGTATTGCGAGCTTTACACATACAATATTTGATACACCTTATGAAGATGAATCATTACAGATGAAGATAATTTGGAGAGTTAGCCTCTGAGTGCTGGGGTTTCTAGTATGCATAAATGATCACTCGAATTTTTCTGTTCCTTACCTCTCAAGTGTGGGTATAACTCTTTCTGGGATATTTTTCTCAACCTTTTTCTTCTTCTTTTTTTTCTTTTTTATAAAGACTCAAAGAAGCATAAAATTTGGGTTGACAAGCATGAAATTTGGAGACTTGGTCATCAAGAATCCGGATGATATTGCCACGTTCCCAACTTCGTCTTCTAGATTGATCTTGGAGCTTGCTTGTCTGTAAGACACTCTTTTGGTCGTCCAAATTAATCTTTTGGTCGGTTGGATGCTTTGTTCGCCCCTTTAACCATCTCAGTTTCATGCTGGACTACTGTCCTCCTTGAGCATACTGAGCCCTCAGGATGTCTGGGTCTTCGGGATATCTGAAATGCAAGCAAGCACTCGACCGCCGGGATGCTGAGTCTTCAAAAGGTTGTGCTGCGAGCATACTGACTTTCAGGATATCTGAGTTGCGAGCATACTGACCCTCAGGATATCTGGGCTTTTCAGGATATCTGAGTTGCGAGCATACTGACCCTCAGGATATCTGAGCCTTTCAGGATATCTCGAGTTCGCGAAAGATCTTGACCCTCGGGATATCTCGAGCCTTTCGGGATATCCGAAGTTGCGAGCATCTTGACCTCGGGATATCTCGAGCCTCTTGGGATATCGAGTTCTTGAAAGCATCTTGACCCTCAGGATATCTGAGCCTCTTCAGGATATCTGAGTATTTTTGGCCGCCTGAGTCCTCAGATTTGTTCGTGGCCTTCTTGACTTAGCTCATTTGATTCCGTCTTTCCTGATCTGAGTGGTGAGTATATTTGTTTTAGGCATCATGGGGCGAGCTGGCCGAACAAACTTGTTTGGTCAACGGACGGCGAGCACATTTGTCCACCGGGATATAATTATTTTAAAGAATATTACATGTGTCGCTCTTACGTGTTGGATTAATCCTGAGTTATTATATCGAACACAACAATACCCCCCAGCCGGGTCACTTTGTATTCAACATGGGGCCCGACTGTTATAATCTTATTGGGCCATAGTCGATGTCGTTTCGTATTCTGTGCCAGATTTTCAAAATTGATTCTGGTATCTATATATATACCACATTTCACCGCCTTAAACCCTTTTCTCCTTCCTTGTTCTTTTTTTTTCTGTCTTTCAATTTTTTTTTTCGTGGTTCCAAAAATTTCTACGGGGCTTCATCATTCCGGCGAAGAATCTTTCTCAGGTAACCGCTGCATTCCTTCTCTTATTGCGATTATGGCCTCTTGCTCAAACCCTTCTGTTCCCCTAGAATCGGACCACCATAGTTCTTCTTCCCCCTCTGTTAGTAGAATCCCCCGTCGCGACGCTAATGTGCCGGAGACGAATGTCTCAGATTCAGGATTTCGCTGGCAAGTTCGGCAGCCATTTGCCGTTCTTTCCTCCGATTCCGATGAAGCCCTAAATGAATTGGATAGGGATTTGGTCCGTAATGATTTTTTGGACGATTCGAATGATAATTCTTTACCCCAAATTCAAATTAGGTCTCGGGCCGTTGATAACGTTGATGTAGATAGGAATGACGATGTTGTGAGGGGGGAAATTTTGATGGTTGTGAATGTAACCGGATCGAACATAGGGGTAGGTGGTGAGCAAAATTCTGAGCTTGATATACCTGTTGGTGTCCCTCATAGTCCAACATATAACGAGTATAATGCTCGTTATAGTTTGATTAACCCGAAACAACCTCATAGGATTAGGGTTGAGAATGAGTACCCAACGAGCATAATTGATCTTGATATACTCACTTTCATTTGCATAGAATTACGAAACCCCCAAGGATGTCTTTTTTCTCGGGCACCGGGGTCCCGATGAAAGCGGGTGACCAACCCCCGAAGGTTGCGTCATTTGTGAATTTGGACACCATGGAAGTTCGCCCCTTCGATTCCCCCTCCATCCGGCCATCACTTGTTTGCTCGTGGAATGGAACATCACCATCACGCAGCTTAAGCCGAATGGGTGGCATATGATCATGAGCTTCCTGACTTTGTTCGGCAAAATGAAGCCAAGATATTATCCCTCCGCAGCTGAACTTGCTCGATTGGTGCACCTGACCCGTCCGAAGGGTGAACATGGGTGGCTGTTCATGCAAGTTAATGCCAAGTGCAAAATTATTGAGGACGTGCCGAACAAAATCAGTGATTGAAAGAGAAGTTCTGGTTTGTTGGGGGCGATTGGAAGAGCCCGGCTTCTGGGAGCGAACCAGATGCTCGATTAGACATCCCTCTTGACTTGACTTCTGCGTAAGTAAGTAATTTTGTGTCTTTTGTCCTTCAATTTGAACTGATTTTAACTTGCTCTTTATTTCAGGGGTTCTAGCTGCGATGGACAAGGAAACAAACGACGACTATTTTAGCAGCGTTTGGCAAATTGATCTAGAGTCTCGCTCGGAGCGATCTATGAGAACTCTGAACACCGCCGATCAGAGAAAGAAAGGAGGTTTGTTCGTGCCTCCCCATCATCTTGTTGTTGTTAATCCTGCTGGTAAGGATTGCCTCTTGTATTTGTATAAGTTTTGTGCCATTTTGCTCGTTGTTACCCTTTGGTGCGTACTGAATTATTTTGTTTATATCTTTCCCCGTTATGACCGTTGTTGTGAGTACGTCCAAACATACTGAGATGGCTCAGAGAAAAAGGCCACAGGAGCTTGCTCGAATTCAGGCTGAGAGGGAGGCTCAGCGAACAAACAGAGGAGAGGCGAGCAGAAGCACGTCGAGCGTCCGCATCCGGTCCTGGGGAATCAAGCCGACTGCAAAGGAGTACCCGGTCGGCCGAGCAGGGGAATAGCGAGCAAGCTCTGTCGCCGAAGAGGCCAAGCATGGAAATTGTCAAGTAGGGGCCGAGAGAACAAACTCAGACGAACGCACCGAGCGAACAAGCTCAGACGAGCACTGAGGTCGTCAGGGTGACTCGGACCCCTACTACCGAGGCGATCAGAGCGGCCGCCTCCGTGGTTGGTCCAGTTTCGCAAATTGTTGAAATGGAGGTTGGCACATCTTCTCCACCTCCTGCTAGACCCCGATCATGGACTCCGTTGAATCCTGAGCTTCGATCCCCTGAGGATAGATCATTCTTGGGATGGGATCCGGCTCGTGTAAATAGGTACATTTTGTTCGCCTTGCTTCTACTTTGATTAATCCTGTTCATTTTTTCATATTGTTTGCTCGGGTGTATGTGTAGGTTGAGCAGGTTGGCTCCCTTGATGCCCAATCTGAAAAACTATTTCTGCTCGCCGAGTGTTCGCAAGGTTTCGGGCATTCCCCGAGCATGTTCGAAAGCTTGCGGACTCCGCTCGAGCATGGACTACCGAAATTTGGAAGAGTCCACTCTGGGTTCCACTCCCTGAAAATATCCGTCTAGGTCTGGTTCTTGAGGCCAATCTATGGTCGTTTTGAGAAAGCCACGCCAAATTCGGCCAACCTCCATGCCAACTACTTGACTTTGATCGAGAACTTGAAAAAAGGTGGCCGAAAGCAAACAGACTCGGGATGAACTGAGGTTGGCTCGGGAATAGGCATCCTCGGCCTGCCGAGGCTCGTCGGCGGCGAAGGAGGATGCGCAAGGCTCAGGAAAATGTTCGCGAAGTTCAGGAAAATGCTCGCTCGGCTCAGGAGGATGCTCGCCAGACGGCGAGGACCGAATCACTCTCGGGGGAGGTGGTCAAAGATACGAAGAGCTCAGGAAGAGATGAATGTTGAGCTTCGTAAACTCCGAGATGGCGTCGAGGCCATGGAAAGTGAGAGGACGCGTGCTCGCCAACAAATTCATCATTCTTTGAGAGACCAACACCCGCTTGGGTCTCGAAAATTCAAAGCTGCATAATGAAGAGTATGTTGATTCCATGTCCAACTTCTCCTATATTTGTGCCTTTGCCGATGCTATCCGGTCTGTTCGCCATGCACTTAATGTCGAACAAATTGCCCCTCTTATATCAAGTTTCCAGCAGTACCTGATTGACAACCCACCGGATTGCAACCTTCCAATGTCAGGTTTGAACGATCTGTGTGATTTCTCCATTCTTCCTGAAGGGATCAAAGTTGATGATCCTATTCTGGATGAGGAAGATGGCTCGGACGTGAATACTGGTGGTGCTGCTGGACAAAATCTCCAAACTGAGTTCGGGACCGATCAGACGCAGGCCGAGCATAATGTACCTTCTAGCGAACATTTGGCACCTGGCCATACTGAAGGAGTTATTGTTGAGGGGGCTGAGCACGATTTGTTCGACATCTCTCTTCCGTCCACCCCCAATTATGAATTTGCTCCTTAGTGTTATTTTTGTTTTGTCGAACATATGTTGTGTAATTTTTTGTCTTCTTCACCTTTTGTTCGAACAATGTCTTCAATACTTGTAATTTTTTGCTGACTTCTTCTTTTTGTTCGAACACTTTTACAACTGAATGGATGAATTACATATCGAACTATCTCCTCTAACCTGATTGTTGTTGAGGATGAATCTACGGTGTTGATAAATAATTGATACTTGTGTTGCTTGATGTTTGCTTTGTTGCTTTGTGTTAAACTTTGTTGCCTTCTAGTTTTTTGCCCTTTTCTTACGAATGAATTGAACATTGGGTTTACTATGCCCGCTCCTGACTTTTTTCGGTTTTGATTGTCTTATTGACGTTGCAATCGGTTGATCGTCTTATTTAGGTGCGACCAGATGGGTTACTTTATGAACCCTCCCTTTCTTGGTTCACGATCATCTTATTTAGGTGCGATCACTTAAGTCTTAGGGCCGTCTTATTTAAATTGCGACCCGCACTCATCACCCATTTTACCTTCTGGTGTCTGTAAAAGTCTGAGTCGTCTTTTTTAATTGCGTGCCCATTACTCGCTTTTTCTTTGTGGGAATCGAGTCTGAACTTCGTTAAATCAAGTGAACATAGACTTGGGCTCGTTAAATTTTGTTAAGACGTCCCAAAGCAGGCGCGACCTCAAATAGGCTTGAACTAGAAAATCTTAGCGAACAAAAGTACATACATTTCTTTTTCTTTTTGCAACACTTTGTATTCTATTACAACCTTCACATCTGAAGAAGACTATCTATTACACAACTATAGATATCAGACTAAGGTTTCGAATTTTAACCTTGTCTTGAGTAAACACGAACTGGCCTCACCTTGTCAGCGGAATTGATGTTGACAAGGATGTGGCACATCATCCTGTCTACCCTTCTTTCTTTAGTAACATGCTCAAGCAAAGCGGAAGATAAGCTTTCGTCCCCTCCCCGGACAAAATTTGTGATTATCTTGGGCAACACATAAACATAAGCATGTGTGGCATTCTGCGCCGCCTAAAGCGAAAGCGAGCAAAATTTTTCAGCTCGCACCATTCTGTCCCCTTCAGTAGATGCCTAAGCATCAGCGTCCGCATATTGCTTTGAGCGGACACTATGACATCCCTCCCCTTCGGAGGAGATTTTGGGGATGCATAGGGGACTAGTGATTTACTACTGCATAAGTAGTGAGTAACGTGGAGTGGCAACCATAACTTTGCCGAGCACCTTGAGTCCGGCAACGAGCTTCAATCTGTGCTCGTAATGTCATATGGGGTATAAATCTCGTACCGGGCCAGATGCTCGATTCAGCTGAATGATTGCTGAATTGAGAGCTGGATTCTTCTACGTCTGGGGGCATACTAAACCAACCTCCTTCTGAGACTTGTAATATTTTTCCTTTTTTCTTCTTCATCTTTTTTTTTTCTCTGTTTTTCTCAGCTATCAGTATGCCCCTATTTATAGAACTATCCCAAGCTAGTCTTTGGCATAGCTAGTAGGTGCTAGCTCTCTTACTTTTGCTCCCCTTTGACATCCGTTTCACTTTTTGTGACTCTTGCTCAAAGATCGACTCATCCCCGCTTGTTGCCACCACTTGTCAACTCGCTCGACACGTATCTTACGGTGACAATTCGTTACGACACGTATCTTAATCTGTCGATAGTCTTGGCCAAGATTTCTTTCCTGAAGATATGTGTCGAACATAATGTATTCTTCTTTCAGGATTGTCCTACTCGTTTTAACTGAACGGCTGATTATGTTCTGCCACTTGTGTTCGTCTCAGCTGTGTGGACAGCTTTGTTCGTCCGTCTATGCTTGCTTCCCAAATTGTGTGGACCCGACTTTGTTAACGACTATACTCGCTTCAGCTGTGTGGACAGCTTTGTTCGGCCAACTATCTTCATAATTATTGGTAATATTTTTTTTTTTTTCAAATTTGACGCGTTCCACGAGTAGGACAATGGGACTCCATTCGGTCTTCCAAATCATATGCCCCGTTTAGCAAACGTTCAGAACTCTGAACGGGACCTTCCCATGCTTTCGGCCGAACACACCACTTGATACCCCCGTTGCTTTCGCCCAAAACCAGCTCGCCCACATTGAACTGCGTGTTCGGACTTTGGAGTTGTAGAACTTCTCTCGATCTCTTTTTTGTACATGGCATTCTTGAAATCGACCTCGTCCTTCTTTTTCTTCCAAAGAAGTCAGTACTCGGGGTGGCCTTTGGTCATTAATGTGCTCTCCAAAAGTCATTGTTCGATGACTTGGAATCTTGATTCTGCGGTATAACAAACTTCCGCACCAAATGCCAAAACAAACGGGGTCTCCGCATTGATGTTCGAAAGTTGTTCGATAAGCCAATAATATTTCAGGCAACTCTTCAGCCCATCCTCCCCCCTTGGAATTATCAAGTCTAGCCTTGAGGGTATGCTTGATAATTTTATTAATGGCTTCGACTTGTCCGTTTGACTTGGGATAATCTGAGTTGAGTAATGCTTTTTATGCCCCAAATGAGCACAATTACGTGCGAATTCACTTCCATCGAACCTGCTTTGTTTATCGATTTACTAATGATTGGGGAGGCCCAAATCGACAAATGATATTCTTCCAAACAAAGTTCCACATTCTTTGTTCGGTGATTTTGATAATGGCCTCGGCTTCTGCTCATTTAGTATAGTAACCCCGACGTGCCAGTAAGAAATGGGCCGATCAAATCGATCCCCCATTTAGAAAATGGCCATGGGCTATAGACTGACACTAATTCTTCAAAGGGCTATGAATAAGTGGGGCATGTACACAGCACTTGGTGGCCTTGAGCATCTGTGAGCGAATCCTTTTTGAGGGTTGGCGATGAATAACCTTGTCTCGATTATTTTATGTGCCAGGACGAGCCCACCTGTATGATTTCCGCATACTCCATCGTGGATTTGTTCCAGAAGTATACGACCCTCTTCAGGAGTAATACACTTCAATAGTGGAAGTGAGAAGCTTATTTTGTACAAATGCTAGTCTATGATAGTATAACGAAAGCGATTATGTCTGGGCGAGTAGCTTGTGCCTTATTTTCAGGGAGAAGTCCCTTTTGTAAGTAACTCAGGATTGGAGTCATCCAAGTCTCTTGTTCGCCTGTTACTTGGGCGATCATAACTCTGGGAACTGATGGCGAACAAGTTGTGACGACCACAATGTCTATTGTGTTCGTCACTCCTTCTACTGTTGCCAGGCGTGCCAAAGCATCAGCGAACGAATTACCCAATCGTCGTAATTATTCTATGAAAACTTGTTCGAAATGCTCGAGCAACTCTTTTGCTAGTTCTTTGATCTTGTGTCATTTGTTACTTCTCGGGCCTCGTACTACTTTGTTACTTGATAAACGATTATCTGAGAATCGCTGTAAATCATCAGCCTCTGAATTCCCATCGTCATAGCCATCTGTAGTCCAGCGATCAAAGCTTCGTACTCGGCTTAGTTATTTGTAGCTGGGAAGTCGAAACGGATGGCTGTTGTAAATATTTGTCTGGTTGGGCTGATGAGAACTACGCCTGCTCCGGCTCGTGTGCTTGTTGATGAGCCATCAACATACATATGCCATGGTTGATCGACAGCTTTTTCGGGCATTTGTGGATATGTCAACTCAACCATAAAATCGGCCATAGCTTGGCCTTTCATCGCTGTTCGCAGAGCGAACGTAATGCCAAATTGTCCTAACTCCACCGCCCATTTGAGTAATCACGCTGCGATCTCGGTCGATGGAGGACTTCAAAATGGAAAGGTGGTCAAGACCTTGGTAGTGATCGAAAAAGTATGGTCGCAATTTTCGAACACTCATTACGAGAGCATATGCTAATTTTTCCAGTGGTGGGTACCGGAGCTCGGCTTCTTTAAGCACTTGGCTTACATAATAAATGGGCAAATGTGTGGTCCCTTCTGCCCCGTACGAGCACAACACTGATTGCATGTTCGGATGCAATGCAGCAAGGTACAGATAGAGTTGTTCGCCTGGGACAGGCTTAGACAGTGTCTGAGTATCTGCAAGGTACTACTTCAATGATTCAAATGCATTTTGGCAATGCTCGGTCCACTGAAATTTCCCGTTCTTTAATGCATCAAAGAAAGGTTTGCATTTGTCCCCAGTTCGGGATATAAACCGGCTTATGGAAGCTAAACGTCTGGTTAACTTTTGGACCTCTTTCACACTCCTGGGGGCCTTCATATCAAGCATGGCTTGAATCTTTGATGGATTCACCTTGATCCCCCGTTGACTGACCATATGTCCGAGGAATTTTCCTGAGTGAACCCCAAAGCTGCATTTCTTTGGATTTAGCTTCATGTTATACTCCCTGAGTATATCAAACGTTTGTGCGAGGTGGGTGATATGGTCTTCCTTATGTTCGCTCTTTACCACAATATCATCAATATATACCTCAATTGTTCGGCCGATGTGTTCGTCGAACATTTTGTTCACCAAATGTTGTATGTTACACCGGCATTCTTTAATCCGAATGGCATGCGTTGCCAACAGTACATATTCTTTTCACTGCAGAATGACGTATTATTTTGATCGTCCAGATGCATGGGTTCGCAAGCCATCTTGGGCATTTCACCTCTCGAATCAGTTTGTTGTCGAGCAACTTTTTGATTTCACTATTCATTGCCGCATACTTTTCCGGACTAAACTTTCTACGCTTCTGGATAACTGGAGTTTGTATTGGATCAAGGTTGAGGGAATGACATGCATGTTTTGGATCAATTCCAACCGTGTCCTCGTGCGACCATGCGAACACATCCAAGTTTGCTTGAAGATAAGCAATCGTTTCTGTTCGAATTGGCTCAGGTAATTCTGAACCAATGAACACTTCTAACTCAGGTTCCAGGTCCGTTGGCTCGCTTAGCGGATCAATATTCATTAGATCTGGGACTTGAATTGCCTTCCCGGATTGTGTTTTCGCGCATTCTGTGTTCGCGCGGGGAGTTGCGCTCGTCAAATTTGTGTTCGCCAAAGATATGTTCGAACATGTTGGTAACATATTTGCCTGTTGGCTTGACTCACCGATCTCCCATGTTCGCTCTATCATGTTAATGATATTTTGTTTTTCTGGTGCACATGATAGCAAACAATCTCGAGCTTTCTTCTGATCTCCTTTTACGCTACCTGTTCCATCTTGTGTTGGAGCATCGACGATTACAAAATCTAGCATTCTAGTTCGTCGGATGTCCGGATTCAGAGTTGATTCTAACTCGACTCCTAACCTAATCATACCATAGGGTCCGGTTACAGATTCCCAAAAACCCATTATGGTATGATCACACGGTTCAATATAACTGCTCAAGTCCCCAACTTGCTTTTCCATCTGGTGAAGGGTGTTGACGAACAAAATGTTCGCATAAGCTCCGGTATCAACCAGGAGGCGGTGCATCTTCAACCCGAGGAGACGAGCACTAATGGTTAAGGAGTCATTGTGGGGAGTTATTATACCGTCAAGATCGTCATCTGAAAACATGATTTGGTGTGAGGGTGGCGTGCTAGCTGATGTGCTCGCCACCTTTACCTGATGAATGCTTTGCATGGCACGCATCTCCATCTTCTTACGTCTGTTAGATAATGATGGTGCCTGGTAACATCCACCCACTGGACCATATTCAGGACGTATCATGTGAATCTCTTGACTTTCTCAACCTCTTCCCACAGTAGGAGGCCCTCTTTTGGGTATTTCAGACCTTTTACGTGATTCTTCGGGATCACTGTCAGATTTTTGGTCGGCTTTACGTTTACCCCTTCGATCTTCTGTTTTTTCTGTTCGGGAGTCTCTGCTCGCCGGCTTTTTTAAGAATTGGGTAAGACGATTATCTTCGTATAGCTTCCAAAGTTGGCAGAGTAAATCGTGACAATCTTACATCTTGTGCCGATGTATTAAATGGTAGTTACAATATTTGGAAGCATTGAGCGATGTTTGTCCATTATAATTCTTCTCGGCCTATCCAACATGTCCCGATCTAATTTGGTTAAAAATGTTTTCATTTGAAACGCCGAGAAGATTTAAGTAGGGGCGTTTATTCTCTTCTTTCTTCGAATGGCTTGAAAGAGCCTGGGGATTTGTACCCCCCTTCATTCATCACTTTCTTCCCGAAAACTTTCCTAGTTGTAGGTTCCTGACCCAATCGTGATTGAGCGAGCAGATCTTGCATGGCTATGATTTTTGCCGCCTCGCTCTCGGAACTCTGAATATGTGTTCGGCCAGTCTTGATGCATGGCCTTCCACATGTCAGTATTTAGAGTCAGGCCCCCGACCACCGCGAGGATCTTGGCATTCTCTTCAACTGTGGCCCCATCATATAAACATTTATCAAATCTTTCGATGTATGCTCGATCAGACTCACCTTTTAGTTGGGAAAAATGCACCAACCTTTATTTTGGCGCTGGGCGAGCACACATGGATGAAAAGTGGGACAGAAATTGTTGTCCCAATTGAGCGAAAGATGTGATAGACGCGGCGGGCAAAGTAGAGAACCATATATGTGTCCGATCACCAAAGTCATGGGGAATGATCGGCACTGCGTTGCGTCTGTGGCCCCCCTCGCGATCATAAAGTCTGAGTATTTGCTGAGATGGACATGAGGGTTAGACTCGAAGATCGAACATGGGGGCCGGTGGTCGAGTCTTATTCTTTCTCTTGTATTTAGCCGCCATGATCGCCGGTGATAGTGGCGGCGGTATTGTGCTTTCGCCGAGGGTGGCCTTTGGTCGCGGCGGTCGACTGTAATCCCTCGATGGCTTTTCTGCGTTTCAACAAATTTTGTGGGCCAGCAGACTTGGATCGAAACATTTCCCATCATGAGGACCCGATGGGTCATGCTCGTGATAGGGCGATCCCCTTACAAGCTTGTTCTTGACTACCCAATCGGTGATGGATAGACAATTTTGTTCTGCCGATTTTTGTTACATCGCGGACGATCATGAAGACACAGTATCTTGGGCATGTTTATTGGTTGTTCCTTCCTGGATCACATCGCCTATTATTGCGATTCGGTCTTTGGCGGAGAGCCTCAAAGCGTCCAAATCTTTGAAGGTCTAGACCCCCGAAATTTAAGTCATCGGGCGTATCATCGGCTTTTTTATTCGCCCGCTTCGTAGTTTTCTTTTTAACTTGCTCGCTATCAGGTGTACGCGAGCATCGTTCTTCATCTTCTTGAGTTTTTAACTTAGCCAACTCTTTTTCGGTCCTCTCTTTCTGTGCTCGCAACAAGAAAGTGGTGGCCTTTGTTGTGGCCGCCGGATCATTGGCAATATCCTCAAGATTGATGGTCTCCCCTATCTGATCTTTGTGTGGCTGGCGCTGAGCCTCTTTCCGATCATGTGGTCGGCTTTTGTCCCGACCTCTCCGTTTGTGTGTTCCTAGATTGAGGCATTTTATTTCTTTTTTCTGCCTCGGCTCACTAAGGGTTTGTGTATGGGTAGGTTTTTTGGTGAAGTTACCCTCCTTCTAGCGCCAATTATCGCGAGTCATTTTCTATCGAGAGTATTATGTGGCTAATTTGATAACAACTCACAAACAAAACATGCACGTGTACGATAAGCTATAAATAAGATGAATTTGTTGACCCAGTTCGTCAGGAAATGACTACTCTGGGGGCATACCAAGCCAGGATGTGGTATTGCGAGCTTTACACATACAATATTTGATACACCTTATGAAGATGAATCATTACAGATGAAGATAATTTGGAGAGTTAGCCTCTGAGTGTTAGGGTTTCTAGTATGCATAAATGATCACTCGAATTTTTTTGTTCCTTACCTCTCAAGTGTGGGTATAACTCTTTCTGGGAAATTTTTCTCAACCTTTTTCTTCTTCTTTTTTCTTCCTTTTATAGCACTCCGACAAGCATGAGCTGGGTTGGCAAGCATGAAATTTGAGACTTGGTCATGCAAGAATCTGGATGATATTGCCCGTTCCCAACTTCGTCTTCTAGATTGATCTTGGAGCTTGCTTGTCAAAAGGCACTCTTTTGGTCGTCCAAATTAATCTTTTGCTTTCGGTTGGATGCTTTGTTCGCCCTTTAACCATGTCGGTTTCATCTTTGGACTCTTTGCCATCGAGCATCTTGAGCCCTCGGGATGTCGGGTCTTCGGGATATCGGCGGCAAGCACTCGACCGCCGATATCTTGGCTTTTCAGATATCTGGCTTTTCGGGATATCGAGGATATTTGGGCTTTTCGAATCTATCGACCCTCGGGATATTTGGGATATTCGAGCCTTTTCAGATATCTCGAGTTGCGAAAGATATCTTGACCCTCAGGATATCTGAGCCTTTCAGGATATCTGAGTTGCGAGCATACTGACCCTCAGGATATCTGAGCCTCTTCAGGATATCTGAGTTGCGAGCATACTGACCCTCAGGATATCTGAGCCTCTTCAGGATATCTGAGTTGCGAGCATACTGACCCTCAGGATATCTGAGCATCTTCAGGATATCTGAGTATTTTTGGCCTCCTGAGTCCTCAGATTTGTTCGTGGCCTTCTTGACTTAGCTCATTTGATTCCGTCTTTCCTGATCTGAGTGGTGAGTATGCTTGTTTTAGGCGTCATGGGGCGAGCTGGCCGAACAAACTTGTTTGGTCAACGGATGGCGAGCACATTTGTCCACCGGGTATAATTATTTTAAAGAATATTACACGTGTCGCTCTTATGTGTTCGATTAATCCTGAGTTATTATATAGAACACAACAGTAATGTTTTGCATTAGCTACCCTTTGGTCCAGGGTTCGAGTGTTGTTGGATACATTTTTCTATTTATTATGAATCTTTTCAACAAAAATACATAAAAAAATTGGGTTAACTGGTTTATCGAGTTACCGGTTAACCCGGTTTTAAGCCTGTTCGCATCGGTTTAATATAAACTCGGTGTATCTAAAGAACCGGACCGGGGCCTGGACCAGTTTCCGGTTAAACCGGTCGAACCGGACGGTCCGGTCCGAGTTTAAAAACACTATTTTTTCATGAAAATGCAAATTGTTTTTTTTTAATCAGAAAAAAACACATTTTATTAATTTGGCTATAAGGCATAACCAAGGAAACTTTTTACAGTACAGTAGTTAAGATTTCAGAACTAACAGGGGATTTTCAATCCAAAGATTTAAAAAAACATTGCAAAAAATGAAAGTTTTAACTAGACACCAGCTCCATTGGTGACATTTGACTTCCTTCAAGATCTTTAACAGGTTGAACTCCAGATTTGGAATACCAATTTGTTCCTTTCTTTTTAAATTGCCCAAATCACGCATTCCTATGAAAATACAAATTTTACAACTAAAAATTCTATTAGGGTTGTTTATTTACAGTTTGCGAAGCCAATGAGATTTCAAATCTTAAATCTCTATTTGTTTATCAGGATTTCGGTATATGATTTTAAATTCTCTAAAATTCTACTCTATAATATTTATAATAAATCTATTTTACTTTTTCTCAAACACAATTTTTAATATATTATCAATCATGTATCTGAGATTTTCTAATTATTAAGTATTATATATCCAACTCACTCTCTCTCCTCATTTTTTACTTTACTACATATATTCTCTCATTCCTACTATAAGTTTCTTCTTTTCTTTTTTCATTCATCCTATAATAAGTTTTATGTTTCTATAAATGGAAAAAGTAACTCCACTACCCATAATTTTTATCCTCACTTTTCACACAATATTACAAAGAATGTTACTTAGTACTTCATTCATTACTCCACATACATTTTTGCTCTCTCCCAATATTCAAAACAATACTTTATTTTTATTATTTTATTATTAATCCTTAAATAAAATAATAAAAAAAACAAGAAACTTTATACCGGGACGGAGTAAGCTGTATATAATACACACACATCAATCATTACATAGTTATTCATTAAATTATACATTACTTTTTACAATATAATATTTTTTTCTATCATCTACTTTTTCAAAATCCAACTCTATCAAATACTACAAAATTTACACTCTCAAACATATACAAAAGTCAAATACATTAACTTTATTTAAAATTCTCTTGATTTCAAATCCTCTCAAAACTGTAAACAAAATAACAAAGTCTTGGGGTATTTCGATTCCGGATTATAGTGAATGGGGGAAGTCTCTGACTTTAAAGTCCAAGGATTTCAAAATTCTAGTAGATAGTTAAAACATACGTTTAGTTTGGAATTTTAGAGGGTATAATAGTGAAAAGTTGATTGGTATTGTATTATTAAATTATTATGGGTGTATTTAGAGAATAAAGAGGTAAATGATGTGAGTGTATTAAAAAAATTAAAATAATATAGCGGGCTTAGCCCACCTGGCCACTGGGCTCCTCATTTGAGTGGGAGTTCCAGGTTCGATTCCCTCTGGGAACAAATTGGAGTTATAGGAGTTATAAGGTAGATTGACGATTTCGTGAAGTATTTGGGTGCTTGGTGTACTAACTACTAACAACTAACAACTAACATCTAACTTTGTCCGATCAAAAAAAAAATTGATAAAGTAAGGTAGGATTTTTATTTTTTTTTGAAAGATAGACTTGTACATTTTAGTTTCTTATATCATCGGGCACATGACATATTTTTTCGTCTCGCTATAGACAGAACCGCAACCGCACCACAACGGTAATACCATCACCACAAGAAGAACCATCACAAGAGGAAAAAAAATTTCTCTATCCGTGTCTCGAACTCAAAAAATGATAAAAATTTCTAAAGAAGTTAAAATGATAAAAATTTATAAATTTAAGTATAAATTCAAAAAAAAATTATATATAGGAAAAAAAAATTAATGGACGGTTCCATATCCATGAGTTATGCATAATGCATCTAAGAGGACCATGATATTGACAAAACTACATAAGTAACTGCATTCATTTTTCGGTTGGTTACACATGAACATAATACTTTTATTAGTTTACATCAATGTTTTTAAACCCGGACCGGTCATCGAACCGGATAATAAATTGGGTCACTGCTTAAACCGGTTGAACCGTTATGAAAAAACCGAATAATTTGTTGGGGTTATACTGAAAAGTATGCTTTTACTTTGTATAACCAAACTGAAGTTTCTTATTTATTTACTGAAATAAATTATTTAATCACTGTTGCATTAAATATGAATGAATGTTATATATGTTTATTGCAAACCCGTTCAATAAGACAGTATGTATTACGTTGTAGTTAATTTGGTGATACCCGATCACTGAAGATCAAATTAACAGCCCTCGTAATTAAGTACAAATTCACAACCCAGATGGAAATGAACGAACCATCATGAACGGTTGAAGTGTGAGACCCAGATTGGCCTGTCTTGACCAAGGGATCACACTATGCATTTAGGTGCGTTGAATGAGGACCTACAGGAGGACAAATTCTTCGGTACTGAATATACAAGAATTAAACCTCAGTGGTACGTTGTTTCTTAATCTCCGTCCCTTAAGTAGGATCGTGTGAAATTAATAACTATTGCTTTGACTTATGATGGGAAGAGAGTCAATGCGATTCGATACCTTGTACCTTGGGCAATATTATTAATTATATGACGATTGCTGACATTTAAAATGAAGAATTGCGTGCAAGTACGTCTTGCTTGATTTGTCCCCTTGGTGGGCTCATATCCTTTATCATGCCAAATCTTGCAAGTGAAAATTTATTTCCGGCATGGATAATAATGTTGAGTTGTCTTTACTCCAAGGACAAAGATATTAATTAATATAAAGCTTGTTCAGTGGCTTAATTAATTAATGGACTAAGATAATCTTAAACGCGGAAAATAATGACCGGGAGCCATGTTATATGTGAAATCGTAATATGGGTTAAGATGGATAGTTCAATATTAATTTTATAGTGGAGTAAATTAATATTAATGGACTTGAATAATATTTGGCCCAAAATATTATAGTTTGATAGTCCATTGGAGGTCCAATCTTAATTCTCCTAAAAGCCCCCCAAATAGCCCAAAATAAAGTCCAATTAATGAGAGAGAGAAGAAAATATTCTTGTTATATTTCCAAGAGATATTTTCAAAATTTGTGTCCAAAAAGGAAGAAAATATTGTCTTGATTTTCTTGTCGATATTTTATGGAAAGAGATAATTATTGTAGGAATACATAATTATCCCATAAATTCAAGAAGTCAAATCTTAACTCCTTTAGGCTTGTAATTTTCGAAAATTATGAGGTAGAAGAGGGGAAGAGATTTTTATGGAAAATTTAATTAAGGAGAAAAGAATATAGAAGATATATTCAAGATTTCTTGGAGACCAAACAAAGATTTTCTTCCTTATATTTTTGACCTAAAATTTCGACCACCTTTTCCCTATTTATAGGGGATGAGCTCTTCATTCCCAAGTGCAATTCCATGTGTTGGAAATATTAGAAATCCACAAAGGTGGTAGCAAAATATTTAATTTCTCTCCCATTAAAATCGTTCGTTGAAATCTTCCCAGCGGATAGCGTTCGTGGATTTTGGGGATATACTTGGGAAGGCTCTTGGGTTGATTCATCCGTTTGATTCTTCAAGAGGTTAGTAATTCCGTAACTCCTAGTTCCGCATGTTTAGGATTTACTTGAATTATGTGTACGCATGTTGTTTATTATTATGTTGAATTGATTTAGGATTAATTCATGTTAGTAATTAACTGTTTAATTTAAATATGTATTTAAATAATCACACGAATAGATCCGGGCACCCCGTTTTTTTCCAACATAATTCGGATATCTATTTATATATATACATATATAAATATACTCTATATATACACATCATAAATTTGTATAAAATTATAAATTATGTATAACATATAATTGAAATAATACTTATAATTTTAGGACCTAAAAGATGGCAAAACTATCAATTTAAGGCCTTAAAGATTTTTCCTATCGATTCAAGGTCTGGAAGATAGAAAACTATCGATCCAGGGCCTGAAAGATAAAAACTATCAATTTGAGGCTCACACATTTTAAGGCCATGTTTGACATTTATATTTCATATCCTTATTTCATGTTCTTATTTTTTTTTAGGGTTTACAGTTCAAGGTTTACGGTTTAGGGGGTTTAGTGTTCATGGTTCAAGGTTTAGGGTTCATCGTTTAGGGTTTAGGGTTTAATGTTCAGTGTTTAGGGTTTTAGTGTCAAACATGGCCTTAAAATTTATAAGCCTCGAATTGATAGTTTCTATCTTTCAGGCTCTTTATTGATAGTTTTCTATCTTTCAGGCCTTGAATCGATAGGAAAAATCTTTCAGGCCTTAAATTGATAGTATTACCATCTTTCAGGCCATGAATTAATAATACTCCTAAATAAAAATATATTTTAAAAGTAATTTTTTTTTTTTGACATTCATATTAATTATAGATGTAACACAATACAAGCCCAAAACTAAAATCACTAATACAAAGCCCATTACATTTTTTTTTTGTTTTGCCCTAACCTAGTATATAACAAATCTCTTCAGCACACTCACTTCAGCACGCTCACTTCTGTTGCCCCTCTCTCTCTCTCTCTTTCACAACCCACATCATGGCTGAACTCTGAAATAACATTATTCATTCCCATTGCAAAATTACATATGGAAGACATATTTGCTTAGCAACTATAATATTGAGCACTATTGGGAACAAGCACTAGTATATACTCATTATTGTATAGCACTTTCTTTTCCGAACCAGACCAGCTATATTCTACTGCGGCGAGAATTTTGAGTCTGGTCTTCTTCCTCCTCTTTTTTTTTTCTTTCTAAAATATATAAAAATCGGTTTTTATGGGTTACCGGTTCACCGGTTTAACCCGGGTTTTGACCAGTTCACGACGGTTCAGATCAAACCCGTTACATGCTTAGAACCGGACCGGTACCGTGCCCGGTTCCCGATTAAACCGGTCGGACCGGCCTGTCCGGTCCGATTTTAAAAACACTGATTTACATCGACTATTTATACTTTTGGGTTGGTTATAAATGAATGCATTTTAAATGGAACCCTATTTTGTACTGACAAAAAAATTATGTGAATTTGAGTATTGTGAACTCAATTTTTTTAATATTTATTAATATTTGTTATGTATAAAATTTTTTTATCACTGCTATGTCATAAAACAATCTTTATTTAAAAATATTTTATATTTTTAAATAATAAATATTTATTGGGCATAATAATAATAGAGTTTATGTATAAATTTGGTTCACAAAAGTGTTATTTTTTTGTATAAATACATTTTCTTAATTTACCCTTTAATTAGAAAAAATGATATTCAGACGGTAAATATATATATTTCACTATTTTTGCACATTTATCAAATTTGTTATTGGATCGCAGGCCCACTCTGATCTTCTTATCCCAACCTTTCAAAGACACCTGTTTTTTCTTTCTTCTTTACATGTTATTCAGTTCTTATTTTTCAACTAGTAGTTGATCATTGATATGTCGATTGAATATTTTATACAGATATTCAATACATATTGTTTATGATAGAAACACGTATATCATTAATGGTAAGTCCAATAAGTTCATAATAAATGCTATTGCACGTAGCTACTTCCTACTGGCATACTCCTATTAATTTACAATACATAAAACATGCAAAGAAATCTTGAAAAATCTCTCATTTCAACAACCAACATGTATTAATTAGTTAATTAAATTAAGTGGGGTGTATCGCAGTTTATGAAGGAATTGATCATTTTCTGGCCCCAGCTACCAAATATTGCATATATAGCAATGTAGCTGGAAATTAGTTGATGATGATAAAGGAGGATTTAAACTAAGAAGGTCTCATAATTTTGCACATTTATTAAAAAGATTCGTATATCACTTGTTTTAATTTAATCTCATATGTATTCAATTTATTTCGATTTAGTTCCAAATAACTGGAGAGCAGTCAAACTAGCCAAAAATGACGTCGTTTTTGGGGCGTGTGATACACGCGCCCCTAATTTCGATCGAAAAACGCTGACTGGCATCGACTTGAAAACGTGGCGCGCCACATCTTGTATTATACCGATTAAAAACATAAAAAATCAAAATCAAAATTACACATAAGTAAATAACAATAAAAAAATCAAAATTAAATTTAATATATATTCAAATTTCAGATTTAATTTTAAATTAAAAAAAATAAAAAATCATAAAATTAAAAAGGAAGCTTTCTGAAAACAACCCCAGCCCCAAATCTAAAAATCAGATTACAAAGAATAAAAAAAATATAATAAAAAAAACAAATTGAATTGAACTCAAACATCTGAATGATCTCTTCACCACCATCATCAGAATGAGTTCATTTTCAGAATGTAATTCCTGTTTTTCAATGATAATAACCAAATTAAGTGGTACGATGATCGAAAGGTTGCTCATCTCCATAAACACGATCATCATCAGACTCAAACTCAATGCCCTCCTCTACATCCTCATCATCCGAAGAGAAATCATCCTCATCAAGGTCCTCTAGATTTCTATTAGTATTAATTATAAAAAAAAATGAAAATCGGCCGCCTAGGCGCGATTTGTGTTGGAGAATTAATTGTCCGGATCTATTCGGGATGAATAATTAAATACAAATTTAATTCTAATAATTATTACTAGCATGAATTAATCCTATATTAATTCAAATAATAATTCAACAACAAATCATGCATATAAACAGTTCACATAAATCCTACGCATGTGGAATTGCTACGGGTTTACATGAACTAACCTGTTTGGAATGGCAATGGACACCGTTGGCACGAACAAACCAAAAAGTCTTCCCAAGTATTCCCAAGTCCTTGCTCGTCAATCCGGTGGAAGGAAACTCGCGAACAATTAACAAAAGGAAAAATAAATTATTTGTTGCACCACCTTTGTGGATTTCTAATTTTTCCAACACATGGAATTGCACTTGGGGATGAAAGAATCATCCCCTATTTATAGATGAGGGGTTGGTCGAATTTTTGGGGAAAAAATAATGTGGGAAAATCTTTTTCTTGATCTCCAAGAAATCTTGAATATATCTCATATATTATTTTCTCCATAATTAAAATATTCCACAAAAATCCAAACTTCTCTTGTTATGGGATATTTCGAAAATTTAAGGAAAAAGAAACCAAGATTTGTATCTTCTTGAATTTATGAGATATACTTGTATTGCAAGAATACATATCTTCCATAACATTTTTTCAAGAAAATCTTTCTTTCCCTTATTTATTCAAAATTTTCGAAAATTTCACAATAAATAACCAAGTGGGAGATTTCTTGAATTTAATGAGATAATCTTGTATTCCAAGAATACTTATCTTCATTTCATAACAAAATTCAAAGAAAATCTTTCTCTCTCTTTTATTTATTATTTTCGAACAAATAGGAAAAATAGGCAACAAAATTTATTTTATTTTTAAACACATTTTTCAGTTATTGAACTTTATTTTTTGGCTACTTGAGGGACCTTTAGAAGAATTAAGATTGGATCTTCCAATGGATCTTGAATTATCAATATTGAGCCACAATATTATTCAAGCCCATAAATATTAATTAATCCCACTACATAATTAATATTGCACTATCTATCTTAACACATATTACTGTTAATATGGCTCCGGTTATTATTTCCGTGTTTAAGATTATCTAGCCCATTAATTAATTCAAGCCCTTTGAAATAACTTTCCTTTAATTAATATCTTTTGTTCTTGGTCAAGAGCGGTTCAACATTATTATCCATCTAAAACTAGTTCCACTTACAAGATTTGGTATGATAAATCTTATGAACCTCCCAAAGGGCAACCGTCGAACAAAGCGTGCTTACACCGATTCTTAAGTATTAAATCTTAGAAATCGCATGTGACCAATAATATTGTCCAAGATATAAAGTATTGAATCTCATTGATTATCTAGCCGTCATAAGTCAAAGCAATAATTACTAACCACACACGATCCTATTTAAGGAACTGAGATTAAGAAATAACGAACCACTGAGGTCTAATTCTTCCTAGTTCAGTACTGAAGAATTTATCCTCCTGTAGGTCCTATTCATTGCATCAGTCATGCACTAGTGTAATCTCTTGGTCAAGACAAGTCAATCTGAGTCTTACACTTCAACCTTTCAAGATAGATTGTTCATTTCCATCTAGGTCGTGAATAGCGTACTTTTAGTTACAAAGGACTGTTAATTTAATCTTCTGTGATCTGGTATCACTAAATTAACTACAATGTAACACGTCTTATTTATTGAGCAGTTATGCGATAAATATATGTAACATTCAATGATATTTAAAGCATCGATGATAAATAATTTATTTGATAAATAAAACGAAATTCGGTTTGGTTATACAAAGTAAAAGCATACTTTCGATATAACCCCAACAATCTCCCACTTATACTCAAAAATCGCTTTTAAGTATACTCTGACATGTCTCGTGTAGTCCTAATCGTGACATCTAATGTCACCTACGAACCTAATAATATCTCCCACTTATAGTCAAAGCAGTTAGCGGCGGTCTTGACACCCATTCCTTCCACATATCTCTCGAATGTATTACGAGGCGCACCCTTTGTGAATGGATCTGCTAGGCTGTCTTCTGACGCGATCTTAGCCACCTCTATATCTCCTCTCTGTTGAGATTATACTGGAAAGTATGCTTTTACTTTGTATAATCAAAAGCAATTTCGAACTTATTCTTTGAAATAAATTGTTTATCACTAATGCTTTAAATATCATCGGATGTTACATATATTTCTTTGCATAACTGTTCAATAAATCATCGTCGTGTTACATTGTAGTTAATTTAGTGATACCGGATCACGAAAGATTAAATTAATGATCCTTTGTAACTAAAAAGTATGCCATTCACGACCTAGATGGAAATGAACAATCCATCGTGAAAGGTTGAAGTGTAAGGCTCGGATTGGCTTGTCTTGACCAAGAGATTACACTAGTGCATGACTGATGCCTTTGAATAGGACCTCTGAGGAGGACAAATTCTTCAGAACTGAACAAGGAAGAATTAGACCTCAGTGGTTCGTTATTTCTTAATCTTCGTTCCTTAAATAGAATCACGCGTGGTTGGTAACTATTGCTTTGACTTATCATGGGTAGAGAATCAACGAGATTCAGTACTTTTTATCTTGGGCAATATTATTGGTCACATGTGATTGCTAAGATTTAATATGGAGAATCATGTGCAAGTACGCTTGTTCGATTTGCCCCCTTGGGAGGTTCATAAGCTTTATCATACCAAATCTTGCAAGTGGAACTAGTTTCCGGTATGGATAATAATGTTGAACCGTTCCTTAACCAAGGACAAAAGATATTAATTAACGGAAAGCTATTTCAGTGGCTTGAATTAATTAATGGGCTAGATAATCTTAAACACGGGAAATAATAACCGGGAGCCATATTGACTGTAATATGGGTTAAGATGGATAGTGCAATATATATTATGTAGTGGGACTAATTAATATTTATGGGCTTGAATAATATTGTGGCTCAATATTGATAATTCAAGATCCATTGGAAGGTCCAATCTTAATTCTCCTAAAGGCCCCCTAAGTAGCCCAACATATAGTCCAATAACTGAAAAAGGTGTTTAAAATAAAATAAACATTGTTGCTTATTTTTCCTCATAATTTTCGAAATTTATGGATAAAATGGGAGAAAGATTTTCTTTGAATTTTGTTATGGAATGAAGATATGTATTCTTGGAATACAAGATTATCTCATTAAATTCAAGAAATCTCCCACTTGGTTATCCATAAAGCAATTTTCGAAATTTTTGATAATTAAGGGAAAGAAAGATTTTCTTGATTTCTTGAAAAGATATTATGGAAGATATGTATTTCTTGAAATACAAGAATATCTCATAAAATCAAGAAGATCCAAATCTTGGATTCTTGCCCTATAATTTTCGAAAATATTCCATAACAAAGAGTAGATGAGAATTTGTGGAATATTATAATTATGGGAAAAAGAATATAGGAGATATATTCAAGATTTCTTGGAGATCAAGAAAAGATTTTCCCACATTATTTTTGCCCTAAAAATTCGACCACCTCTACTCTATAAATAGGGGATGATTCTTTCATTCCCAAGTACAATTCCATGTGCTGGAAAAATTAGTAAATCCACAAAAGTGGTGCAACAAAGTTTATTTTTCTTTTGTAAATTGTTCGCAAGAGTCCTACCACCGGATAGTCGAGCAAGGATTAAGGGAATACTTGGGAAGTTCTTTTGGTGTGTCTAATCAACAAGACCATTGTCGTCCCAAGAGGTATGTTCACGTAAACTCGTAGAATTTCCGCATGCGTAGGTTTTACGTGAATTGTTTATATGCATGATTTGTTGTTGGATTATTATTTGAATTAATATAGGATTAATTCATGCTAGTAATAATTATAAGAATTAAATTTATATTTAAATATTCATCCCGAATAGATCCGTGCAACTTATTCCCCAACAATCGCATCGAGCGATTTAAGACTCTGAATTTTAAATTGTAATTTAATTCGTTGTCATTAAATTTGAAATTGGATAGTAGAATTACTAGATCTTTTTTGCAGGTATCCAATTGTCATGGAATTTAATGTGTTTATTTATGCATGCATATAAATTGTGGTTTTTAATTGATTAGTTCCGATTCGCTTTTGCCTCGTGAGAAAATCCACGGTAGAGATTAGGATTTGTTTGATTTGATCAACGTAATAGACTAGTCTAGATCTAGGTTCATTTAGTTTTTGTAAATAAATTATAATCGGATCGGAAACGGAGGCGGAGACGAAGAATTAAAGGATAAAATCCGTAACCGCATAGGCGGCGCCAAGGCCACGCCGAACGCACAAGGGAGGTAATGCTACGATTTGCAGACGCCACAGTGCACCCACCGGCACGGGTGAGGCCGGGGCCGAGCGCCAAGACGGTTAGTTAGGTCACAAGCGGGCGATAGGCGCAAGATAGGCCGTATGGCGCCAGACGGGCGGACGGCGGGCGAGGGCAGCGCCAAGACGGGGACGCTGCTGGGCCAAGTTCCGCGCGAGGCGAGGGCGGGCGAAATCAAGACGCGGCGGATGCGCGCGCGGCACACGCCGCTTACGAGGTCAATGAAAGGCCATTGGCGAGCTACAGCGGCGCCTTGACGGACATGGTCGCTTTCGGCCAGGGGCGGCGGATCTTGACGCGTGCATCCCATTATGAGCTACTTGGCGTGGCGTTTCGAGACGGAGTTTTTTTCGAGACGATCGAGTGGGAGAAATTCAAGACTACGTTTCTTCAAAATCAAGCCAAGAAAAATCAAACCATGACAATTGGATAATTTGTGCCCAATATGTTTTTTTTCCGCCTTGCTTGATTTATTATTGTGTTATCTTATGCTTTATTTAATTTATTTAAATGTGTTTGCATGAGAGTTGCCCAGTGAAGAATCTCACCTTCAAAATTACTAAGTATGTTTAAATAATTAATTGACAATTTTATTCCGGAAAATAAAATTGAATTAATTTTGACCTCCATGATTTATTTATTTGTGAATTATTTTGGAGAAATTCCCCCCACGGGACGGTCAAAAGTTAGCTTTCATATGAATGAATTCCAAATGGATGATTGTGGATTATTACTAGTGGCGACGATGACCCTCCCCACGAGGCTCGTTCAAAGCGAAATAATAATCCTGTATTTAATCATGGTTATTACTTAGGTATAAAATTGATATGCATATACTTCCCCGAAGTCCCTGTCAATTTTATATTGGTCAAGTGGGAGCCAACTATTAATCTGGATATTAAAGGTTTGTAACTGTTCTTGTTTGTAACCTGCTTGAATGTGTTTAAATAATGACCCACCCCACGTGGCTTATTTAAACTGTTTTGAGATGTTGGCTGATGCATGTTCATATTTTTTTGAGATTTTAATATGAAACATGTGATCGAATTTTGTGATATACTTGTGCTTATGCATATAGTTATTTATTTCAGTTCAGCATGCCGTAACCTTTTAATCCACTGTTAATATACTTAAAGTCAATACAATATGTATGGAAACTATATTGATTGAAAATGAAAAATTATTGTCCTAACTGCACAAAAGCACAAGTGAATTCTTGACACACCAAAATCAGATGAGCCAACTGACGGGTCAAAAATACAAGACTCGTCAGATCACCTTGCGAGAGATGTCGTCGCTGAAAATGGTGGAGGGCAAACCCGTAAGGGATTACGTCCTCAAAATTGATGGCCCATCTGAACAAACTTGAGGTTCTTAGTGCAGATTATAATCTGGAGACTCAGATGAATTTGGTACTTCACTCTCTGCCCAAAAGTTTCTGAGCATTTTGGCCTCGCCAGCTGATTTGTTGCAAGCTTTGGTCTCGGCAGAGATGTTGATAGGGCACCAAACTCAAGCTTTGATGGCAAGTGGTCCGTCTTCATTTTCTAGGCCAAGGGAAGGCAAGAAGAAGAAGATAACCAAAAGCCATAAGCAATAAAACTCAATTGTTGCCAAAAGGGCAATGGTAAGATGAGGAATGCTTGTGGTGTCAAGGAAAAATCCAAAGAGGAAGTGCTTCAACAGCGGTAAGGACAATGGAGGTTTGCCTGATCCAACCCCAAAAGGGCTGGAAAGAAAGGTAATTCTCACGCACTAGTTGCTGAAACTTGTTTAGCGGCAGATACTTCTCATTAAGTGGGTAGTTGATCTGGGATCCATCGATCATGTTTGCTTCACGGTTCAAAAGGTGACCCGGCAACTTAGTGGGAGTGAGATCCTCATCACACCGTGGGTAATGTTGACGAGTGGCGGTGATCGAGTGGGAGAAGTGCACTGTCTTTTGAAGACGAGTTCTAATTTTAAGAGATGTTCTTTATGTTCCCGTTTTAGAAAGAATTCACTTTCAGTTTCAAAAATTCACATTAATAGACACTTAGTTTCTTCTAATAAGAATGAAATCATTTCTTGAAATGATGAGTGTATCTGTTATGGGACATTGATGGAAAATCTCTATACAATTAACTATGCACACCACTCACGAAATGCATCCTATAACGCATCAATGTTTTAGATAAAAGAAAACATGAACGAGACACTACTATGGCATCTAAGATTGGGACATATTAATCCAAAGAGGATCCAAAGGTTGGTAGAAGCGGGTTCACCGGAGTCTCCAAGTTGAACCAATTCCAACCCGCGAATCATGTTTGGAGAGTAAAATGACCAAGAGGGCATTCGGAGCCAAGGGAATAGAGCCAAAGTGTTAGAAATCGTTCACACGATGTGTATGTGGTCCAATGTCAACTAAAACAAAGAGGAGGTTATGAGTATTTAAATCACTTTTATTGATGATTACTCAAGAATGCAGTTATATTTTCCTTATGAAGCATAAATCTGAGACCTTTGAGAAATTCAAAGAATTTAAGGCTCAAGCAAGAATCATAGGGAAAAATGTATCAAGTCTCTACGATCCGATCGTGGAGGGAATACCTCAAATGATGAGTTTTTGAACTACTTGTCCGATGAAGGAGTGCATCTCAGCTAATTGCACCCGGAACCCCTCAACAAAACGGGGTTGCAGAGCGAAGAAATAGAACTCTTTTGGAAATGGTTAGATCTATGATGAGTTATGCGGGTCTTCCCAAGTCGTTCTGGGGTCATGCCTTGGAAACAAAGACCCTACATTCGAACTTGGGGTCATCCAAATCGGTTCCCAAAACTCCCAAAGAATTGTGGACCCAAGCGCAAGCCTAGTTTGAGACACATGAGGATTTGGGGGTGTCCGCCTCGTGTTGGACAAGGAAGCCGATAAAATGGATCCTCGTCGAAATTAAGGTTGTTTGTGGGATACCCCAAGGAACAAAAGGGTGTATGTTCTATGGTCCCAAGATCAAAAGGTGGTAATAAGCACCCACTTTAGATTTTTGGAAGAAGACTATATGAACGAAAAGAAGACCGTATGAGATTACCTTAAATGAGCTAAGGGGGCTAACCTCAATGCCAACCTGTACAAGATGACATACCAAACGACACACTTACACAACCGAACCTCGTCGTAGTGGGAGGGTTGTGAAAACAAACAGAGATTCATGGGAATAGGAGAGTCCTCGGACTTGATTCCCGACACAAGACGAATCGGACCCATGGACATATGACGAGGCAATCCAAGACAATGATCAGATTCTTGGCAAAATGAAGAATGAAAGCGAAATGGGTTCTATGTATCATAACAGAGTGTGGGAGCTAGTCGAACCACTTAATGGGGTCAAACCCATTGGTTGCAAGTGGGTGTATAAGAGAAAAAAGAGGGCCGGGAGGGAAGGTGGAAACCTTCAAGGCAAGACTAAATGGCGAAAGGTTATACTCGAGAAAGAAGGATCGATTATGAGAAAACTTTTTTTTGCCCGTAGCCATGCTTAAGTCCATCCGAATTCTCTTATCGATTCTTTCAGATCTCGACTTTGAAATCGGCAAATGGATGACAAGACGGCTTTTGCTTAACGGAAGTCTTGATGAAGAGATCTATATGCAACAACCCCAAGGCTTCATTGAAAAAGGTCAAGAACACCTGGTTTGTAAGCTCATGAAGTCCATTTACGAGACTCAAACAGGCATCCGAGCTTGGAACCAATGTTTTGATCATGTTATAAAGTTTTATGGGTTTGATCAAAACGAGTTCGAAAAGTTGTGTGTACAAAAAAGCGTGTCGAATCGCATTGGTATTCTTAGTACTATCGTGAGCGACATTACGATCATCGGGACGATGTAAAGGTGTTATCGGGCGTAAGGCATGGCTTTCAAAATAGTTTGATATGAAGGACTTAGGGAAGCCGCGCACATCCTTGGGATCAAGATCACTTTCGAGATCGTAAGAAAAGGATGATAGGCTTATCGCAGCTTCATACATAGACAACGTCTTGAAACGATTGAAGATCAGATTCCAAGAAAGGCTTCGTACCTTTTCGGGCATGGAATCCATCTATCCAAAAAATGTGCCCTAAGAGGCAAAAAGGAGATAGATGACATGAGAGGCATTCCATATGCTTCGTTGTCGGAAGCCTTATGTATGCAATCTTTGTGTGCGAGACCGGATATCCGCTTTGCCGTTGGCATGGTGGCAAGATATCAAAGTAACCCGGGAAAGAACATTGAATGGCGATTAAAAACATTACGAAGTATCACGAAAAGAACTCGGGATAGAATGTTAATTTATCGATCGAGATAGTCAATCCCCATCGGGCTTCTACGGACTCGGTTTTAATCGGACATAGACTCCAAAAAATCTACCTCCGGTAGTGTGTTTTGCATGGGGGAGGAGTCGTGACATGGAGAAGCGTCAGCAATCGTCGTAGATTCTACCATGGAAGCTTAATATGTAGGCTAACTTGCGGCGGAAAAGAAAAAAATGGTTTAGCTCAAGAACTTCCTAGTGGACTTGAATGTAGTTCGAATTTACCCAATGAGAATCATTTTTTATTGTGACAATCTTGGAAGCGATTGCAAATTCAAGGGAACCAGGAGCCCACAAAGCCGAGAAACACATTGAAAATAATACCATCTTATCTGAGATATTGTTAAGAGATGAGATATAGATGTGGCAAAGATAGTGTCGAGAAGACAACCTAGCGAGATCCATTCACAAAGGGTCTCCGCTTACAATACATTCGAGACATGTGGAAGGAATGGGTGTCAAGACCATTGTCAATCTGCTTTGAGTATAAGTGGGAGAAATTATTAGGTTCGTGTAGGTGATATTAGATGTCACGTATTAGGAACTACACGAGACATGTTGTAGTATACTTAAAAGCAGACTTTGAGTATAAGTGGGAGATTGTTGGGATTATACTGGAAAGTATGTTTTTACTTTGTATAATCAAAACTGAATTTCGGACTTATTTACTGAAATAAATTGTTTATCACTGATGCTTTAAATATCATCGAATGTTACATATATTTACTGCATAACTATTCAATAAATCGTACGTGTTACATTGTAGTTAATTTAGTGATATCAGATCACAGAAGATTAAATTAACAGTCCCTTGTAACTAAAAGTACGCCATTCACGACCTAGATGGAAATGAACAATCCATCGTGAAAGGTTGAAGTGTAAGGCTCGGATTGGCTTGTCTTGACCAAGAGATTACACTAGTACATGACTGATGCACTGAATAGGACCTACAGGAGGACAAATTCTTCAGAACTGAACAAGGAAGAATTAGACCTCAGTGGTTCGTTATTTCTTAATATTCGTTCCTTAAATAGAATCACGCGTGGTTGGTAACTATTGCTTTGACTTATCATGGGTAGAGAATCAACGAGATTCAATACTTTTTATCTTGGGCAATATTATTGGTCACATGTGATTGCTAAGATTTAATACGGAGAATCGTGTGCAAGTATGCTTGTTCGATTTGCCCCCTTGGGAGGTTCATAAGCTTTATCATACCAAATCTTGCAAGTGGAACTAGTTTCCGGTATGGATAATAATGTTGAACGTTCCTTAACCAAGGACAAAAGATATTAATTAACGGAAAGCTATTTCAGTGGCTTGAATTAATTAATGGGCTAGATAATCTTAAACACGGGAAATAATAACCGGGAGCCATATTGACTGTAATATGGGTTAAGATGGATAGTGCAATATATATTATGTAGTGGGACTAATTAATATTTATGGGCTTGAATAATATTGTGGCTCAATATTGATAATTCAAGATCCATTGGAAGGTCCAATCTTAATTCTCCTAAAGGCCCCCTAAGTAGCCCAACATATAGTCCAATAACTGAAAAATGTGTTTAAAATAAAATAAACATTGTTGCTTATTTTTCCTCATAATTTTCAAAATTTATGGATAAAAGGGGAGAAAGATTTTCTTTGAATTTTGTTATGGAATGAAGATATGTATTCTTGGAATACAAGATTATCTCATTAAATTCAAGAAATCTCTCACTTGGTTATCCATAGAGCAATTTTCGAAATTTTTGATAATTAAGGGAAAGAAAGATTTTCTTGATTTTCTTGAAAAGATATTATGGAATATATGTATTTCTTGAAATACAAGAATATCTCATAAAATTAAGAAGATCCAAATCTTGGATTCTTGCCCTATAATTTTCGAAAATATTCCATAACAAAGAGTAGGTGGGATTTTGTGGAATATTATAATTATGGAAAAAAGAATATAGGAGATATATTCAAGATTTCTTGGAGATCAAGAAAAGATTTTCCCACATTTTTTTTGCCCTAAAAATTCGACCACCTCTACTCTATAAATAGGGGATGATTATTTCATTCTCAAATACAATTCCATGTGCTGTAAAAATTAGTAAATCCACAAAGGTGGTGCAACAAAGTTTATTTTCCTTTTGTTAATTGTTCGCAAGCGTCCTACCATCGGATAGTCGAGCAAGGATTAAGAGAATACTTGGGAAGTTCTTTTGGTGTGTCTAATCAACAAGACCATTGCCGTCCCAAGAGGTATGTTCACGTAAACTCGTAGAATTTTCGCATGCGTAGGTTTTACGTGAATTGTTTATATGCATGATTTGTTGTTGGATTATTATTTGAATTAATATATGATTAATTCATGCTAGTAATAATTATAAGAATTAAATTTGTATTTAAATATTCATCCCGAATAGATCCGTGCAACTTATTCCCCAACACCCTCTTAACGATTTCTCGTATAAGATGGTATTTCCTTTCAATGTGTTTGCTGGCCTTGTGGGCTCTTGGTTTCCTTGAATTTGCAACTGCTCAGGCATTATCACAATAAACCGTGATTGTGCTGGGCAAATTTGGAACTACATCCAAGTCCACTATGAAGTTCTTGAGCCAAACCGCTTCTTTCGCTGCCTCGCAAGCAGCTACATATTCGGCTTCCATGGTAGAATCGGCGATGCATTTCTGCTTAACGCTTCTCCATGTCATGGCTCCTCCCCCCATGCAAAACACACTACCGGAGGTAGATTTTCTGGAATCTAAGTCTGATTGGAAATCCGAGTCCGTGTAACCGATGGGGATTAGACTATCTGACTGATAAACTAACATTCTATCTCGAGTTCTTTTCAGGTACTTCAGAATATTTTTAACTGCCGTCCAATGCCACCATGCCAACGACAAAGCAGATATCCGGTCTCGTGCACAGCATTGCATACATAAGGCTTCCGACAGCCGAAGCATAAGGAATGTCTTTCATGTCATCTATGTCCTTTTGTGTCTTAGGGCACATTTCCTTGGATAGATGGATTCCATGTCTGAAAGATACGAAGCCTTTCTTGGAATCCTGCGTGCTGAATCGCTTCAAGACAGTGTCTATATATGAAGCTTGCGATAAGCCTATCATCATTTTCTTGCGATCTCTAGCTCATTTAAGGTAATCTCACTTCTGGGTCTTCTTTCGTTCATATAGTCTTCTTCCAAAAATCTAAAGTGGGTGCTTATTACCACCTTTTGATCTTCGAGACCATAGAACATACACCCTTTTGTTCACTCGGGGTATCCTATAAACAACCTTAATTCTGATCGAGGATCCAATTTTCCGACTTCCTTGTCCAACACGTAGGCCGGACACCCCCAAATTCTCATGTGTCTCAGACTGGGCTTGCGCCCGGTCCACAATTCTTTGGGAGTTTTGGGAACCGATTTGGATGGCACCAAGTTCAGAATATAAGCCGTTGTTTCCAAGGCATGACCCCAGAACGACTTGGGTAGATCCGCATAACTCATCATTGATCTAACCATTTCTAAAAGAGTTTTGTTTCTTCGCTCTGCAACCCCGTTTTGTTGAGGGATTCCAGGTGCAGTTAGCTGGGATACAATCCCTTCATCTGACAAGTAGTTCAAAACCTCATCGCTAAGGTACTCGTCTCCACGATTGGATCGTAGAGACTTGATACATTTTTTCCTATGATTCTCTACTTGAGCCTTAAATTCTTTGAATTTCTCAAAGGCCTCAGATTTATGCTTCATAAGAAAAATATAGTTGTACCTTGAGTAATCATCAATAAAAGTGACGAAATACTCATAACCTCCTCTTGCTTTGATTGACATTGGACCACATACGTCTGTGTGAACGATTTCTAACACTTATTTGGCTCTATTCCCCTTGGCTTTGAATGCCCTCTTGGTAATTTTACCCTCCAAACATGATTCGCAGGTTGGGATTGGTTCAACTTGGAGAGACTCCAGTGGACCGTCTTCTACCAACTTTTGGATCCTCTTTGGATTAATATGTCCCAATCTTAGATACCATAGAAGTGTCTCGTTCACGTCTGATGAACGTTTTCTTTTATCGGAAACAGTTGATGTGTTATAGGATGCATTTTGTGAGTGGTGTGCACAGTTAATTGTATAGAGATTATTCGACAACGTTCCATGACAGATAAATTTATCATAAAGAGAAATGGTAACAACTTTATCAAAAGTAACTGAATATCCATCAAGGTAAAGTTTAGAAACCGAAATTAAATTCTTTCTAAAACTAGGAACGTAAAGAACATCTCTTAAAATTAAAACTCTATCTTCAAAGGACAAGTGCACTTCTCCCACTGCTTCAGCTGCCACTCTCGTAGCATCGCCCAGTGTGATGAGGATCTCACTCCCACTAAGTTGCCGGGTCCGCTTGAACCCCTGTAAAGTGAAACAAACATGATCAACACCCATAAATGGGAGGCATACGCCGCTAAGCAAGTTTCAACAACTAGTGCATGACAATTACCTTTCTTTCCATTCCTTTTGGGTTTGGAATAGGTTGACCTCCAATGTCCCTTTTCACCGCAGTTGAAGCACTTCCCCTTAGCTGGCTTGCTCACTCCTCCACCTCCCTTCACCTTTTCTTTGCCCTTGGCAACACTTGAGTTCACTTGCTTGTTGCTTTTATCCTTTTTCTTGTTCTTACCACCCTTTGGCCTAGAAGAAGAAGAAGAAGAAGGCCCATTTGCCACCAAGGCTTGGCTCTTTTGCCCCAATATCGCCTCTGTCGAGACTAAAGTTTGAAACAGGTTAGACATCGAGAACTTCTGATTGTTCATCTGGTAGTTCAACCTGAACTGTTCAAAACTTTTCGGCAAAGAGTAGAGCACGAAATTGATTTGGGTCTCGATGTCGTATTCAGCGCCAAGTACCTCAAGTTTGTTAAGGTGAGCCATCATCTGAAGAACGTGCTCCCTTACGGGCGTTCCCTCCACCATTTTCATAGAGAGCAAGTCCCTCATGGTAATCTGACGAGCCATACGGTTCTGATGTTGAAACATCGCTTTAAGACTAGCCATGATGTCTGCAGCGGTCTCAACGTTCTGGTGTTGGTGTTGCAACACATCTGACATTGAAGCCAAGTTGGTACATTTTGCCATTTCGTTGGAACGCTCCCAGTCAGCATACTCTATCTTAACCGCTTTAGTTGACTCATCATTTGGCTTTTCTGGTTTAGGTGCAGTGAGAACCCAGTTATGGCTTTGTGCAGTGAGGACAATAGTAAGTTTACGACTCCAATCAACGAAGTTTTCACCAGTAAGCAAATTGTCTTTAAGTATATTGAACAATGGATTAAAAGGTTGCGACATGATGAACTGAAATAAATAATAATATGCATAAGCACAAATATATCACAAAGTTCGATCACATGCATCATATTAAAATCTCAAAAAAAATATGAACATGCATCAGCCTAGAGTTGCCCAAAGGAACCGGAACCGGAACCGGATAAACCGGAACCGTGAAGAACTGGAACCGAAACCGTGTATTACACGGTTCGGTTCGATTCAACTTCATCTGAATCAGAATCCCGATTCGAACCACGGTTCCACAGTTCAAATCGGCGGTTCATGATTCGGCAAGGCCGCCGTTGAATTGAAATATGACCGTTGGGCAAACGCGGTTCCACGTTCGAACCGTGAACCGCCCGGTTACGCGGTTTTGCCTTTTTTTTTTAATCAATGGTTGAGATTGAGTCAAATGTTACCGTTTTTTGATCCAATGGTCGAGATTTAAATGAAAGTTACCTTATTTTTTTTGTTTTTTTATTTATTTTCTCAAACTCTATAAATACCCCTCATTTGTATTCGTTTTCTTGCACCAACTTGATCCAAATTGATCAATTCTTCTTCATCTCTCTAATTCTCTTGTTCTAAGTTCTAACTTTATAAATTATAAGCTTCATTAAAGTTCATAATTCATACTTCATATATTATCTATATTGATATATTTTATACATTATAGTATATAGTTTATATTATTATTATATACACTTTACTTTACTTTATATTTTATATTACATAAAATAAAATGTCAAGAAGATGAGAATCATCATCTTCTAGAGGAGGAAAAGGAAAGAGTCCGATGACTTCCGATTTTTCCACCTCCTCCTCCTCTTGAACAATTCAATATTCCATGGAGCGTGGAGGAAATAAAGCGAGTCTTGGTCCCTAAGTCACGGATGCCACTTTTTTCAATGAAGAATTTCAACAACCTCGTGGTGGTACTCAAGAAAGTACTCATGGTCATGGTCCTCATGGTCATGGAAACGAAAAAAATGTGGAGGAGGAGGAGGCCATTCCACCTCAAGGCGGAGAAAGAAAATGTAGAGTTCTTGCATCCGAAATATTCACCATTCACTTCAAAAAAAAGTGGCAACCCGATGAGGTAAATATATTTAAAGTTTATTGTAACTATTGCACTAGTGTTTATCATTAAAGAAAGGTGGTGGATATGGAACATTTAAAAAACACTTGTTGGTAAAACATAAAGAAGTCTTGGGAATGACTACATCTCAAACGCAACTACGTGGATTCACGGCGTCGTCTGAAGGTGGTGAAGTAAGTAATCCTACTAGTTTATTTAGATATAATGTTAAGGTTGCTAGAAGAGAATTAGCTAAACTTATTTGTTCTAAACATCTTCCTTTTCATTTTGCAAATGATCTTCGTTTTGAAAAATGGGTTACTACGACTTATAATCCTTGACCAAAAAAAAAATTTCACGATCTTCTATTACTCGTGAAATTGATAAAATGGCTAAAGAAATAAGAGATGAAATGACTATCATGTTTTCTAGATTAACTCAAAAAATTTCTATATGTTCGGATATTTGGAGTGATCATTTTCAAGAGCATAATTATATGGGCATTACTTGTCATTGGATTGATGATACGTGGACAATTCAAAAATGTTTAATTGCATATAGAGAGTTTGATACTGAGCATACGGCCGCAAATATTGCTCTAAAAATTCGTACGGTTTTGCAAGAGTACAACATTCTTACAAAAATATTTTCAATTTCATTTGATAATGCAAGTGCTTATCTGGCTAGTTTAGATGAACTTATTGCAATTTATCAACCATCAATTGGTGGTAGATTTTTTCATGTAAGATGTTTTTGTCATATTTTAAATTTGTGTGTTCAAGACGGTTTATCTTCTTTAAAAACGCATGTTGCTCCTATTAAACATGCACTTGGTTATTTGGTTAGACATCAAAAAGTTTTAAAAAGATGGAAAAGTTTTTGTGTAGTTAATAAACTTACTCCTAAAAAGTTTTCACTTGATGTTGCTACTAGATGGAACTCAACTTATAAAATGTTAAGTGCATCTTATGAGTATAGAAATGCATTATGTAATTTTTTTTGCACAAGAACAATGTGGTATTACTTTATTTCCTAGTCAATGGGATTCATGTGCTACTTTATGTGAGATGTTGCAAGTTTTTAATGAAGCTACTACACAATTATCCGGTATGTATTATCCTACTTCTATTCTTGCTTTAGATCAATGTGTTAGAGTTGCAATTACTCTAGATTGTAGTGATTCAAATGAAATATTATATAATGCTATTAGTTCAATGAAAGTCAAATGGATGAAATATTTTTTATATATTCCCGATGTGTTTTATAATTGCTAAAAATACTTGATCCTAGAGTAAGAATAGATGGAGTGCAAGAATTAATTTCTATATATTATGATGCTTTATTTCCTATTACAGATGATAACACCCCTTCTCCTATTGTGGTTGTCCAAAAATCTAAACAAGTTCTTATGGATGTTTTTAGAGAATATAAAATTCAATTTGGTCCTACTACTAGTGGTGATTCTACTAGTGTTAGGTGGTGCTACTAGTACTACTAGTAGTGGGCGTGGTGGTACTCAATCCCTTGGTCGTGGTCTTTTTGATAAATTTTCCCCGTTTAGATAATTTTTCTAAAGAACGATATCAACAACGTCTTGAACCAAGACAATCAAATGTTTTCTTAGAAATTGAAAATTTTCTAAATACACCTTCTTTTGAGTATCAACCGGGAGAATTAGAAAATTTTGATAGTTTAAAGTGGTGGTCGAGGAGATTAGATGCTTATCCGGTGTTGAGTATGATTGCAAAAGAGGTATATGCATGTCCCGTCTCAACCGTAGCCGTCGAACGAGCATTTAGCTTGGGTGGACATATCTTGAATGAAAGGCGATCAAGATTGACAGTTGAGCACTTGGAAAGCCAATGTTTACTTGATGATTGGGTGAAAGCCAAAGATCGAACACAAAATGAAGCTCTTAACGCGGATTCTTACGAAGATAGTGTGATCGACGACACAATCGAAATCGAAAGTGAAGCTTAAATCTTCTTAAGATTTAAGTCTTGAGGTAAGAAACAAGGTAAGAGAACTACGTGGGCTTTGATTCTAATCGGATACGTAGGCAACATAATTTTAAGTTTCTAACTTAGAATTTTCTAAGTTTAAAATTTAAAATTATGCCCAAGCCCTTTTTTTTTTTTATCCTCTTTTCATTATTTGTAATTTTTTAATTGTAATTATAAGTTGTACACTTGTATTTGTAGCATTAGCAATTTAGTTACTTGTAAGTTGTAACTTTTAAGTTGTAAATTGTAAATTGTATTTTTTGTAATGTATTAAATTATTGTTTAATGTTTAAATTGTAAATTACTTGTAAATTGTATGTTTAGCATGTTTAGCATTAAGTTGTAATTTACCACATTAGCAATTTAGCATGTTTATTGTTTAAATTGTAAATTACTTGTAAATTGTAACTTTTAAGTTGTAAGTTGTAAATTTTTTGAGTTGTTTGTTATTTGTTTGTAATTTTGTATGTTTAATAACATAAGATTTTGCTTCATCTTCTTTAAATTTACTTCAATTTATTTTTTTTATTTGTATTTTGATAAAAAAAAAATTTTTAAAAAAAGCAGTTGAACAAGTGAACCTAACCGAACAGATTAAACATTTTTTTGCGTTCGGTTCCTTGTTCCAACTTTTTGAAAGGAACCGCCGATTCGAATCAGAATCGTTTAATGGATGGGCAAGTCTACATCAGCCAACATCTCGAAACAGTTTAAATAAGTCACGTGGGGTGGGTCATTATTTAAACACATTCAAGCAGGAACAGTTATAAACCTTTAATATCCAGATTAATAGTTGGCTCCCACTTGACCAATATAAAAATGACAGGGACTTCGGGGAAGTATATGCATATCAATTTTATACCTAAGTAATAACCATGATTAAATACATAATTATTATTTCGCTTTGAACGAGCCTCTTGGGGAGGATCATCGTCGCCACTGATAATAATCCACAATCATCCGCTTGGAATTTATTCATGTGAAAGTCATCTTTTGACGGTCCCGGGGGGGGGGAATTTCTCCAAAAGAATTCACAAATAAATAAATCATGGAGGTCAAAATTAATTCAATTTTATTATCCGGAATAAAATTTTCAATTAATTATTTAAACATACTTAGTAATTTTCGAATGTGAGATTTTTTAAAACATTTTCTCATGCATCGCAAATTTAGACACAATTTAAATAAGCATAAAATAATGCATAAACATCAAGACAAAATAAACACATTGGGCACATATATCCAATTGTCACGGGTTAATTTTTGTCATGTCTTGATCTCGAGAAATCGTCTTCTTTTTCCTTCATCGTTAAATCTCGAAAAAGTTCGCCCGCGTCAAAGCAACTTCATCTACCACCATGGTCGGAGTGCCCACCTAGCACTCCCGGCCAGAAATCGTCGATGCGTCTTGGCGCCAAAGCGCCCGGTGCGCCGCCAAGCCAGCACATATCGCTTCAGCGACCCTCGGCGGATCTCGGCGGCGCACCGATACCGAGCCGCGCCGCCCCGAGTGCTCGCCGCGCCCGCCCATGCCCGATCTCGCCTCGTGCCGCCTATGCCCATACCCGTCATCATCCGCGCATGAGCCCATGCGCCGCCCCCGCGTCGCCCGTCGCGAAGCAGTGTTGCGCGCTCCGTGTCTTGATCGGCCTCGATCTCGCGCGTGCTCGGCCCTCGGCCTCGCCCGCCCGCCCGTCGTGCCTTTCGTCTTGCCAGCGTCATCGCGCGTGCCTCCTTGGCACGTTTCGCGCCAGCCTTGACGCCACCTAACGCCCGGTTTTGGATCCATCCGTCTTTAATTCATCGTCTTCGTCTTGGCTCACGATCCGGTTAAAATTTATTTATAAAAAAATAAATAAACCTAGATCTAGACTAGTCTATTATATTGAACTAACCAAACAAATCCTAATCTACTCGTGGATTTTCTCACGAGGCAAAACGAATTCGAACGAATTGAATTAAAAATTACAATTTATATGCATGCATAAATATAAACATTCATCAAATACCATGACAATTGGATACCTGCAAAAAAGATCTAGCAATTCTACTATCCAATTTCAAATTTAATGAAAACGAATTAACTTACAATTTAAAACTTCGAGGCAAAAACCGAGGCTCGATACGATTGTTGGGGAATTAATTGCCCGGATCTATTCGGGATGAATATTTAAATACAAATTTAATTCTAACAATTATTACTAGCATGAATTAATCATATATTAATTCAAATAATAATTCAACAACAAATCATGCATATAAACAGTTCACATAAATCCTACGCATGCGGAATTGCTACGGGTTTACGTGAACTAACCTGTTGGGAATGGCAATGGACTCAGTTGGCACGAACACACCAAAAAGTCTTCCCAAGTATTCCCAAGTCCTTGCTCGTCAATCCGGTGGAAGAAAACTCGCGAACAATTAACAAAAGGAAAAATAAATTATTTGTTGCACCAACTTTGTGGATTTCTAATTTTTCCAACACATGGAATTGCACTTGGGGATGAAAGAATCATCCCCTAGAATCATCCCCTATTTATAGATGAGGGGTCGGTCAAATTTTTGGGGAAAAAATAATGTGGGAAAATCTTTTTCTTGATCTCCAAGAAATCTTGAATATATCTCATATATTCTTTTCTCCATAATTAAAATATTCCACAAAAATCTCAACTCCTCTTGTTATGGGATATTTCAAAAATTTAAGGAAAAAGAAACCAAGATTTGGATTTTTTGAATTTATGAGATATACTTGTATTGCAAGAATACATATCTTCCATAATATCTTTTCAAGAAAATCAAGAAAATCTTTATTTCCCTTATTTATTCAAAATTTTCGAAAATTTCACAATAAATAACCAAGTGGGAGATTTCTTGAATTTAATGAGATAATTTTGTATTCCAAGAATACTTATCTTCATTCCATAACAAAATTCAAAGAAAATCTTTCTCTCTCTTTTATTTATTATTTTTGAATAAATAGGAAAAATAGGCAACAAAATTTATTTTATTTTTAAACACCTTTTTCAGTTATTGGACTTTATGTTTGGGCTACTTGAGGGGCCTTTAGGAGAATTAAGATTGGATCTTCCCATGGATCTTGAATTATCAATATTGAGCCACAATATTATTCAAGCTCATAAATATTAATTAATCCCACTACATAATTAATATTGCACTATCCATCTTAACCCATATTAATGTTAATATGGCTCCCGGTTATTATTTCCCGTGTTTAAGATTATCTAGCCCATTAATTAATTCAAGCCACTGAAATAGCTTTTCATTAATTAATATCTTTTGTCCTTGGTCAAGGAACGGATCAACATTATTATCCATACCGGAAACTAGTTCCACTTGCAAGATTTGGTATGATAAATCTTATGAACCTCCCAAGGGGGCAAATCGAACAAGCGTACTTGCACACGATTCTTCGTATTAAATCTTAGCAATCGCATGTGACCAATAATATTGCCCAAGATATAAAGTATTGAATATCATTGATTCTCTAGCCGACATAAGTCAAAGCAATAATTACTAACCACACACGATCCTATTTAAGGAACGAAGATTAAGAAATAACGAACCACTGAGGTCTAATTCTTCCTAGTTCAGTGCTGAAGAATTTATCCTCCTGTAGGTCCTATTCAGTGCATCAGTCATGCACTAGTGTAATCTCTTGGTCAAGACAAGCCAATCTGAGCCTTACACTTCAACCTTTCACGATGGATTGTTCATTTTCATCTAGGTCGTGAATAGCGTACTTTTAGTTACAAGGGACTGTTAATTTAATCTTCCGTGATCTGGTATCACTAAATTAACTACAATGTAACACGTACTATTTATTGAACAGTTATGCAGTAAATATATGTAACATTCAATGATATTTAAAGCATCAGTGATAAATAATTTATTTCAGTAAATAAGACAGAAATTCAGTTTGGTTATACAAAGTAAAAGCATACTTTCTAGTATAACCCCAACATTTTGTCGCCTTGTCCGCACAGACCGCCTAGGCGCCGCCTAGGCGGCGGCCAGGCATGAAAACTCACAGATGCTCCGATTTTGTAAAAATCACCGCGGCCAACCGGCGCCTAGCGCCTAGGCGCGATTTCTGCATCCATGCATAGAAGTAATAGTTTATGTGTATAACAGTGATACTTAATTTCACATACAATGACATGATAGTTTTCCTGAGTAACAGTGATAATTTTATGAGTAACAGTGATAGTCTTTTTTATCATGCAAGCAAACGAACCTACAACGGCTATTTTTTGAGGCATTAGCAGCGACGGTGAGTGCGAAGGCATTTTCGGTCACTTTAAGGGGATACGATTCGTGTGAAGGTAGACGGAGAGGTAGTTTTTGTGTGAGTGGTGAGAGGAGAAGAGGGAGAGACGCGAAAAAGAAAATGAACTGAAATTGTACATATGTGAACCCGTCTGTAGTGTATGGGTAATATTTGACCCTAGAATGAACCAGGTTTATAAGAATTTTTGCCTTTACTTTTACATAGTTTGAAAATATAAATTGAATAAAAACTTGTGTGAATCCAAATTCACCGTGAATTCGGTAATTATCACTGTTATACATAAAAATTATCACTATTATACACAAAAAAATCACTATTTAAAAAACGTTTTATATTTTTAAACACTGAAACTTTTTATGTATAACAGTAATAATTTTTACACATAACAATAATATAGTTCATGTATAAACCTGATTCACACTAGGTTACTCTGTAAATTATACTATATGTAGCCATAATTACCAAAGGGACTCCCGCTCATCGAGAAAAAAATAAAAACCGCACGATATCACTTGTTTCAAAAAAAAATGTTCCATTAAGTGTTCCATAACTTAGATTAATGACATATGGAATTGACAAAAATATATAATGGACCACCATAATCTTGGGTCCATGTGTTAAAAATCAAAGAGGTGGAATAATTCTGAAACACGAAAATGTGATACAGAGGAATTGAACTGAATAAAAACGTCTCATATGATATTTATTCAAAATAAAATTAATTTTAATTATTTTTATCGGGCTCATAGGACGCCAGCATTACTTTATATAATTAATTAATAATTTCTTGAACAACAGATAAGAATTACGTTATTCAGAGAAAATTATAAGGCATCATAATGACTCACGTCCACGCCAACTAGGAAAGTGAAAATACTGTTATTCCAAATGGACCAGTTTGTTCTCATTGCAATAGAACTCTTTCAACTATTTTTTTTTAATATAATACATTCAATTTAAAAAAGTGTGGCACATGTGTGCATCAATTGCACACGGTGCAATTAAATTCAATTTTAATTTGATTTAATCTTATAATAAAATTTGGGTGATTTTACCCTCTATTTCTTTTTCCATTCCCGAACCATGAACCATGAACACTGAACCATGAACCATAAACCCTGAACCCCAACCCAAACTTTGAACCATAAACCCGAACCCAAATCCTGAACCATGAACTCGAACCCTGAACCATGAACCATTCGGGTCGAGTTCTGATCGGTTTAGGATCGGGTCTTGTTCAAAAAGTTGAAATATAGAAAAAAAAAACCCTCTGAAGTTCGTTTACTTTTTTTCAAATTGTCCACTTTATATTTCACTTTCTAACTAATTAATATTGTTCAAATAAAAACAATTAATAGTACTTAAAAATACATGTATACCATCCTGTCTTTAAATTTTTTATTTCCCTGAAAAAAGACGATATTGATTCAAATGGAACACAATTATTAAATAATTATTGATTATTATATATATATACACACACAACACAATTTTGATTTTCTTAATTTGATGAAAAATATAATAATTTATTGACAAATTAGATTTATAGAATATTGAAGGAACTGCAAGACTTCTTACTCAATTTCTAGTAATTAAATTAAAAACAAATCAAGTATACATTGTTTATGTTTGGGCATATTTCACTCTATAACAAAGCACAATGGCATTTGGTGGAGGCGGTTCTGGAACGACATAATGGTGCTTACGACGGAAACCACCGATGGTAAAAATTGGAGTCAACTTTGTAAATTAACACAATTAACATAGAAGTTTAAGTTTGTAAAAATGTGAAAATTGCCCTCTTTTTTTTTTTCCGTATAAAATACTGTAACGACATTTGGTTTTTTTTCCAGAAATTTAATAATTACGCCCATGTCGATGCTAAATGACATATCCTGTTTTTAGTGAACGACTAACGTCGGGCATTCGTGTTTTCTTTGCTTTTAATTTAATTTATTTGAATAAATAAAAGCTGTTATGAGGATATCCAAGGAATCACTAAAAGAAATATTATTTTTAGTATCGAAAAATTAGTATCACGTGTATTTACAGATACTAAATCATACTTTGTCAACGCTACTAAGGACCTATAGGTCCTTTTGTATCAACCAAATTGTTTATGATACTACTTTCATGGGCAATAACTATTTAGTATCAAAAATTTACTTTTAGATACCATTGATTTTATGATATCCGTTTTGTTCTGATACTAATGTTATTTTGTTATCAATAATTTATTTATTGATACCACTTAATTTTAGCATCATATATTTTTAAGGATACTAATTATCTTTGGTATCAGAAATATATTTTCAGATACCATTAATTTTATAGTAACCATCATTTGTTTTGATATTATTGTTATTTTAGTATTAGTAATTTATTTATTGATACAATATATTTTTGGTATCAATTTTTTTTTATAGAATTATTTGATACTAAATATTTTTCTGATACAAAAAGCTCGGTCCTTTAATATTAGAAAATATGTATTGATATCATATGTTTAGTATCGGTAAAAAAATTCGGATACTATAAATATTATGTTGTATTAAAAAAAAAAAATATTATTATTCGATACTATATGTCTTTCTGATACTAAAGACTTAATTCATTAGTATCAGAACTTTTTTTCTGATACGAGGTCTTTAGAATCGGGAGTATAAGTATCGAATGTGTATCGGTAAAATATTTAATACTAAAAATATTTGGATATTTGACCTTTGGTATCAAAAAAATTCTCATGCTAAAAACCTAATTTTCTTGTTGTGAATTAAAGATAATTTAGAAACGTGAATATGCATGTATTATTGCTTTTTTGCAGCTCAGGCAGTGAAACACATCGTTTTAAGAATCCAACATGAATTACGTTTGGACTTGAAATCATGCAATCATTACAACTTTTAAGGAAATCTATTTCCATATCTACACTTTTTCCCTTTTATTTTTGCAAGCACACTTTTGCCCTTAAATATTACTCCCTCCGTCCCAATCTTTAAGGTTTTCTTTCCATTTTTTTTTTGTCTCAATCTTTAAGGTTTCTTTCCTAAAATGGAAATACACTTTATCACTTTATCACATAAAATACTAATAAACAACTATTTTTACCCCCAACTACCCATCATTTTATCACTTTATCACATAAAATATTAATAAACAACTCTTTCTAATCACTATTCTCATAAATCCTTATGAACAGTCAAAAAACCATAAAGAACGGGACGGAGGTAGTACAAAACAGAAGGATCCGACAAATTTATTTTAAGAAAAACAAAAGCCACTTGCGTCCGACCTTAACATAGCTAACAAGGGCACATGAACGTTCTTGTCGAGATGTGCGTTTCATTTAATTTGTTTCCTCTTTTAAATTTATAGTTAATTAGTTATATATGAGTTTCCCTCAATTATTTAATAAAAATAGATCTTTAACGTTTTGAAAGTCTACTGCGCGCAGATCATGTGATTAATTAATGATGTACATGATTTAGATAGTAGCAAAAATATTATTTTAAGAAATTGTACGGGAATGTAATTAATCCATATATAGATATGAGTTGGTCTCCCATGAACAAGTCTATGATATAAATTTGAATTATTTAACTTATTTCATTTATTTTTAACATATTTTTCTAAATCACTAAATTTTACTCTTATTATACCCTAAGTAGGGTCAAATGTCATTAATTAGAAACAAGGTTCATTAATATAAACCAAGCCTATATAAATTTTTATATATAGACATGGATGATTCTTTTCTCCTTTGCCGAATGCACCGAACATGGAGATGATCCCTCTGCACAAACATGCATGTGGCCGATTGAATGAACAACATACACTAATTAATAATTATTGGTGCTGGGGCAGAAAATGGAAATAATATATATTTTGTCAAATTTTCGTTGGAAATATTACATAAAGTTCAGTTTGAATGGATAGATTTAAAATCCGTGGATTTCACGTATAAATCACCACTCTTTTCACTTGAGTTAAATAAATTTATAAATACTTAAATTTGAGTATAATTTAAGATGGAGATATTTCAAATCCTCATTATAAAAACATGTCATTTGAAATCACATCCTCTCTATCCCTTCCCTCTATCTCCCCTTTCACTCTCTTTCCTCTGATCTCTCATCTTTTGACAGTTCATTATTTAAAATATATGCATTCTTATATTTATTATTTTTTAAATTCATTCATTTCAAAGATTCTTTATTAATTTAAAAGTAGTTCTGTTAATAGAAAGTTTGTCTAATAATTACAATTAAAAAAATTGAATAGAAATTATTTAATTTAGGATAATTTGCGTAAATTCCCTTCCAATTTTTCTAAATTATTGAAACTAAGAACCATGTAATTTGAATAATTACTAAATACCCCACTAAAGTTACACTTTACAATTTGTTTGACAGTCTAATAATTAAAGCTACAAAACAATTTATCGCTAATAATTAGAATGATTTTAAATTTAATAGGTCTCTTGTGCACCAGGTGCATCGTACAATTCAAATAAATTTTGGGAACATATAATTTATTTTATGAAAATATATATAATCTGTTAATATTGAAACATGCCACTTATTTTAGATGTTCATTCAAACCTTTTTTACTCTTTTTTGTTTGAATGAAAATGACCAAAAATAAAAAAAGAATTAAACACATATTAATCTTTAGCTAGGCTCTCGTTGGCGTATCATCATTATCTCTTTCATTTTTTTTTTCATCACATGAAATCATGATATATATAGGATATTATCTGATATTTTTATTTATTACTCCATATAATATGTGTAAATTAATTTGGATGGAGCTGTACGACAACCAAGCAAAATAATGAAACAAATGCTTAATTAATTAGCTAGTGGTATAATTATGTTTCACGCAAAAGGTTTCTGAAGTTAATTATAAACCGCTAACGTAACTATATATATATACGTGTGTGTGTGAATATCAATCGGGATATCCCATCAAACTCGCAGCACACATCTCTAATTATTCATTGATTTGGCCGATTTGAAGTAATATTAAATTCATGGGGATACGAAAGACCACCAATATTCAATATCCATTCATACCGCTTCTAATAGAGAATATTAATCATCATATTATTATATCATTTTTTAGATGCACCAAATTAGGGGTGACAATTTTAGACACAACATGATAGCACAACACGAAAATAATACGAAAATTGTGGGGTAGTGTTTAGCCTTATCGTGTTCGTATCGTTATCGTGTAAACACGATAAGGACATGAAATTTTTGTGTCGTGTTCGTGTTAACTCGATAAGTTTGAATTTAAAATATTTTATTATACATATAACTTGACATTTTATAATTTTATTAGAAATTTTTATTTTTTATCATGTCATATCGTGTTAACGTGTATTATCGTGTCATATCGTATCGTGTCATATCATTTAATATCAAAATTTTAATATAAATTCTATTTTAAAATTTATTTATTTTTCTTATCGTGTCGTGTCAGCATGGATTCTTATCGTGTCGTGTTCGTGTTTGACCTTATCATGTCGTGTCACTATCGTGTCGACACGAAACACAACCCGATAACACGAATTGTCACCCCTACACCAAATCATTATTTTGCGGTCGCTTTTGCTGGTTTTTTTTAAGTATTACACAATATAAATTATTATTAATATTTAAAAATATATATATAACTAGCATTGTCCAATTTAATAAAAAAGTAAATACCAACCAATTGACAATATTCGGTATAACAACTAAAAAAATACATCAAGTACGAACCATGGAGCTCAAGTTCAATTTTTTGAAAGTGCAAATTTTTTCACTAAAATATGCAAGTTGTTTCGCTTTTACACTTTTCAGTGAAAAAACTTGCACGTTGGTAAATTAAACAAGTGTTTTAGTGAAACAACTTGTGGATTAATTAGTGAAGTTAAACAATTTGCATTTTAAAAAACATTTACTTGCAAAATATGTTTGATGCACAAAAAAATTACTCAAAAATAAAATTATTATTATTATTGTTATTATTATTATTATTATTATTATTATTATTATTATTATTATTATTATTATTATAATAGAGTCGATCGAGTCAACGTCTAGGAAACATCAGGATGCAGAAATCCGTGAATTCTAGATCCACAAATAAACTGTAAGCTGTTTTCTTCAAATATGAATTTTAGCAAATCGAAAGGCAAAGTAAATAAATTAGTAACATTATGAGAAACAGGAAATAGTTCCCCTTGATTTTTTTTTTTATTTGTATAAAGTTCCCCTTGATTTATAACTAAGTTTTTCCCACGGCAAGAATTAAGTAGTTCTCTTGATTTATAACTAAGTTATCATATTATTATATTATTTTTTCATGTAAGGAAATAGATTGAGAGAATATGTGATTTAGATATAGTGAGAGCAATAAGATTTTTTTAGAGTTATTTTGGTAATTCTGATTAAGATAATTTAATTAAGAAAAAAAATAAACTATCTCTTATATTATACGTGTCAAAATTTAATAAATGTTACACGAGATGTTATATAATTGCATATATTACAGAACATCCCGTCCGCCTTAATACTAGAATCATCCGCTAAAACTGATCAACATCATGTTTATATATAACTCATCGTTCCAAAATTAATATTCAAAATTAATACGTTATTGAGGATTGAATAATTGATCACACTCCCCATCCAAAAAATTAAAGAAAGTATGGTGATTTGCAGTTGATGATATATAAGTGGGCGCCTATAACATGGGAGACGTAATTTATGCCACACTCTTGGAACGTGCTATTCTTTTTCTTTGCTGCTGGCATTGGTCCTCACTCCTCATTCATTTTCCCCTTATCCTACTACTTTCATGCCCAATAATTGTTTTAATTTTCAGTAAAGATATCATCATACTTTTTTTAAAAATGGTTTAGTTTTTTTTTTTAAATCTGTGTATTTCCATTTTTAATAAATTTCGTTATACGTGACACTTACATATACCAAATTTTAAATTTTAGACTGCAGAGTCCATGTGCCCAATCGTTCTTCTCCAGTAGTTTTGTGGGTGGGGGATAAATTTTCATGCTAATTTATCAGAGACACGTCATATTTAATTCGTTGTGTATGTCCATTTTGCGAATATAAAGAAAATGCTCGGAAGAAAAATAGAAAAATATGAAGAAAACCTGCCGATAATAGCGAAGCCATTAATGGAACAGTAATTTTGGCAAATCAGAATTTATATTAATGGGGAATTCAGTTCACATGTATATAGCACTGTAGGTATATGGTCTGGTTGAAATAGGCCCACTCTCGAAATATCTCTGTCGAAAACAAAAAAGAACTCTCTAATTAAAAATCAGCTGACCCCTCAAAACAGAAAGTATTCATTTGTATTCAAATAATTATAAATACAAGATGGCCAGCCTAAAATAATGAGATAATATATTTTATAATAAAAATATAAAATAATAATGTTAGTTTCAACAGTACGGGGCAGTGTCGTAATCAAGCCATCATTTATATACAAGTGTTTTCTTACTGTTTTTTTTTAAAATTCTTTATTTCAATGTCACCTGCCTTTTTATATAAATAAATTTAAATAATAACGCCATATCAAAACTGAGTTAAAATTAAAAGATATATTTAATATCGTAAATAAATTTTTTTTTCCCCATCTAAACAAAGAAACACAGTTGCCTTTCTGGAAACTGGACTCATTTAAACATGGTGGCCGTCTATATTTTTCTAGGAAATAAGTCATTTTTCTTTTAAACAAGTAAAAAAAAAAGTATTTTTCTTTAAAAAAAAAATTATAAATACAATTCAAATAAGTTTTAAAAATAAATTTTTTTAAATAAATATAATTTATAAGAATTAATAGTGATACCAAATTTGTTTTTAAACGGCGTCAACATGGATGTGGAATATTAAAAATAAATAACACTTAATTTAAATAATAAAATATTTGGAAAAAGGATTTACAAAATAAAAATCAATTTATAAAATAAATCTTCATGATATTTCAGTGATAATTATACTCCACACGGTCCGAACGCCATATTACAAGTCTTACCACTTGAACGCACCGGAAAACAAAAAGAACTCTAATTAAAAATCATGTTTTCATTTGTATTCAAATAATTATAAATACAAGATGGCCGGCCTAAAATAATGAGATAATATATTTTATAATAAAAATATAAAATAATAATGTTAGTTTCAACAGTACGGGGGCAGTGTCGTAATCAAGCCATCATCTATATACAAGTGTCAGCGTGTCACCTGCCTGCTTAATAACGCCATATCAAAACTGACTTAAAATTAAAAGATATATTTAATATCGTACAAGTTGGCCTTTCCCCAAACAATAAACACAGTTGCCTTTCTGGAGTCTGGACTCATTAATGGGGGCCGTCTATATTAGGAGTCATTTGGTAAAAAAATATTTTAAAAAAAATTATAAATACAATTCATAAACTTTTAAAATAATTTTTTTAAATATACCAATTTTTCTTTTAAACGGCGTCAACATGGATGTGGAAAACAGGAAAAGGACCAACATAATTCAATTTATAAAATAAATCTTCATTATATTTCAGTGATAATTATACTCCACACGGTCCGAACGCCATATTACAAGTCTTACCACTTGAACGCACCGGTAGATCTACATATTTTCCTTCGTAATTGAAAGAATTCCGTCTCATCTAAAAGTACGAACTTATAGAGAGGGTCAAGAATAATTCATTTATTTAATTTTCCTCAACACTCTCTCACTTTCCTTCTATTATATCTCCGCTCTAAATTAAACGGATAATTTAAATGGGTGGAGTCGTCCCAATAATTTTGTCTCCGTTTTAAAATTTAAAAGTCCGAACTTATAGAGAGGGTAAAAATAATCAATTTATTTAATTTTCCTTAATCTATATAGCTAATTAAAATGTAAGATTATTAAAAAAAAATTCAATAAAATAGTTAAACCTTTAATATATTTGAAACATAAAAAAGGATTGCTACTCGAAAAAAAAAAAAAAAAAAAAAAAAAAGGACTGAAAGCTAAAGCAGGCGGGCTCCATAGTTCAAATTATTGAAGCTGAATTATGTGTACGGCCTAGAGGGTACCCAGACTCCGGCCCAGTTTAATTTTATCTTTTGTCAATGAGATGGATTAAACAGGTTTGATACATCATGCAATATGCAAAATTTTTATTTCCACTATTCCATTCTGTTATTGCTAAAATGCTAGTAATTAACTTTTTCTTCTTTCTTCTTACCTAATACTTTGAAATTTGTCATGCGAAAATCAGTTTATATAGATGGTCTTTGGTAGTAAAAAAGAATTATAAATATATATCTCAATCACTTTAATTTGTTCACGTCGAACAGTCAGCTATATCCGTATACGAACATCAAACCGTCAAAAGAAGTGAAAATGATAAAAAAAAGAAAAGGTGCGGCACAAAATGAGTTCAAGATGACTGGGGTAAATTGCATTTTTGGTCTTGTTCTATTACATATCGTCCTTCCACAAATATATAACATGACATTATATATTTTGTTATGACTGTATTGGAAATAATAGAAATATGTACTATATTAAACAAGTCTCGCGGCAGAGGAATATTGCAATTGGTATACATGTGAGAGATAAAATAGTATTCTGTTAATTAATGAATCGTGTGTTGCCAATTTCAAATTAACTTTTAATAGAGATAGTAAAGGATAGTTTTGTTTTAAATTTTTAATGCTGCACATATATTAGGAAATATTCTTTCTGTTGTAATTAGCGTAATCTCCTCCCCTTTAATTGTGGAGATTTGTTGTACACATTCTACATATACGTATTTTCTGCCCATCACCAATTAAGGGTGATTATCTAAATCTTCTCACATGGTATCAGCCATACCGATCCAGAAAACCTAAGTTACAAAATTTTCGCCGCCTCTGCTTCTTCTTCCTTATTCAAACGGCCGTTGTCGCCGCTGCTATTTTTCCGATCGTCCTCGCCTTTATTTCTTCTTTGGATCGGTATTCTCCAAACAGATATCTCCCTCTCCTCACATATATCGGTTTAGTTTAAAATTTTAATTCTTCAAAACCCTACGGCATCATATACCCTTCGCGTCATCTCCGACATCTTGCCCGATTCTCTACTATTACGGCCATGATCAACATGGTCTCCGGCATCAAACTCAACGCCACAAATTACTTGCCTTGGCGTCGTCAAATTGAGCACATGGCTGAGTGCTTTGATCTCATGGGATTTCTAGATGGTTCTCGAGCGGCTCCTTCTCCGACCATCGTTGCTGCAGACGGCGCTTCTTCGCCTAATCCTGCGTGATTGGCTTGGAAATCAACGGATCGGAATTGCTTACTATCGTGTACACCTCCTCCTCTCCGATGCAAATAATTGAGGTGCTTGATTCTACAACCTCGCGACATCGTGGGTCACTTATTTGGAGGGTGTACTCTCCGGCCACGCCAACATCAACTCCGGAGAGGACTCCTCTCCTTCGTCAGGGTGATTCCTGGTTGAGGACTATGGTAAGAAATTTAAGTCATTATGTGATCGGTTGCATCTTTATTGGTTGTCCCGTTATTGAATCGAGATAAGAGTCATTGGTTTTGTGTGGATTGGGTATCGAATTTGCAACCTTTGCGGATACTCGAATGACATTCACTCATATTCCGGCGTTTATTGATTTGTTGAGCCAACCCAAAACAAAGATGAGTCCATGCTTCGTGCTATGGAAAATTCCACTCCGCAGTCGCATTCACTACCGACGTTCCTTGTCGTGGTCAGGGGCGTTCTTCTTCATCGGTGGCAACTCCCCGTGACAACAGGGTTCACCGGATTTGGGCGTGTCCTCGCAATACTCGGCAATCGTGGGAAACTTTTACGCAACCGTGGACAACACAAAGAACTCTGGCTTCACCAATGGGTCTTCCGGTTCTACGAATTGGGGCGTCGAATCCCCTCGTTGTCGGATATCGTAGGGAGCACTATGCGGATAAGTGTCCTCAATTTCTCAATGCTCGTCAACCCGTCTCTTGTGCTTACACTTAGCCCGCATATTCACATCCTCCCGATGTGACAGACTCGCTCTGATTGGTATCTTGATTCGGTGCCTCTGCTTTCATGACAAATCGACCTTCTGCATTGGACACTTGAGCCTTATTACGTAATGGGTCAGTCATTGTTGGTAATGGCAATGCTTTGAATATTTCTTATATTGGTTCTAGTAAATTATCTGCGGATGTGCAATTCTTTGGATGTTTTAGTGGTTCCTCATATCACTAAGAATTTGTTATCTATCGATAAACTAACATCGATTTTTCCTGTTGATGTGATCTTCTCGATAAGTTCTTTGCCATTCGAACCGAAAGTGACAAAGCAAATCTCGCATGGGAAGGTGTGATAAAGGCTTATATTTGCTCGTCGAGAATTCGGCTTTGATTCTTTGCTTATCCTAATAAAGAATTGAAGGTTTAGTTTTGGTTTGTGGCATTTACGCTGGGGGTATCCCACATTCTATTATTTCTTTATTGAACAAACTTGGTCATTTATCTCATTACATCTGTTTTTACCGAATCCGAAGTCTCGCTCCTCTTGTCAATTGGCTAAGAGCAAGAGATTATCCTTCGGTTGAATGAAAACGTCTTTGATTGTGTTTTGGATTTAATTCATTGTGATTTATGGGGTCCTCTTTTTTTGTTTCTCGTTGATGGTTTCCGCTATTATGTTGCATTTATTGATGATTATTCTCGATTTTTTTTTGGATTTATCCGTTCTATGCTAAGTCTGAATTCTCGATATTTTGGTTCGGTTTCATACCTTTATGCGCAATCAATTTGATCGTAAAATCAAGGTTTTTCAAAGTGATGGGGAACCGAGTTTTGTTAATGCTAAAGTCCGAATTTTATGAATCTTAATGGCATACTTCATCGTTTGTCTTGCCCTTACACTCCGCAATGAGAATGGCCACGGCGTAAGCATCGTCACATTTTTGAAACCGGGTCCATCCATGCTATTTCATGCCCATGCACCGCTTCTCTCTCGGTTTGAGGCATTTACATTGTTGTTTTTGTGATCAATCGCTTCCTACCCCGTTTTAATTCATCACCTTTTGAGTTGTTATTCGGTTATGCTCCTAATTATGCAAACTTCAAGCCTTTTGGGTGTCGGGTATTTCCATACCTTCCGGGATTATCTTGATAACAAACCGGAGCCTGCGAAAAGTCGTCCGTGTATTTTTACGGGTTATAGTAGCATTTACAAGGGATTTGATGTTTTGATCCCGCCTCTTCTCGGACCTTTATTTCTCGCCATACTCAATTTGATGAGCTTTCTTTTTCCTTTTCTCGAGCCGTCTGCTTGCTCCGGTCTCGAGAATTAGACATTACTACCTTCTTGGATGCCTCGGGCGGCAACCCACATCCTTCCAAGGCCGGCTTCCCTAACCTTTTTGTCAGACCGATAATGCATTGCTTTCGCCCGCATCCTTGATGTCGGTCATTGGGTGATCGGTTTCCTTCGACGGTCATGCCCTGCATACTTTCGATCCCGCATCGTTACCGGAGCTCACTTGCGCCTCTTGCACCGCCGCACCTCGTCATGGCCCGTGCAGCGACCTCCATCGATCCACGACTCTTTGAGCCACACCCTCTTCCTCCTCCGGGGTTCCGCCACATCCGATGGTCACCACGGGCTCGGCGGGCATTTTCAAGCCCGTACCCTCTTGACTTAGCTTCCACCGCTTTATTATCCGCTCGTTTCCACCATCGAGCCTCGTGGATTTAAGTCTGCTGCACCCAGCGTCCCGAGTGGCTTGCTCTATCTGCAAGAGGAAATTGATGCCCTTCGTTCAATCACACATGGGATTTGGTACCCGCCCTCCGCATGCGAATATTGTGGGCTCGAAATGGGTTTTTCAATGCGAAGTTTCATGCTGATGGCTCGATTGAACGTCACAAGGCCCATCTTGTTGCTCAGGGCTTCACACAAATTCCGTGAACCGATTTTCATCACACGTTTAGTCCGGTTGTCAAAGCTGCAACCGTTCACATTATCCTGGCTTTATCTGTTCAGCATAGTTGGCCTCTTCATCAGCTTGATGTCAAGAATGCTTTCCTTAATGGCGTTCTTGACAAACCAGTGTTCATGGCTCAACCCCCGGGGTTTATTGATCCTCGTTTCCCCGATCATGTGTGTCGACTCAAGAAATCTCTTTATGGTCTTCGCCAGGCCCCCCTAGCCTGGTTTTAGAGGTTTAGCTCGTATCTCACCAACCTTGGCTTTCTACAGAGTCGTTGTGATTCTTCATTGTTTCATTTTTCATCGAGGCACATTATTTATTTATTTGTCGCTCTATGTCGATGATATCATTATTCTGGGAATGATATTTCGTTGTTGCAATTTTTATATCTCGTTACACCGTGAGTTTGCCATCAAGGATCTTGGGCGTCTGAATTATTTCCTCGGTCTTAAGGTTTCTTATACATCTGCTGGCTTGTTTGTGGGTCAAGCTAAATATGCCCATGATATCCTTGAACGAGCTGAGTTGTTGGACTCTAAGCCTGTCTCCACTCCATTGGGCTGGGAGTCTCTTTGTCGTCTCGGTGATCCGTTTTATTGATCCCACACTATCTGAGATCACTTGTTGGGGCCTTTGCGATGTCGACCATCACCCGGCCCCGATCTCTCATCTGTTTGTTTATCGATTCGATTAGTTAGTTCCTTCACTCTCCGACTGACACTCATTTTCTAGCGGTAAAACGTATTCTTCGCTATGTCAAGGGTACGCTTCACTATGGTCTCTCCTTCGTCAAGAGGCCGATCTTACATTTTTTAGGTTATTCCGATCTTGTTGACCGGGTTGCAGATCGAGGCGTGTCGTTCCACCTATGGTTTACTCTATTTTTATTGGGGAAATCTTGTTTCATGGTCTCGCTAAGAAACAACCAACCGATCGCCCGATCAAGATGTGAATCTGATCACTAAGGGCATTAGCGAATCTGACTTCCGAATTGGTTTGGGTCACTAATCTTCTCCGTGAGCTCCGTTCGACCATAGCTTCTCGTCCGACTCTTTTGTGTGACAATAAGAGTGCTCTATTCTTGAACCAGAATCCTGTTGCCCATAAGCATGCCAAGCATATTGATTTGAACTATCACTTTGTTAAGTGAGCTTGTCTCTTACGGGAAGTTATCTACTAGCTTTGTTCCTTCACATCTTGGATAAGCGACATCTTCACGAAGAGCCTCCCCCGTCCCAAGATTTGAGTTTCTTCGTTCCAAGCTCTGTGTGTGCCTTCATCCCACAACACGCGCTTGCAGCGGGGGTAATAGAGATAGTAAAGGATAGTTTTGTTTTAAATTTTGAATCTTTGCCGCATATATTAGGAAATATTCTTTCTGTTGTAATTAGCGTAATCTCGTCCCCTTTAATTGTGGAGATTTGTTGTACACATTCTACATATACGTATTTTCTGCCCATCACCAATTAAGGGTGATTATCTAAATCTTCTCACAACTTTTTGGACTAATTTTCCATATATTCAGTTTCGTTTATTAAACATTTGACAATTCATATCCCTAAAATTTACAAGGCTCCAAAGTTCAAAAAAAAAAAAGCCAGTAAATAATTTGTAAGGATTACCATATCATTAGAGCTGATGCCAGGGAGAGTTTAACGAACTGAAAATGGAACAGATGATATCATTCGCCCACAGGTTGTGAACGGCAACGATACTCAGCCTCAGTAGAAGAACGAGCAACGGCACGTTGCTTGCGAGAGCTCCAAGAAATGGGGTTAGACCCAAGGAATACAATATATGCACCAGTAGAGGTGTGGTCATCACAATCGCCTGCCCAATCAGCATCAGTGAAGCAATGAAGGGAAAGAGGAGAATTACAACGAAGAGTGATGCCAAGATTTCTCGTACCATTGAGGTAGCGAAAGAGTCGCTTAACTGCACCCCAATGCGTATCAGTTGGAGCATGCATGAACTGAGATAGCTTGTTCACAGCAAGAGCAATGTCAGGACGAGTAAATAGTAGATAATGTAGGCTCCCAAGAGCTTGACGATATGAGGCAGCATCAGCTTGAGGTGAGCCATCGTTTAAAGAAAGTTTGACACCCGGGGCTAATGGTGTTTGAATTGGCTTGGCTTCAAGCATGTTGTACTTAGCCAAGAGATCAGTGATATACTTTCGCTGAACAAGAGAACATGTGCTGGAGGAGCGGAGTACCTCAACACCAAGGAAGTACGAGAGATCACCCAAATCTTTGACCGGTATTTGGAGGCAAGAAAGTGACCACATGACAAAAGAAACGAGTTGTTATTTCACCATGAGTATAAGGTCATCCACATATACCAAGAAGTAAGCAAGTACACCCTCATGATGATAGACAAACAGAGATTCATCAGACTTGGTGCAAGTGAAGCCCAAAGAGATAAAAAATTGACACAGTGAGTTGTACCAAGTACGTGGAGCTTGCTTTAAGCAAACTTCATCCTTGAGATCCCCATGGAGGAAAGCATTATTCACATCAAACTGACGAAGAGGCCAGTTATGTGAGATGCTAAAAAGAGAACTAGACGAACAAAGGCGGGGTTTCAAAAGCGACTAAATGTCTCAAAGTAGTCAACTCCTGGTCGTTGATGAAACCCTTTAGCTACAAGACGAGCTTTAAACTTGTCAATAAAACCATCCAATTTTCGCTTAATTCGAAAAACCCATTTGCAACCAACTACGTTCTGAGACGGATCAGAAGGGACCAAATCTCAAGTACCATTCTTAAGCAGAGCGGAAAATTCAGCAGACATAGCATCTCTCCAACGACTATCATTCGAGCTGTTTTTAACGAAGAGTAGGCTCAACATCGGAAAATAATAGTAGATGTAAGACAATACCTCGGATTGGGTTTGAAGATGTTATTCTGTATGCATGCAGTGGTCATCGTGTGAGTAGGAGCAAAGGAGGCGGTGGTGGAGGAGTTAGGGGAGATGCATGATCCATGGTGGTCTTTGGTGAAGCATGCTCTCTCTGAGGTGGAATGGGCATTGAGGTATGTGTGAAATGGTCCAACAGTGGTTGGGGAGTGTGAATGGGAGGTGGAGTGGGAATGGAGGTATTTGTGATAGATTCTGATAGCGGTTCAGGAGTGGGAATGGATGATGAAAGAGATGATACAAAAAATGGGAATTCGTCCTCAACAAACTCAACATGACGAGAGGTATAAAGTTTGTTAGATGACAAATCGAGACATATATATGCACTTTGAGTAAGGGAATACCTGATAAAGACACATGGGGAGGACCTATTTTGAAGCTTGTGAGACGTGTATGGCCGAAGCCATGGGTAGCAAAGGCAGCCAAAGACACGAAGTTTGGATATGTTGGGTGGATGATTGTGAAGTTTCTCAAATGAGGACAACATGGATAGATCAATTTTTGGGATACGGCTGATAATATATGTGGCAGTGGTCATGGCAAAGGGCCAATAGGTTAAAGGCATGGAGGCTTGATGAAGAAGTGCTAGACCAGTGTCAACAACATGGCGATGTCGACGATCAGACTGACCATTATGTTTAGGTGTATGTGGAGGTGTGGTGAGGTGAGTTATCCCATGAGAAGAGAGAAATCGACGAAGAGCAATGAACTCTCCCCCATTATCAGTGTAGAGGGTTACAATTTTTGTTTTATGAAAGTTTTCAACTAAGGCTTTAAAAGCAACAAATGTTGACAGCACATCAGATTTGCGTTTAAGAGGATAGTGTTGGGATTATACTGGAAAGTATGCTTTTTACTTTGTATAATCGAAACTGAATTTTCAGACTTATTTACTGAAATAAATTGTTTATCACTGATGCTTTAAATATTATTGAATGTTACATATATTTACTGCATAACTGTTCAATAAGTCGTATGTGTTACATTGTAGTTAATTTAGTGATACCAGATCACAGAAGATTAAATTAACAGTCCCTTGTAACTAAAAGTACGCTATTCACGACCTAGATGTAATTGAACACCCCATCGTGAAAGTTGAAGTGTAAGACTCAGATTGACTTGTCTTGACCAAGAGATTACACTAGTGCATGACTGATGCACTGAATAGGACCTACAGGAGGATAAATTCTTCAGAACTGAACAAGGAAGAATTAGACCTCAGTGGTTCGTTATTTCTTAATCTTCGTTCCTTAAATAGGATCACGTGGGATTGGTAACTACTACTTTGACTTATCATGGGTAGCGAATCAGAGAGATTCAATACTTTTTATCTTGGGCAATATTATTAGTCACATGTGATTGCTAAGATTTAATACGAAGAATCGTGTGCAAGTACGCTTGTTCGATTTGCCCCCTTGGAGGTTCATAAGCTTTATCATACCAAATCTTGCAAGTGGAATTAGTTTCCGGTATGAATAATAATGTTGAACTGTTCCTTGACCAAGGACAAAAGATATTAATTAACGGAAAATTATTTCAGTGGCTTGAATTAATTAATGGGCTAGATAATCTTAAACACGGGAAATAATAACCGGGAGCCATATTGACTGTAATATGGGTTAAGATGGATAGTGCAATATTAATTATGTAGTGGGATTAATTAATATTTATGGGCTTGAATTATATTGTGGCTCAATATTAGATATTCAAGGTCCATTAGAAGGTCCAATCTTAATTCTCCTAAAGGCCCCCTAAGTAGTCCAACATATAGTCCAATAACTTGAAAATGTGATTAAAATAAAATAAATATTGTTGCTTATTTTTCCAACTAAAATTTCGAAATTTATAGATATAATGGGAGAAATATTTTCTTTGAATTTTGTTATGGAATGAAGATATGTATTCTTGGAATACAAGATTATCTCATTAAATTCAAGAAATCTCCCACTTGGTTATCTATAATGATAATTTCGAAAATCTTGAAAATATAGTGGGCAAGAAAGATTTTCTTGATTTTCTTGAAAAGATATTATGGAAGATATGTATTTCTTGAAATACAAGAATATCTCGTAAATTCAAGAAGATCCAAATCTTGGAATCTTGGACCTCATTATTTTCTAAAATTCCATAGCAAATAGGGAAGGTGGGATTTTGTGGAATATTATAATTATGGGAAAAAGAATATAGGAGATATATTCAAGATTTCTTGAAGATCAAGAAAAGATTTTTCCACATTATTTTAGACCTAAATTTCGACCACCTTGGCCTCTATAAATAGGGGATGAATGTTTCATTCCCAGTAACACACGAAAATTGGTTTTTCGGAAAAAATATCAGCGTCGATAAAATATCAAATATTTTGTAACGTTGACAGATTGTATTTTTTTGAAAAACTACAATTGTGAGTAGTGTACAATTCCATGTGCTGGAAAAATTAGTAAATCCACAAAGGTGGTGCAACATATTTTATTTTCCTTTTGTTAAATTCGTTCACAAGAATCCTTCCACCGGATAGTCGAACGAGGGCTAAGGGAATACTTGGGAAGTCCTTACGGTTAGTCTATTCAGCCACACCGTTGCCATCCCAAGAGGTATGTTCACGTAAACTCGTAGAATTCCGCATGCGTAGGTTTTACGTGAATTGTTATATGCATGATATGTTGTTGGATTATTATTTGAATTAATATAGGATTAATCATGCTAGTAATAATTAAAGAATTAAATTTGTATTTAAATATTCACCCTAAATAGATCTGTGTAACTTATTCCCCAACAGATAGAGCCATACATACTTAGAAAAATGATCCACAAAGATAACGTAATATTTAAATCCATCAACAGATAAAACTGGAGAGGTCCAAACATCATAGTAAAGCAGTTCAAGAGGAGCAGATGACTTAAGACTAGACTCATGAAATGGTAGTTTGTGACTTTTGATGCATTTGCAGGAATCACAAGAAAAACTTGACTGTTTATTCGACAATTAATTATTACCAGAAATGACGTTATCTAAGATTTTTGAAAGAAGGGTGACTGAGTCGAGCGTGCCAGATGGAAAGAGGTTGTTTAGTGGAGGCTAGAGCAGAGGCAAGAACACCAACAAGCCACACATAAAGCCCATTAACGCGAGGACCGTGTAGGCAAGTATCCCCCGTATGTCGATCCACCACCTGAAAACCAACATCAGAGAAAACTACATCCACATTGTTATCATGACATAAGCGTGAGACGGAAATTAAATTGCGTGACATTTGAGGCACATGCAACGCATCACAAAAATGAAGTGAAATGTGCGGAAAGTTCAAAGACCCAATGTGAGAAATATGTAATCCGTTATCGTCACCAATAACTACACCATCATTGCCATCATATGGTGCATAACGAAGGAGGTTGGCTAAGTCTTTAGAGATGTGGTGAGACGCTCCGAAATCCAAAATCCAATTAGAGGTTGGCGGTGTTGAATGTGTTGTATAGACCAAGGAGACGGATAAACTGAGCGGGATGCCATTTGTGCCTCTTAATTGCAGCGGAAAAAGGCCTAGAATTGTGGAAGAATGGACAATAATAGAGGATTGACCAATTCTTGGAATTAATAGCCGAAATCAAAGAGATGACGTGATTGGAGGGATACCAAATCAATAATATGATGATATGGTATTAGAAGAAGAGTTGACCAAGTGAATTGGGCAACAAATCTTGGTTAATATGGTATAAGAAGAAGTGTTGACCAAGTGAATTGGCAACAAATCTTGGGATATGAAAACTGATCGTGAGGATCGTTTTAACAGAAAAAAGGTATTAGCCAATTAGGCTCTGATACCATATAGAAAGTATTGGAAGTGATATATTATTCACATGTAAGAGGAATATAAATACATGTACAAGTGACTAGTGTAGTCACATAGTTTCCGATGTGGGATACAAATACAACACTATACAAAGTGAATACAATGAATATAACATAATACTCCTAATACGCTCTACCACACGTCCCGCTCCAAAAATAATATACCCATCAAATTAATAAAAGGGATTAAACCTTTTTTAAAAAATTCAATAACAGTCGGGACCAACTTAAGACGATGAAAAGTTATTTGACTAGACAAAATTTAATCCCTAACTAAAATTATTTATACTATAAGAAAATTGACCAATAATGACATGAAAGGGATCATATAATCATCACAAACTCTGTGCATAGTATAAATTGATATCATTACTTTTACAAATTAATACCAGAACAATTAATGTTATGATATCAATTTATAAATGTAATAATAAATATTCTAATATTAATTTATAAGTGTAATAATATCAATTTCGTTTCACTATATAAAGATCTACTCTGTAATTATCTTTGTCAAAAAGTTGCTCTTTCATCATTTCTGAATTCGAAAAGTAATTAATCTCATTATTGAGGAGTTAGTTGCAAACAACTTTTAGTTTTATATCATTTCTGAATTCGAAAAGTAATTAATCTCATTATTGAGGAGTTGGTTGCAAACAACTTTTAGTTTTATGCGGCTTTACAAACGGATGTTGCATGTCATTCATATATATATATATACTAGTTTAGTGTCCGCGTGTTACGCGGTTTTTGAATTAAAAATTACAACATTATCAATAAATAATATATTTAATAATTAAAAATATAAATATGTGCATAAATGCACTAAATATGAATTAATAAATTCTTAAGGTGTATATTAGTAAATTTTCTTAAACCTTTGAATATGATTATTGTGTCAAATATTATTTATCCATGTTAATATGAAGTTGAAACCTAAAAATCATAACAAAATAAATCGACTAAGAAAAGACTAATAAATTAATTAACATGTAAAAATTAAAAAAAATTGAATGAATTATAATATAAAATATTTTTTCCACATAAATTACTACTACACATTTAAGCTTGCACAGCTGCACTTGGACAACCCTTTTTTCAAACAGCTCTCCAAGATATAGCTTGGAGAGCGGTTTTATTAAAAAAAAAAAAAGAGCTTGGAGAGCGGGTTTTAACCGCTTTCCAAGTAAACACTTGGAAAGCAGTTAGAAACCGCTGTGCAAACTCACTTGGAAAGCGGTTATGAACCGCTGTCCAAGTAAACACTTGGACAGCAGTTCAAAACCGCTGTCCAAGAGGTCAGTTTCGGTCAAATACCCAATACGCGTTCCAGAAGCGCAAATTCGATATTTCGTCTTCCACATTCGTCTCCCCCCACCCCAAATCGCCACCATAAATCGCCTCCTCTCCCCCAATTAATTGAACTCCCCCAAATCGAACCCGCGCACCGTTGCCCTCCTCTTCCCTCTACCTACCGCCGCCGTCGTCACCCTCCTTGCCGCCATTGCCCTCCTTGCCGCCGTCGCCCTAGCTCCTCCACATATAGGTAATTTTTTTTATGTATTGGTGTATATATATATATATCATGTTGTATGTATATATTAGTGTATGTATATCATGTATATATTGGTGTATATATGTATATTGATGTATATAGCATGTTGTATGTATTGGTGTATGTATATTGGTTTATGTATATTGGTGTATATATATATATATATATATATATATTGGTGTTTGATGCACTCAAGGTGTTTGATAATATGCTTCTGTGAGGATTTAAGCATAAATTAGTATTAATTTATTAGGATTAATGTTATTAGTGTTAGAGATGAACAATTGATGCTTGATTTATATATTGTTAATTGTTTATATATATATATATTGTGTGGCTTGGATTAATTGTTGTTAGTGTTAGAGATGAACAACTTGTTAGAGATGAATATGTATTGTGTGGCTTGACTTGATTTTTTATGTTAATTTAGATATGAACATTAATTGATGAACTCAATGTGTTTGATAATATGCTTGTGTGATGATTTAAGCATAAATTAAGATTAATACATTAGGATATATTTTGGTTATATTAATTTGATGATTATGTGGTGAATGGACTAGTGTTTGCTTTAGATGATTAATGATGGTATATTAGGATATATTTTGGTTATATTAATTTGATGATTATTTGGTGAATGGATAGTAGTGTGTTTGCTTTAGATGATTAATGATGATACATTAGGATATATATATATACATTGTTTTGAGATGCAACAAATCCTTAGGTACATGCAATTAATATACAAACCTTAGGTACTACCAACACTTCATATTGGCTTTCCTTGAATGTTGTTTCTTCTGCTTCCTTAAATATTATTTGTTTTTTGTTTATTAAATGTTGTTTCTTCTGCTTTACAGGATCATGTCTTATCTGCCACATCTCGGAGATGATGGAGATGATGATGGAGTACATTTAGGAGATCATGGTGGAGATTATGATGGAGATCATGTGTCTTGATGATCGACATGAATCTTGATGACTTGAGACAGTGACACTTCCTGCTCCCCCACCACTAGCGACTCTGGGGGATAAGCCTGATGAGAGGTATAGTCACGATGGCTTCTATTAAGAGGGCTCATAGCAAGGGGAAACAAGTGCAGGTAATTTTATTACAATTGAACAGTTGAAATTGTAATTATATTGATTGATCGTTGAATCTAATTAAATAATATGTTATTGCAGTTATCATTCAATGAGTTTAGGCGCACATGTCGAAAACGAAGAGTGAGACGTTGTCTTTCTACCTTGAGGCTGCGATCGAGTATAATCCCTATCGTCTTTGCCATCCAAGGACCCATGCGTAGCAACAAACTGACGCCTTTGAAGGAAAGATTATGGGATGAACTTTCGGTATGTTAATTATATATATGCTTATTGAAAGTTGTTGTATGATTACTAAATTTACTACATTGTTATGTTATATCGTCTGAGTACATTTCTACGGCCTTGATTATTCAAAGAAAGAAGCAAAATCTTTCGCAAGTTTGGAGTATTGGCTAAGAATTTTCGGGCTTGGTTTGAAAAATCAAGCCACGAGATCCGGATCTTGGTCTTTACTCGGCTAGTCACTTTGAAACGATGTCGAATTTGCCTCTTGGTGGCCCCATATTGGGAGGAGTTTGTGCGACGATCTTTGGAGGATGAGTTCCAGGTAAAATTGATCAATATCATTTAATGCCCTATGCTTTTCAGTGTTTATCGTATTTCTATTACACTGTAGTCACGAAGTGAGAAAAATCGCAAACAAGCCTAGTCGATGGAGGTGCGATATCGTGTATCGAACAAAGGTTATGCACGCATAAGAGAAAATCTGGTGAGATCAAAATCCTAACATTTAATTTTGTTTATATATTCACTTTTAATATATCTAATAAAGGGGGACACGTTAATGACTATCGTGAAAAAGAAAAAAAAAAAAAAATTTGGAGAGGCGTGAGCTGTTTGTTATCCATTTCAGGCTATTTCAAACTACTAGAAAGACTCGATTCGGGAATATTCCCGATCCCAGTGCACATCGTATCATCGAAGAAGGAGTAAGCTATCCATTAATTTGTCTTTGAATTACAAACTATTATTTCTAAACAAATGATTAAATAATAATCTTTTGTAATTCAGGAGCTTATGTCTCGCACCATGACGCCTTAGAAGACATCCACTTTTTATCGGTCCCGATGATCTACTTGGACGGGCTATAGGTCGTTAGGAGCATCCCGGCCGATTACGGAGTGTTGGATATGGAGTGACGAAGTCATCATTGGCCATGTTACCTGCTTTTCAAGCCATGAATCGAGCATGTGGGTGCACTTACGAACAAAGTTGCCAAGATGGCTAAAGAGTTGGAAACAGAGGTCCGAGAGGCGGTCGAATCACGGAATGTCCTCTAGTGGAGCAAGTCAGTGAAAATGGTGTCGTTGATGCTATGTTTTTCGCTAATCTTTGGTGACGATTTTATTGAGGCACTTCGAAACGACGTCCCGCAGGTATCAGATGTGTCTCAAATTAATTTTAATTAAAGACTAGTATATATATTAAAATTTTCTAACTAAATATCTTATTCGAACAGTCATTGACCCCATGCTTTCTTTATTTGGAGAATCCTGCTCGGTTGGTGGCTACAGGAACGTTGCTCAATAACTCCGGTGGAGTTATTCATGATAGTCCCATCACTCCTGGTTTCGTGAGGGTCACGCTCGATGTACCCATAGTCGGAGAAGAGGATTCACCAGTCCTAAACCAATTGATGATGTTGTCACAATCGGAACCGCTGTCGGACACTTCATCGAATGGCCGACCAACTTGGTCTCTCTCACCATGAAGGTAAATTTAATATATGTTATTAAAGTTCATTATCTTATTTGTCATTCTAAATAATATTGCAAATTGATTGTAGAAACTACCGACACCACAAAAGCCTAAACAGAAATCAAAGGGTGTCGCAGCAAGTCAGAGGGAGATACCGAGGGACTCCACTATTGGTGGTCGCAGACTAATTGGTTATCCATTGTCTAGAGACTTAGATCACGACTACGCCACACAGCATACGGTGCAAGTGATAGTGGAGTCCTCTGATTTCGATATGGTCACAGTTTCGATGAATGCTTACTTTCATCAGAATTCTATTGAAGAATACATAACTCGGGAGCATGTGATTGAAGTCGTGAACGACCAGTGGTTGAGTGCAACGAGCATAGCTTTTATTTTCGTATATTGCACTTGATTGTATCCGTCTTGTGGGTTGTATATGAGGACCTTATATATATATATATATATATATATATATATATATATATATATATTATAACGAATGGTTGAATAATTCAATTATAAATAATATTTTCAAAATTAGACGTTTATATGAATTAAATGAGAGTTTTAATTGTTTTATAATTCAATTATAAATAATATTTTCAAAATTAGACGTTTATATGAATTAAATGAGAGTGTTAATTGTTTTGTACCACCATACATTAGGGTAAAAAGCAAAAATTAGTCATATGTTTCATATAAAAAGCACAAAACAGTTTTAATAAATGCATAAAATCTTTTTTGTGTTTTATTAGAATAAGAATAAAACCCTCCTTCTTATTTTTAAATGGAGAGTGTGCGTCACATTTAGGTTCCATTAATTTTTTTAAAATATAGAAAATAATATATTATGAGCAGAAGGGGTCTCAAGCCTTGCAGGGATTAACAGCGGTTACAAATAAAGAAAAATTTCTCTCCCGGCAACAAAATTCACCACTCACCAGCCTTAAACAGACAATAGGATTGCTGATCTACTCTTTTAAACCGTACGAGATCCTAGCTTTGCCCCATAACTTTTACCCAATTCCATATTCTTAACACAAAAAATATCATGTTTTAATCTCACATGCGATCGGGCTTAAATAAATCTGTTTCTATAAGATATCTTGAAAATATCTGAATTATTGATATCTGATTTGTTTCTGTTTCAAACACTGAACTTGGTTTCACGAACACTGATTGCACTTTTCAATGTAAATAAGTTATATATATATTTCAGTATAATAAGTTGTATATTTAAAAAATACACTATATATGAAGTGCACGGTGCATACAAGATCTAAGTCAAAACATTCTTCCACATTGATACTCACCTGTTAGGGAAATTAAATAAAAAAATTAATTTCACCCTTTTTACAAGTTTGGACTTATAAATGTGACGAAATGTTTTTATGTTATTAGAGCATTGAGGCTCACGCTTACGTCCTTGTCCACTCGATGGATCATATGGGACGGTGGTAAGTATAAGACAATATGATCCGCAGAATTTGAAGTCGTTATCTCATATATGGCGCATATCGCCCACATTCAATCCCGTCTCTATCAATGTCACGCAACTCTATTAATATTAGTTCCATACTATTAGGGGGTCAATATTGTGGAAATATTGTAAATGGTCGAACCCACACCATTATGTATTTTAATTATCGTGGGATATATATTTATAATAGACTTTATTAAAATATTGAGTATATTTTATGAGAGCGTGACTATTTTTAATTATTTTTTTCAAGACCTGGCCTCGTGTCTATATTTCTTCCTTTCGTTTGTGTAATTAATGTGTCCAACTGATCTTTTGTGGCTGAAAGAATTGATGTTATTACTGTGATCGGATGGGTCCACTATATATTCATAAATTACAGGAAATATAAACGCAAAATACAACAAAAAATGAATTATATATATATATATTCATAAATTACAGGATATATTATGATAAATTTATTCCCTATACCCCCTTTCACCCGAAAGTGTGGATGCAATGGGACACAAACAATGCTTGGGATGTAGCAATTTCAAATTGGAGAATAAAAGACTCTTTGTGAAAATATTAGCGAGACATAGATGAGTTATGAGTAGGAACAACCTGAGTTACTGAGTACTCCTTCCAATTTTTAATACATATTATTTTAGTTTTTATATTAATTTTTTAATAGATGTAATTTTGATTATTTTTCTCATGTATCTCAATTTTACCCCTATTAATTTTTAGCTCATAAAATTAATCTCCAACAAATCTTTCCATTTATCTTTCCTCTAATTTAGGGATATTTATTTGTGGTGTAATTAATTGAGAATAATATTGGTAAAAAATTACTATCTTAATTTGTAGTTTAATTCTAGAATGATATGTATAAAAAAAATGGAGGGAGTATATAATTGGCCTGAGGAAACCAATACACAAATAAAATGACAATCAATATTAATATGTTTTGCTCGTTGTGGACGATGGGATTCTGACTCAGGAACAATGCACCTTTCTTGTCACATAAAAGTCGTAAACGAGAAGAATGCCACATGACCACTACGTTGGACGGGAATAAAACACAAATGCCACGTGACCACTACGTTGGACGGGAATAAAACACAAACCTAGCCGGAATCACGATAAAAATCATCCTACTGTCATCCCAACTCCTGACAGGAATAAAACACGAGCGTCGCTGAAATTCCCCAATTTAAAATGGTATGTGACCAAAATGCTGGTGAAACAATGTCGTTTTAAAACAATTTCGATAATATGCATGGGACAAAAATTGAGTAATTCAAGTAGTTATGGCACTAAATCGCTCTAAAAATAGTTATGAAAATAAATAAAAAAATGTGCAGAGTTATGGGAATTTGGATTTAATACCAAAAAACAACGTTGCAAGATATATTTTTAATAACAATAAAACGGAATATCCTAAATTTGCTGCAAAGTTGCAATTAGACTGATTAATTAGGAGACTCACTCAATCCACAGGGACTCTAGTGTCTTCATCATTCATGAGTCATCACAAATTAAATGGTATTGTTTCTGTGGTACAGGTATCACATTTAATATATCTCAATATTGAAAAGGAAATTTCGAGACATCGATATAACTATTTTTCACCACTGTGTTAGCCTATGATAAATCATTTGGCAAAATAATAAGATAATCTTGCATAAATATACCTTATGTAGTTATATATTGGCTACTAGTGCTATATTTTTAATCTTATATAATCAAACTATGTTCGTTCAAAGGCAAAAAATTATAAGTCTCACTCATATAAATCAGATCAATTCTATCATTAATTTACACAAAATATATCAGTGGTATGCATTAATTGAGGTTGTACATAACAATAATAATTAGTGTACATAACAGTAATATTAAAGAACTCCGTGAATTCAGTTCCATACAATTTTTTGTCAAAATTTATATGTGAAATCATCTCATGATATGAGTAATAATTTTTTAAATATCACAAAATTGTAATATTATATATTTTTCACTTAACAAATATTATTATGTATGCTAAATATATGTATTATTATTTTAAATATATATATATATATATATGTCACTTTATTTTAACATTAGTAAGCGAAGAAATGACCAACGCCAGCAACTACAACGGCAAGAGGATCAGAGGACCACGTTCTCATAAAATCACAGAATTTGGGCCTCTACAACATACGCCCTGGGATCGGCCCACTTCTACTGTCTGTCTGTGTGACTTCCTGATTTAAAATTAAATCGTGCCATCTCATTTGTTGTTTTTGCCCATGTTTTTGTTTTTGCCCATCTCAAAAAACTATAAGTTAAAAAAATGAAAATGATATGTTTTTGGTAATTTATAAGTATTTTTTAAATACTATTGTTATTATTTTTAAACACTATTAGCTTTTTTTTAATTTTTTTTTTTATAACCACTATTTACTTTTGCTATTAATCAATTTTCTCATAATTATTTATTTTAATCAATTTTTCAAAAGCATAATTTTTTTGTAAACATCCCTTGTAAGGGCAACGGCATAGCAGAAAAATATTGCTTGATAGAATTGGGAAAGATACAAGTAACCAATTTGATTAATTATAATGCTATTAGAATTGATAGATGCATGGTAAAGAGTGGTCCTGTTACACAACGTGTGTTAGGTCCAATTTCACGGCTTGTTGGCCCAATTTTAGAGCGTTGTTATTGATTGTTAATGGAGTGGGCCAAATCCTTCAACATGTGTGTTACGAATTACAAACATGTACGCGGATAACGGATTTGATCGTATCTTGCCATGAAATTGAATGAAACTTATATATATATATTCACCGCTATATCTGATTATTTAATTAGTTTATTTAATTAATTCAATCTTCTCATTAATTATATAAACCTAAACCCTAAACTATGAACCCTAAACCATGAACCATTCGGGCCGGGTGAACCATGAACTACTCGGACCGGGTTCGGGTTTGGGTCGAGTCCGGGTCGGGTAATTTTTTTAATATAATTAATAAAATTAATTATATAAACCTAAACCCTAAACTATGAACCCTAAACCAAGAACCATTCGGCCCGGGTGAACCATGAACCACTCGGGCCGGGTTCGGGTTCGGGTTCGGATCGGGTTGAGTCCGAGACGGGTAAAGAAATTTAATATAATTAATGAAATTTGGTAAAATATGAAATATATATAAATGAGAAGATTGAATTAATTAAAGAAACTAATTAAATAATGGTGGGACATTGCATATATGGCGCACACATAAGCGGTGGGGATATAAGTTTGTGTCCACCTGCGGGCATATGATCAAATTTGATGTGGATAATTAATTTTAGGTAATCAAATAATTTTGCATCATTTTTAAATTAGTCTTAATTATTTTGACTTTTTAATTTTGATTTTGTAAATTTTAAAAAAATTTAAAATAGATTCTTTAAAATAATCATCACATGTATAATTATGTTATTTTCTTCTTTAATTTTGAAGCTCCATTTGAACATTTTCTATCATAATAATTTTGGTAGCATTTTGAGTTGAGTTTTAAAAAAATTGTTTATTAAAGACAAAGTAAATTTGATCGGTTTACCGAGTCCAAACTGATTGAAAAATAAAAAAATAAGTCAATATATGCAGAATTCACTCTTCCTCCTTAAAAAAAAGTACGCAGAAAAATCTCAATCCAATATTATTAGTATTAAAAAAGATTAGGTGACATTTCAAAATTAAAGAAAAATAATTATTATATATGTGGTGGTTACCTGTTTGGTGACCTGTTGTAGCAGCTCAAAAAAATTATAACTTATAAAACCAAAATTAAAAAATCAAAACAATCAAGATCAATTTCAAAACGAAACAGAGTTACTGGACTACAAAAAATTTTATCGTTTTATTTTATACTCGTATTATATGATGAAAATTTAAAAAGTTATAGATAGAACCAAATAATTACGGAGGCTATTAATCTATTAAGGATCGCTTGGTATGATTTGAGAATGGTAATGTGTATCATTGATGGGTCAATCATTAAGGCCTCGTTTGGTTTGCGGGATTAATTGGGATATACTATGATTAGGATTTAAATCCCAACTAATCTACCGTTTAGTTTGTGGGATGAGGACCCATGATATGCTTCAAGTCCGGGTGAAAAATGTATCAAATCCCTCCATGGAGGAATATGTCAATCTCATGTGAAATGTGGGATAGAATATATCTCAAGTGCAATATTACAAATTATCCTTTTATTGTTTGAATAGATTCAATCCAATTTTATTCAATCACACTCAATACTATCACACCTAATCAATCCAGTTTCGTGAACCAAACGTCGTCTTAGGATTTTTTATTGCATTGTTATTGTTTGGTTAAAATATCAACAATGAGTATCATGTGAGGTGGGTTGAGTGAGTGATGGTAAACAATTGCTTATTTCTATTTTCATTATTTATGTATCAAAACTACCAAACAATATCAATAGAAAATATTCTCATTACCCACTTCCACTACTCTCGATCAAACCGGCCCAAAATGTTGAACGAGCAGTAGGTTCTATGTGTTCAACCCATTTATTTATTTAAAAGAATTAAGTTTTTTATGTAAATTTGTATGAGTTGAATCAGAATGTGAGTGGAGCCATCTATTTCTAATTGGATTTTAAATACATATAAATTTGTATAAAAGTGTTTGAGGCATTTAAATGGTAAAAATATTTACTCTGTCAATAAAGTACACGTTTTCACTCTAAAGAGAAATGCCCTAAATTAAAAGTGATACAAATCCGCGATATCTCGGTGAATTGAACATAATAAAGGTTCAGAAGTGAAAATTTGAAACATACATTATCAAAATTTTATAGGCCGTGTCTATTTTTAGTCTTTTATTTAATGATTCGTTACATTTTGGTCCTTATTTTTTAAAATTTTGATTCTTTGAATTAAAATTTGAAAACGTAAAAATGTAGATGACTAAATATTTAACACAACAAATGATTAAAAGTTACTGTACTATTAAAGTCATTTAATCTCACGCAAGATTTATTATTAAAGACCAGCGTAATATTTTATTGGCAAAATTTACATGAGATCCTCTCATTGGTCTCATTCTATACAATATAAGTTAAAATATATTACATATTATTACTTGGGAAAAGTGATTTTTTTTTTTATATATACTGTTTTTGAAAAATGATATGTAATCCATTGACTATTAATACCTGGTTTGGTATAAACCTCAAACTCATGCAGTATTAAATAAACTCGGATTTAAAGAGATAATTACACAGTATATTTGTATTAGTAGTCGGTATAACTAATTAAAAACCTGGTTATAAGAAAAATTAAAATGTATTGAATCTCAATTCTTTTAAGCTATTAAATCTAAAATAGAAATATTGGAAAAAGATAAAGGTTGGATTTGGAAGCGAAATGCAAAGGGTTCCATAATCCATACAAGGATGGTTGCATCTTGCATGTCAAGTTATCAACCGCACTTGGGCCTAGCTAGAAGAAACCCAAATTATAGGCCCATTGGCTAAAGCCCATCTTTAGTGTTTTTGGGCCCATTGGCTAAAGCCCATCTTTAGTGTTTGAAATCCCATGTGGTGCCCCCGAAGTTTACCCAATCGCAAGTTTGGCCCATTCTGGACAACTAGCTTGCCTTGCCTTGCCTTGCATCTTAAGTTCTTAATTAACAAATAACAATTGGGGGTGTTTGAATTTTTCTTTTACTTTGAACAAGTAATTAAAATTAGTGATTATGAGAAATTGATTAACAGTAAAAGTTGATAATGTTTATAAAAAAATTTAAGAAACGTTTAGTGTTTGTAAAAAATGTTAATGTTGTTTCTAAGAAAAGCTTACAAGCTATCAAAAGCACCATCTTTCCAACTTCTAGCTTATAACTTTTGAAAACTTATTTAATCTAATAAGAGAGAAATAAAACACTTCAAATTGCTTCTACACACAATTATAAGTAATTATAGTGTTTGATTTGAAACACAATTTGGCCTTAAGAAGTAATTAAAAAAAAGTCTCATCAACTTTAAAAAAAGGGCTTCTAATTATTGTAGTTGAGTTTCAAAACAGACCTATAACCACTTATATTTTTTCTAGAGCACCCCCTATGTCTATCAAGTAATTAAGCTCTTCAACTAGTTCGGCCTTTCCATTAAATTAAGTCATGGAAGCCCAATAAGTATTAAAATATACTAAAAAGTTAATCAGCCGACAAGTAGTTCGACCCTTTAGAACTTAGAAGCCCAACAAATTCAAGAAAAGCATTCCAGGTCCACCAAATCAGATCTTGAAGGCCCAATTAGTCTAGGTCAATTCTCTTTTACACTACAAAAACTCATAATCAGAAGGTCTGAAACATGAGACGAGTTACAAATTAGTATAAATTAATATCACTTTAAAGTTACATGGCAAATTTTGTAGAGTATATAAAGTAAATAATAAAACTATATTAAATAGAGATTATTTCTATTGGGTATTTTTAATGTACTACCAAAGAACTTTGTATGTTATCAATAATTTCTCCCTCCCAAACCACACAAAAAAATGAGTTTATTCGATGGGATTTATGGTGTAGGCCGGTCGAAATCTGGTATTTAATATTTATGTCTGGTTCGGTATTCTTTTGGACGTTTATTTGATTAATTAATGATGCGTCTAAGGTTTCAATTTCAAATACCTGACCTCAAAGATTGAAGGTTTTTTTTTATGTCTCAGATGATTATGAGATTATAGTGCAAACATCAAGTCATATACTAAGACAATAACTTCACGAAATCTAATCTAATTAATTAACCCCAACAGCCTTTAGTTCGGTTTTTATAAATCAGTTCAGGTTTATATGAACTTTCATTTTAAAAAGAAATAACATACAAAATTGTCAATTTAATGAGCCATTTTATGAGTTATTCTTTTCAAAATCATCTAAAATATTATTTTGTTGCTTGAAAAGTATTATCAAGTTCACGTAAAATCACATAAATTTTTTACAACAATTTTCCATCAAGATCTGCTCACATTCTTAGGAAACTTTTACTTTATTATAAGTCGTGAATGAAATAATCCATAAAACAATTTTATCATCGTGGATTATTAACATCAACAAAGTTTCTGGCAGACTTTATTTAATAGGCTGGGTTTTGTATACACTCCGGTGCACCATGCACTCATTATACATTTTAGAAGCGTGCAACTTGTTATGTTAAAAAATGCGATTTATTTACACAGAAAAGTGCAACTGTTAATATGGGAATGTAATTGCATGCTTCTGTTTGGAATAATCGCATATTTCTGTTTTATATAATTACACGCTTCTAAAATGCAGTATGAGTGCACAATGCACACTATTGCACAAAAGACCCACTCTATTTAATATTGCAAGTTGCGACGAATCTTCTTTACTATGCCTAAATCTGTCTTTTAGCAATTTTAATCCAAGACAAAAAAACAGTTCTTACGATTATAAAAACTTATAGGCAAAGTATAGTGTGAACAAGTTTTACGGTGAAACTAGTTAAGGAGTGTGACTTATATTACTAAAGTGTATGACTTTTTACTGTAAAGTGTGTCTCATAAAAGTGAGGGTGTGACTTATATTATAGCAAAGACTCTCGTAGTGATAATTGAAGTGTGTGCCTTATATTACTAAAGGGTGTGACTTATATTACTAAAGTGTATGTCAATTAAAAAAAAAATCAATTTCACGGTGAACAAGTTTCACAGCATACCAACTCAAACTTATAAATTGAGATATTACTTTACATTAAAATAAAAAGTTAGATTTCTCTTATTGAATAAAGTCTTCGGTGGAATTTGTTAGTAGTATGAAATTTATATCATTACACGGATAAATTAATATCAATACACTTATCAATTGATATCATTACACTTATAAATAAGATCATAATATTAAATATTATTAATATTAAATAATAAAAATAATAATATCAATTTATACATGTATTATATTAGGTTCATTCTATGAACAAATTTCACGGAAGAATCTATGTCTCTAATTATTTTTTCCCTTCTCTTAATAATAATAATAATAATATAATCATACCTTTTCCAAAGTTTCAACAATAAAATACACTTTATTATATACACTTTTTCCACACATTAATATATCATTACTTTGGGTTATAATAATAATTCAATTTATCTAATATATTATAGAAACACGATATTTAAAGGCCAATTGTGAATTTAAGGAGTACTCTTCTAAAAGTTTCAACAACGTCCAATTGTTAGGGTCAATTGCACGTCAAACCAGTGACCCTCATCTAAACCTGTTAATCATTTTTTTTGTCAAACTATTTCCCACTCCAAAATTTAATATAGGAAGAATTTACACTACCTTTTGATATATAGTGTGGTGGCTAAATTAAAAAAATTGCTGATAAAGAGATTTGAACACGTTCTACAAAATTGCTGATAAAGAGATTTGAACACGTTCTACCAAGCATAAGTATATTTGATGGTTTTTCTTGCTTATTTTAAAGATAAAAACTTGTGTAGACCTGATTCATACTATGAATCCGGGTCAAACCAGACTCATACACAAAAAACGGGTCATATATAAACAATTCAAACTCATTTCAATCAATTTCTTTTCACGTCATTTCTCTTTCTCCTCTCTCCCACCCACGGCCGTGCGAAACCACTCCATGTAACTGCTTTGCGAATCTTCATGCGACGACAACGGTGACTCCTCTGCGATGTGAGAGGATGACGACGACTCCATGACGGAACTCGACGATTTTTTACCGATCTACGACGGAGCGTGGTGTTTCAGCGGTAGAGGAACCGTGGTTGATGGGGATTGTACGTGTGGTGGTTGGCCGCGACGTTGGCGGCTATGAAGTTGCGTAAGAGTGACGGAGTGGTGTGGTGATGGGTGGCGTTGGAGACTAACAATGTGAAGAGAGAAAATATGGTGAAAAATTAATCGGTTTCTGAATAATAGAGATAGTTTTTTTGAATAAGAGTGAGAGTTTTATAGAATAACAGTGATAATATCATGATAGTGAGAATTTTATAGAGTGATAGTTTTATAGCGTAATAGTGAGAGTTTTTCTGAATAACAATGAGAGTTTTATAGAATAACAGTGATAGTTCAATAAGATGATAGTGATAATTTTATAGAGTGATAGTTTTATAGCGTAACAGTGAGAGTTTTATAGAATAACAATGAGAGTTTTTTTGAATAATAGTAAGAGTTTTATAGAGTGATAGTTTTATAGCGTAACAATGAGAGTTTTTTTTAATAACAGTGAGAGTTTTTCTGAATAACAGTGAGAGTTTTTCTGAGTAAACGTAAGAGTTTTTCGCAATTGCGCTATTGTCTCTTACACCTTCATCTTCATTGCATGGATTACTGAGTGCACGATGGCGCGAAGCAAGAGAGATGATTGAGCGCACGACGTGCGCGCGAGAGAGATCAGATGAATGAGCGCGCGACGACGAGAGAGAGATCGACATGAAAGACTCTTTTTTTTTTTTTTGGTAAGTAAAACTTTATTCAATAGTAATAATGAACAAAGGAAGGGTCACTGTACAGTGATATACAGTGTGATACAGTGTACATCGACATGAAAGACTCCAATCAAACTGAAACCCACATTAAATGAATCATATTGAATTATGGTTCATAGTGTGAACCTAGTTCACAGGAGTGTTACTCTATTTTAAATATTTTTAGATAGGGGCAGATCAAGGATTTAACAGTGGGGTAGACTGGAAAAATTTTAAGTCTCGTCGAATTAAAATTTTATATTTATCTATAACATTTTTTTTAATATATTAATTTAGATATAAGCCTTCGAAACATAAAATTCATTCGTAATTAAGTCTGAATTTATCTATATTTAATAAAATATATTTCAAAAGATTGGTGTTCACTTGTAAAATACATTCCTTTTTTATTAATAAATAATATATATTTAAAATAAAATTATACAACTTATATTCTCAATATTTGTATTTAATCTTTCCAAGAAATATTAATCAATTAAAAAGAATGTCTAATATAACTCATGTTAATATTTTATTAAATATTTTATTTTCTTTTTTCTAATATTAAAGTGACCAAACAATAACTATTATCACAATATATAACAAATACAAAATTAATTACTCATACCCATTCTTCAAAAAAAAAAGGACAAATATTGAGAGAGTAATGTACATTTTTAATATTGAACAAGTTAAATAAATTAAAATATTATATAAAAAAATATATTTAGATGATTGTACTCTAAATATTTGAGTGTGAGGTTTGCCTCAAGAAAACACATCCAAACTTACAATAAAGTAAAATCTTTGTTGTGGATGAAATTCTTAAATTTCAATGCTTTAATTAAGTTTTGATAAGGAAAAGAAAAAAAAAAGAATACGAAAGAATTAGGGAAAAAAATTATATTAAGCTCAAGTCACATATTGTATCTTAATTTAATAACTAAACAGAAAATGTGGAGATGAACTTTAATTTTTAATTGAGAATTACAAATTAAATATAAAATACGAAATAATATTGAGCTGGTCTTAAATTTATATTATTTTTTATGCACATATTACACATAAATATATAACAGATTAGTGGGAACTTGCTCTGGACTGGGCCGATGCAATCCCCACATTGATCCGTCCATGTTTTTAGATAAGTTCGTTCTCTCATGTTTTTGGTATTAGTAAACTTAAAACATTTTGCCAAACTTGGTCATCGTTACCAATTTGTGTAACTATCGTGGAACTCGAGTTCATATAATTCTATTTAACCATGACAAGGCAAATTATTCTTTACAAAAACTATCGTGGAACTCGAGTTCATCGTAAACTCAGTCTTTTTAATATTATTATTATATATAAAAATTATTACTGTTATATAAAAAAATTATTACTGTTATTCATAAAAATTATCAGTTTTTGAAAAATGTTTTTACTTTTTTTAAACAGTAAATTTTTTTGTGCATAAGAGTGATAATTTTTACACATAACAATGATAGAATTTATGTATAAATCTGGTTCACATGAGTATTACTCATTATTCTTTTCTTAAAAAAATAAATGATATAATGTTATTTTATTCCATATCTTAAATGACATCCATATTAAAACTTTAATAAAAAGGACAAAAAATTATATATATATATATGACAAACACCTCTCACATGTAAGATGCCTATAAATTTATTACATGTATATATATATATGTGTGACAAACACCTCTCACATGTAAGAAACTGAAATTTATGAAATGAAAGAAGTGTTGATCTTTTTGATACATTACAGTAGCTTGGGCGTGCACCTTATATAGGCACTGTGGAGCTATCTAATTATGACAACATTTTGAAAATAAGACTAAAGAATGCAAAAGAATATTCCAGCTATTAATTATCCAATCAATTAGTCTTGACTATGAGCATGCATCTCGGCTAATTGAGGACCTCCAAAATTGCTTGATTGTGTTGACTGGTTATGAGTGATTCCAGGAGCATGAATGGTGTGATATGTCTTCAATTCCATCCTTGAATTATGAGGATGATCTTGTGCCTTAATATCCTCCCTCGAGTTGTGTCGGGGTTGAAGACACAATTTGTTGCGTAAGTAATAAAGTACGGTCTTGGGTACTGGTTTAGTGAAGATATCTGCAAATTGTTTTGTGGAAGGGACGTGACGAGTTATAAGTTGGCCTTGAGCAACCTTTTCTCGTACAAAGTGGTAGTCGAGTTCGATGTGTTTGCTTTGAGAGTGAAACACCGGATTAACTGTCATGTAGAGCGCACTCAAATTGTCGCAAAATAAAGTTGGTGGGGAATGAAGAGGGACGCGTAAGTCACGTAATAGAAAAGTGAGCCATGTAATTTCAGCTGTGGTGTGTGCCATTGACCGATATTTAGCTTCGGTACTAGATCTAGAGACGCTGTGTTGCTTCTTTGCACACCAAGAAATGAGATTGTTACCAAGAAATGTACAGAATCCAGTAGTATATTGACGCGTGTCAGGACAGCCTGCCCAATCTGCATCAGAAAACGTAAACAAATCAAGTGTAGAATCTGAATGAAAAACTAGCCCATAGTCTATGGTGCCTTTCACATTGCGTAAAATACGTCGGACTATTCTAAGATGAGAAATCTTGGGGTCATGCATAAATTGAGAAACAAAATTAACACTAAAAATTAAGTCCGGACGTGTAAGTGTGAGATATTGGAGAGCTCCAACAATTCCCCGATAGAAACTCGGATTATCTAGAGAAGTATCATTGATTTCACCATTAGTTCTAGCTTCAAAAGGTGTACTCATTGGCTTACAATCTGTCATGTTTGCACGATCTAAGATCTTGAGGGCATAATGTGTTTGCGATAAGTGAAGCCCTTCTGTGGTTTTTATAACTTCCATCCCGAGAAAGTGGTGTAAATAGCCAAGGTCCTTCATTGCAAACTCCTTGTGTAACAGTGTAATAAACTTGTTCAGTAAACGAGGGTTAGATCTTGTGAGTAACATATCATCCACATAGAGCAACAAAATTAATGATACATAAGGGGAGTGCTAAATGAATAATGAAGAATCAGCTAAGCTGCTAAAGAAATCAAATTTTAAAAGGAATGAGCTAAAGCGATCAAACCAAGCTCTTGGGGCCTGCTTGAGGCAGTAAAGTACTCGTTCAAGTTTGCAAATGTGATCCGGACATTGAGGATCTGCCATGCCCGGAGGTTGAATCATATAGATATCCTTGTTGATATTTCCATGAAGAAATGCATTTTTCACATCTAATTGTCTGATCTCCCATTGACGAAACAAGAGCAAGACTAATAACTAAACGAATAGTTCTGGTTTGATAACATGAGAGAAAGTCTCAGAATAGTCGATTCCATCAATTGGTTGGTATCCTTTTGCTACTAATCGGGCCTTCAATCTATCAAGGGAGCCACCAGCTTTCAATTTTGTCTTGAAAACCCACTTAGCGCCGATTACATGCATATCGGATTTTCTGGGAACCAAACGCCATGTTTTATTTTGGTGCAAGGCTGTTAGTTCGTCAACCGTTTCTTCTCGCCAACCAGGATGTTGAAGTGATGATTTAACAGATTTTGGCTCCTGCGGAATATCTTTACAAGTAATAGTTAGTGCATATTTTGGATTATGTTTAACTATACCAGATTTAAGTCTCGTGACCATGTGGTGTTGTGATGATATTGAGGGTGGTTGGATGCTAGGAATAGAATTTAATTCAGATGTATATTCAGTATTTTGCACATGTTCGAGGTGTGGGCTATTATTAGTAGGACTAGTGGGATAAGCTTCTAGTGATGGTAAATGTTCACAACCGTGAGCACTATGTGACAATTCTAGGGAATTAAAGTCTAAACTAGAGGGGCTTGATTCAAGAAGGACTCCTTCAGAAGGTTCTGTATTATTTATGGTTGAGACTTGTGAGGTTATCACTTCGCCAATGGGTATATCAAGGTCGTTGCTGTGTAATTTATCCTGTTGCAAAAAATGAGAATCGTCATTAGAAATTTTGTTATCCCATGCTAGGAAATCAGAAATTAATAACTTATGAGGCATAGAGATCTTCGATCCATTGTCTCGATACGAAAAACTATTTTCATCAAATGCTACATGACGCGATATAATGATTTTTCTTGTTGGTAATGGTAGCACTTGTAACCTTTGTAGTTATCACTGTTAGGGGTGAGCAGAATATGGTAAAAACCGAAAAACCGAACCGAACCGAACCAAAATATAAATTCGGTTCGGTTAAATTGGTTTTCGGTTCGGGATCAGTTTTGCATTTTAAAAAAATTGGTGTTCGGTTTCGGTTCGGTTTTTTCGGTAAATATACCGAACCGAACCGAAATATTTACTTAATATATATATATATATAATATTTAATATATTATATAAATATATTATTATATATATAATATATATATATAATATAATATATATATATATATCCGAATTTTTGAGTTATTAAATGGCTTAATTCAATAATGTTAAAATTTCGGTTTTTTTGGTTTTAAACCGAAACTGAACCGAAAAAATTCGGTTCGGTTTCAATCGGTTTTAGGCTTAAATGGTTCAGTTTCGGTGTATTATGGTGTGAAATTCGGTTAATTCGGTTCGGTTCGGTTTTTACCGAATGCTCACCCCTAATCACTGTATCCTACAAAAACACAAGGAATAATTTTAGGATCAAATTTATTTTTGCGAGTATCCCAAGTATGAGGATAGCAACGAGAACCAAAAACTCTTAAACACGAGTAATCGGGATGCCGTTCATGCTATTTAAAATAAGGAGTATGAGAATGAATTGCAGAACATGACAATCTATTCATGAGAAAGGTTGCTGTGTGAAAAGCTTCCACCCAAATTTTTTTTGAAACACCACTATGAAATAGCATGGTCATGCCAAGTTCTCTTATCATGCGATGTTGACGTTCAACTGAACCAGGTTGCTGTGGGGTGTGAGGACATGAAATATGATGAATAATTCCTTCCTTTTGAAAGAAAGATGTTAATGTTGAATTAATAATTTCTCCTCCGCCATCTGAATGAAATATTTTAATTTTCTTATCAAATTGCCTGCACGCATATCGTTCAAAGGAAATAAAGGTAGAGGGAAAGTCAAATTTGAGACGCAATGGAATAATCCAACAATACTTTGAATAATCATCCACAATGCATGCATAATATTTAAAATTTCCCAAAGATAACTCGGGGGCTAACAGACTCAGACTGATGAAATGGAAATTTGCATAATTTTCCTAATTGACAACTCTCACAGAGAGTTTTAATTTTATTTGATCCAATACTATTAATAAAACCACTAGACTTTAGAATATTGAGAGCAGTAGCATTTGGATGACCAAGCCGCTGGTGCCAAACCTCATTCGTTGCCTTAGTAAATCTGTTTGAGAAAAAGGCACCATGGGGTGGAGATAGCACATAGAGATTACCCTTGCGTTGGCCCGTCATCAAAACCCATCCTGTTTCTCGTTCCTTAATACAAAAATTAGAGTTAGAAAATTCACAATTTAAAGGAAATTGGTTCGTAAGTTGGCTAACAGAAAGTAGATTTCGGGCTAAGGAAGGGACAAGAAGAACATCACATAATTTTAAAGTCTTGTTACCACATCTAATTTGTGTATCTCCCATTGCTTTAATAGAAAGTTCACTTCCGTTACCAATTTGAACAGAATCATTACAAAGATATGAGCGTAAGTTAAATAAAAGGTCAGAGTTACCAGCCGTGATTTGAAGCACCCGTGTTGGTTGTCCACTCGGTATCATGGATTGATGTATCGAGTGTTAAAGCAGCTAGAGCTTGAGGTATTTCTTCCGACCGAACCGGGTTGTGCTTGTAACGCTCCCAACAAATTGTCGCAATATGCCCTTTTTTGTTGCATAGTTGACATGTTTCATTTCGGTATAGTTCACGTTCTGCTGGGGTCATGCGCGAAGGCGGGTTCCGTTAGGAGGTGTTGGCCCGGTCGCACGATTTCCTCCACTCCAAGAATGTGATGCTCCAGTATTCGTAGGCTGGAAACCACGTCCTTTTGAAGAAAAATTGTTCTTGTTCGAATTTGAATCACGATTTGTGTTATGTTTTTGGCCATAAAATGCCAAATGTTGAGGCTCTTGCCATTGACTTCGTTGTTCATAACCTTGAAGTAAAGAGACAACTTCTGTATAATAAGGCATTGGAGGCTTGAGCATAGTTGTGGTAAAAATCTCATATCGTGGGCCAAGGCTGGTGAGAAGACAATAGACCTTTTCTTTCTCTTGAACGGGACGACCAATAGCAGCAAGCCCGTCACATAATTTTTTAAATTGTCGAAGATGATCCATCAAAGAAGTGGCTGCGTCCTTCTTGAGATATGTCAATTGTTGACGCAACGTGAATTCTCGTTCTTGAGAATCTTGGGCATAGCTTTCTTTTAGGGAGTCCCACACTTCTTTAGATGATTGTAGTCCAACCACCAATCCCAAGGCTTCCTCCGTGAGGGTTCCGATGATCCATCCACGAAGAAGGCGGTCTGATTTACGCCATTTGATGTAAGTATCACTGATTTTTTAAGAATCTAGTGATGAAGTGTTTGGAGAATTCATTGCTGGTACTTTCGTTTCTCCGGTAAGATGACCATAAAGGTCTTGGCTTTCGGCTAAGGCTATAACCTGTTCGCGCCATAGTGGATAGTTTTCTGAATTGAGTTTGAGAGTAACAAAATTGTTGACATTAAGAGATATGGTACTCATCTCCTTTTTTTTTTTTTTTTTTTTTTTGTATGCAGCGGAATATGGGTTTGTGTAGTGCTCACAGAAATTGGCTCTGATGCCAAACTATAAGATGATCTTGTGCCTTAATATAAGATGCCTATAAATTTATAATTTTACACGCATATACCAGGTCTTCTCCTTTAAAAAAAATAGTAGGTATACAATTTTAGAGTTAAAATGGCTTGTACTCGAATTAGAAAGTCGAAAGAAAAAGCGAAGGTACAACTGTCCAGTGCAGAAACATGGGATAAACGAAAAAAACCAAATTTAATTAAGATATTAATTCCGTTGCCCAACTTTTCATTAATTAATTAAACCACTCTGACTAATGACTTATTCAAACCACACAAAACTTCCCTGAAATCCTCCCAGACCTCCTTGATTCACTGACAATGGCGGCCAAACCCTCACCAAATTCAACGGCGCCACCGCCGATTTCTCCAAAGCTACAATCCCAAAAGCAAACACCAATCGAGCAACAGGAAAAGCGAATCGAAGAGGTTTTATCATACCCAATTCTATTATCTGACCAAATCAACGAAGCAGTCAAGGAAGCAGAAATCTTCAAATCCGACTGCTCCGACGTCGGCAAGCAAGTAGAGCGCCTCTGCCAGATGCTCCGATCCGCCGCGCGCCTCGCCACGTCCCCCTCCACCGGTGCCGCCTTCTATGTCCGCCCAATTCGCCGCATCGCCTCCGAGGTTTCCAAAAACCTCGAGAAAACACTAACCCTCGTCAAAAAATGCCGGCGGCGCAACCCCCTCCGCCGCGTCGTAACCATAGTCTCCGCCGCCGATTTTAAAAAGCTGCTTAATCTCCTCGATTCCTCCGTGGCGGACATGACCTGGGTTTTAAGCATCTACGAAGCAGGGGGCGCAGGTGGAGGTATTGTTCTTACTTTGCCCCCAATTGCTAGTAATGATCCTATGATTTCTTGGGTTTGGTCGTTTATTTCTTCGTTGTATATGGGTCAATTGCAAGATAAAACTGAAGCTGCTAATGAATTAGCTTCGTTAGCTAAAGATAATGATAGGAACAAGCAAATTATAGTTGAAGAAGGCGGTATTGCGCCTTTAGTTAAATTGTTAAAGGATGGTTCCTCTACTGAGGGCCAAATTGCTGCTGCTTCTGCACTTTATACTTTAGCTAATGATTCTGAAAGGGTTCGGGCACTCATTGATGAATCTGGGGTTCCAATTATAGTACAAGTTTTAGGAGATTCTGTAATGAAGGTTCAAATCAGGGTAGCAAATCTTGTGGCTAAAATGGCAGAGCACTGCCCTCTAGCACAAGATGATTTCGCTAGGGCGAATGTGATTAGGCCACTTGTGACATTGTTGTCGTATGAATTGCTGATGGACGATTCTAAGCTCAAAGTTGGGAAACAAAGCATCCATTCTTTAGTTCAGATTAATAAGGAGATCGAAAAGAAGAGTCTTTATAAGCCAGGATTGAACCCGTCTTTGTCTATGCATTACTCTGAAGGAAGTGGTAAGGGAGGGAATCACAGAAAGGAGAGGGAAAACGAGAAACCAGAAGTGAAACTGCAGTTGAAAATCAGTTGTGCTGAAGCACTGTGGATGTTGGCTAAAGGGAGCGTACCGAATAGTAGGAGAATCACAGAGACTAAGGGGTTGCTTTGTTTAGCTAAGCTTGTTGAAACAGAAGAGGGTGAATTGCAGTATAACTGTTTGATGACGATCATGGAGATAACTGCTGCAGCTGAATCAAATGCCGATCTCAGAAGGGCAACTTTCAAGACAAACGCCCCTGCTGCGAAAGCAGTTGTGGATCAGTTGCTTAGGTTGATTAAAGATTCTGATGACCCCAGGTTGAGAATAGCAGCAATAAGGGCAATAGGGTCATTAGCTAGGGCATTTCCAGCTAGGGAGACGAGGGTTATAGGTCCCTTAGTCGAACAGCTTAGCCATAGAAATCAAGATGTGGCAATAGAAGCTGCTGTTTCGCTTGGGAAGTTTGCTAATCCTGAGAATTTTCTGTGTGTCGAGCATTCCAAGAGTATCATCGAGTTTAAGGGGGTCCCTCCTCTTATGAGATTGTTGAGGGGGAATGAAAAGGCACAGTTGCATGGGTTCATTCTGATATGCTACCTTGCAATTCATGCTGGGAAGAGCGATGATTTGGAACGAGCGGGAGTGGTGAATGCGTTCGAGGGAGTGGATCGCTTTTTTGTAGCTCAACATCCTGAATTAAAAGAATTGATTGCACAGGCACTCTACCATCTTAGTGTGTTTCATCAGTCTCACTCTGGCATGCTTGCTCAGCGCCCGTTTTTAGCCCCATCCATATGACTTGGAGCTGGGAATTTGGATACAAATCTGGTGTGTAGCTACAGGTATGGCCAGATGGCGTCTGTAAAAATGAAGGGTGTCATATTTGTAAGAGTATTGTTGAATCTCTGATTAGTTTGTGTGAAAAAAAAGAGGCGATACACAGGTTCATAATCTTTTATACATTATTTAGCTAATCTCCATAAACTCTTGGGATCTTATATTGATTCTTTTATGCTCCACATTGCAGAAAATAAATTGTCCATAATTTCAGCATGCGTTTGCAAAACATTAGTATGCATTTTGAAAAAGACATAGCAAACCACATTGCAGCTAAATAAATTGCTAACCATGAGTTTTGAAAGGGATTACTTCTGGATAATCAGCGTACGTCATCTATTGATGCAAACCACCATATCTACAAACTAAACTAGGTTTGGTAATTAAAAAGACTCGGTTAAAAAAAATTACAGATAAACAAGGTAGGAAATTAAAAGCAGAGCACGCCACTTGTCAGCTAGAAAGCAATAGCATTGCTCTATTTTGGTAAGTTGCTATGAGTTGACGAAGACTATATCACACCCCCACCACTTAACCAAAGTTTTTCAAATCCTTTCTTTCACCAAACTCGATTTTTTAGATTTTTACATGGTCAAATAAATTCAAGAAGAGTGAAAAGCATTTGAAAAAGGTGTCACAGTTGGACTGCTTCTTTTCTGGACTTTCTCAGCAATACACACGGTGGGGGCTCAAATAATGTATTCTCATCTTTTTATTGTGGAGGAGAATCATCCTTTCCCATTTTATCATTATTATCCCATCCTTGTTATTCAGCAAAGGCAAGACTGTGGCCATAAGAAGGCACATCTAGATTTAGAGGTACCACATGTCGAGCCCGAGGTGACAGCCGTCGTGAAAAGAGAGCAGAATTGGCAACTCTGCCATGCCCCCTCCACGAGCTCAAGCATCAGTACCGTATCATCTGATTCAGCGGACCAATTCTCAAGTTAACAAATTTTATAGTTTCATTTTTGTCAATCTTTCAGATATCATTCCCCACTGCTTAATTGATCATCTGTCGTTGTATGTTTTCTGTTTATGGGTACCACTTTCCAAGATTTTTCTGGATCTCTAACTTCTCCAGTTCTACCGACACACCCATCATCTTTCCCCCAAGGTCAGTCAAGCTTTTTACTTTTTTTAAAGAATATACTAGGTAGTATATTTTTAACATTTTGAAGCAAGTTCGATTAATTGATGGGTGTATTATGTAATTTGTGGGTGCAAATAGCTTCCATAGTATTACTGTTAAACACAATATTTGTAAATGGACCCATTCTGGTGTCAATTTTTTATGTTCCCATAATATTTTACATCCTGGATCTTTAATACATAGATCTACGATTATGGAGGTTCAGATGGGTATTTTTTCACATTCCACTTATCATGCTACAGCCTAGGGGTGTCTACCGTACCACACCAAAAATATCAAACCATACCGTATTATTGTTATCAAAATTTTCGATACGATAAATGCAGTATACTAAATTTTCTGTATTTCTCCCACCCAAATCCAGCAATGGAACATTAAGCGGCACTTATGAAATCAATTAATATCTGTAGTACTAGACAAACAACAATATAACATTATTTTAAGATAAACAAAACAAACTTCTATTCAATCCAATTTTGACCTGCGGTTTTTAAGTATGTCTATGGACCGTGAGACTTTTTCTTCTCAAGGATATTGCACGAGGACCACTCTTTACTTTTAATATAAAAAAATTCATATTGTTCATTACATTTTCGTTAATATTAAGTGATTTTTTACTCGTAAAATTACAATTCCGTCCATAATAATGAAATCCACTGATTTCCCTAAAGAATATGTTTTGTTCATGTTTGTTACTTTGGTAACTGAACGAATTTGTGGGTGTTTCTGTTTAGTACTCCCTTTGTCCCATATTTGTTTACCTTTCATACATAACCATAAAATAACTACATCTTTTCAACTATCCTTTCCCAACATCTCAAAATTATATTTTATGTCATTACTTTTGCCCACAAAGAAACATCTATCTTAATCATAAAGTTGTAAGGACTGCAATACCCTCAACCAAAAATCACTTTATCCCTTCAAATAATGATAAACAACTTACACATTAAAACCTGTTTTAGATGTAAACAAATATGGATCGGAGGGAGTATCTCATATTTTTTTGGCGTATCGTCAAACACTGATCCCTATTGTTAACTTATTTTTGTAGAAGAAATTAATGAAGCACTTAAGCGAGCAGCAATGTTTAGATATGAGTGCGCTGAGGTCGGGAGGCTTGTTGAACGTCTGTGGCAGATGCTCCGGTCAGTCAATGACATCGCCATCAATGCCACCTTTATTGCCATTGCCAGGGATGTTTCCAGGTGTCTCCAAATATCCTTAACCCTTGTCAAGAAATGCCGGCACAACAACCTCCTCATCCGTGTAGTCACCATCACAAGAGTCTCTACCCAAGATTTCAGAAAGCTGTTTTACCTCCTCGACTCCTCCCGGGAGGATATGAAGTGGCTTTTTAGCCTCTACAAAGGCGGAGGTATTGTCCTTACTCTGCCACCCATTGCTAGTAATGATCCTATTATTTCTTGGATTTGGTCGTTTATTTCTTCATTGTATATGGGTCAATCGCAAGATAAAATCGAAGCTGCAAATGAATTAGCTTCGTTAGCAGATAGAGATTGGAACAAGCAAATTATTGTTGAAGAAGGCGGTATTGCGCCTTTAGTTAAATTGTTAAAGGATGGTTCCTCTACTGAGGGCCATATTGCTGCTGCTTCTGCACTTTATGCTTTAGCTAATGATGCCGAAAGGGTACGAGCAATCATTGATGAAATACGGGTTCCAAAAATAGTAAAAGTTTTACGTGATTCCCCAATGAAGGTTCAAATCAGGGTGGCAGGTCTGGTGGCTAAAATGGCAGAGCATTGCCCTCTAGCAATAGAGGATTTTGGTAGGGTGTTGATTAGGTCACTTGTCATGTTGTTGTCGTTTGAGTTGCTGATGGACGATTCTAACCTCAAATATGGGAAACAAAGCATCCATTCCATTGTTCAGATGGAGAAAAGGAATGTAGGGACTATGGATTACTCGGATGGAAGCAGTAAGAGAGGGAACGAAATGGAGGATGAGAAGCCGGAGGTGAAACTGCAGTTGAAAATCAGTTGTGCTGAAGCATTGTGGATGTTGGCTAAACGTAGTGTACCGAATTGTAGAAGAATCACGGAGACAGAGGGGTTGCTTTGTTTAACTAAGCTTGTTGAGACGGAAGAGGGGGAATTGCAATATAACTGTTTGATGACAAACGTGGAGATAACTGCTGCAGTTGAATCCAATGACGATTTCAGAAGGGCATACATACTCTTCATCAGTTGCCAAGGCGGTTGTGAATCAGTTGCTTAGGCTGATTAAAGATTCTGATGACCCCAAGTTGAAAATAGCAGCAATAATGGCAATAGGTTCCTCATCGAGAGCTTTTCCTGCTAAGGAGACTAGAGTTATATGTTTGTTAGTCATGGAAATCAAGACGTGGCAATAGAAGCTGCAATTTCGCTTGGAAAGTTTGCTAATCCTAAGAACATACGGTGTGTGGAACACTCCAAGAGTATTATTGGGCTCAAGGGTGTTCCGTCTCTTATGAAATTGTCGAGGGGCAATGAGAAGGCACAGTTTCATGGGTTCATTCTGATATGCTACCTTGCAATTCATGCTGGGAAGAGCGATGATTTGGAACGAGCAGGAGTGGTGAATGCGTTCGAGGGAGTGGATCGTGTGTTTGTGGCTCAGCATCCTCAACTGAAAGAATTGATCACGCAGGCACTTTACCATCTTAGTGTGTTTCATCAATCTCACACTGGTATGCTTGCTTAGAGCCCGTTTCTAGCCCCATCCATATAACTTGGAGCTGGGATTTAGACAATAACTATTGAGCTGAGTTGAAAATTTGACATTTTCTTTCTAATCTTGCATACATTATTTAGTGCGCAGGGTGTCCATACGTAATTTGGATCTTATGTTGCTTCTTTTCAGCAAGCGATGTAAACATTAATGTGCATTTCTTCAAGAGTTTCACCAGATTTAGCTACACAATGACAATTGCAGATGAATGCCCATAATTAGCAGGACATTAGGCTAACAAATTATAAACTTCAACTGCAACAGTATCCATGTGTTTACATACAATTTTAAACGACCAACAGCTACAGAAACACGCATTGCGGCTATTTATTCTGCAAACGCCCAGCTCTAGGCACACTACAGCCTTCATGGTATCCTATAATACCAATACTAGGCATAGTATATTTATTAAATTAGAGTTGGTCTTATGTATGCAACTGTTTCACAACCATCACTTTATAGTAAAACAACTAATACCTTTTAATGAAATAACTAATACTATTAAATTAATATCTTTTAATAAAACAATTAATATTGTTTAAAAATACATTCAAAATGCCAATTAGCCTCATTTTACAGAAAACTTTGCCATTAAATAATCATCATCGATCATTGGTTTACAGGAGACTTTGCCATTAAATAATTATCATTGATTTTATTTTATTTTTTTGAGAATATCATCATATACTAAAATGGTATTTTTATGTTATCAAATCTAATTTTACAGTACTCTTTACGACTTTGGGCTTATAATTCTCACATATTGGGCATTAGTTAATTTCCTTGAGCCCAATTCAAAGATCAAGTTCAAACAAGCTGCGGCCCATGAACCATCCTTTTATGTAGCAAATGATGAATCCACTCGACAGAGGAAATTAGATGAGATTAATCAGCAGATTAATTTGGAAAGAATGATCCTTTCTGCTTTTACTAAGCTTCAAGTAAACAAGTACTCCTAATTAAACCTTTTGTAAATACCAGGTGATTTATATAGCTATAGCCGGCTCCGTCCCTGTGGATATCCTCTGTGTAATAATATAGTTTGATTTGTTTTATAGAATGTTATTTTGACGCCTTGTTTAATAAAAAAATCAGATTTTTCTCAGGGAACAAGAATACGAAATCATTAATGTGCAAATTTCCAGTCATGCCAAAAATTGATAAAAATCCTTTTCTGGGAAAAACCAATTAAGCCTGCTGTGTATATATATATATATATATGTAGGCTATTCTATTAAGAAGAAAAGAAAAAGTCAAATTTGTCTAGCATTTCGGGGTGGAATAGAACTCGAATTAAAAGGATCGGATGATTAATAGTCCTGATGGAACCACACCATCATACAAAGACAGGTGAGAAAAAAGTGGGAAATAATTCTTTTTTTTTTTTTAGAGATTGATTCTCATCATGTACATAAGATCGTTTTACTCAATATTCGTAAAGCAGATTGTCTTTTTATTGTTAAATAAAGATATTTTAGTAATTTAAATTATGTTACATCTCATCTCAATATATGATTTTTCTACCATGTAAACAAGAGTTACTCCATTTTTCTTCCAAAAAATAAAATAAAATAAAAAGTTTCCCGATTAAAATTGTCACCGATAACCCAATCATATCCATTGTCTTCCTCCTCAAATAAAACTCACTCTGATTTCAGTGGACCCATTTCAAGTTATATTACCCATTTTTAATCATTTTTATTCATCTTTCAGTTTCAGATATCATTCCCCACTGCTTAATTGATGATTTTTCGTTTTATGTTTTATGTTTTTGGGTAACAGTTTACAAGATTTTTCTCTATCTCTAACTTCTCCAGTTCTACCGACACACCCATCATCTTTCCCCCAAGGTTAGCCATCCGGCCTTTTTTTACATTTTTCTCAGAATATATATTTTTAACTTGCCTCAATTGTAAATAAAATCACTTAATCTAATCTAAACCTTATTTTGACCTGTAATTTTTTTTAAGTATGTCTATAGACCAATCGATATGACAGGATCTCATTCAATGGTTGTGAAGAAATCCTATCAAATCTAATGGTTATATATTTGCATGGAGTCCTTCAGAGGAAATATGAATCTGATTTGATTCAGTAACATATTCATTCAGTAATAATATTGCTATTATAAACTAATACCATAATATTTTATAGACACCGAATTGCGTGTAGTATAATTTACAAGTGTAATGATATTACTGAATGAATGTTATGATATTACTAAATGAAAGTTTCAAATGATGAACAAGTTTCACTAGAGACTCAGTCTCCGGGTAACTTGTTCAATTGATATCATTACACTTATAAATTAATATTATAATATGTGTATAAATAATATGGTATTAATTAATTTATAAGGGTAGTGGTACCGTTGGATGTTATGATATTAGTATGAACATCCATTGATACTAAATCCAACAACTTTATTTTTTCTTCCCACTGGTGGTGAATGTGTGTTGTTCATGTTTGTTACTTCGGTTACTAAACGAATTTGTGGGTGTTTCATATCTCATACCCCTATTTTTTGGATATAATTTTGTACCAAATAGTAGGATAATCACAGAGACTAAGGGGTTGCTTTGTTTAGCTAAGCTTGTTGAGACAGAAGAGGGAGAATTGTAGTATAACTGTTTGATGACGATTGTGGAGATAACTGCAGCAATTGAATCCAATGATGATTTCAGAATGGAAAACTCTTCATCCGTTTCTAAGGTGGTTGTGGATCAGCTGCTTTGGGTGATTAATGATTCTGATGACCCCAGGTTGAGAATAGCAGCAATAACAGCAATAGGTTCCTTAGCAAGCGCGTTTTCTGCCAAGGAGACTAGAGTTATAGAATCATTAGTCCAACAGTTTAGTCATGGAAATCAAGATGTGGCAATAGAAGCTGCTATTTCGCTTGCGAAGTTTGCTAATACTGATAATATACTTTGTGTGGAACATGCCAAGAGTATTATTGAGTTTAAAAGATTTCGGGCTCTTGTGAGATTGTTGAGGGGCAGTGAGAAGGCACAGTTGCATGGAGCCATTCTGATGTGCTACCTTGCAATTCATGGTGGGGAGAGCCATGATTTGGAACGAGCACGAGTGTTGTACGCGTTTGAGGGAGTGGATCGTCTGATTGTGGCACAGCATCTTGTATTGAAAGAATTGATTACGCAGACACGCTACCATCTTACTGTGTTTCATCAGTCTCACTCTGGCATGCTTCCTTAGCGCCCCTTTTTTGCCCCATCCATATGACTTGGAGCTGCTCGGAATTTGTATACAAATCTGGTGTGTAGCTACAGGTATGCCCAAATGGCGTCTGTAAAAATGAAGGGTGTCATGTTTGTAAGAGAACTGTTTAATCCCTGATTAGTTCGTGTGAAAAACATTAATATGCATTTGAACAAGACAAAGCAAACCACATTGCAGCTAATTAAATTGCTAATGATGATATTTGAAAAGGATTACTTCAGGATAATCACCATACGTCATCTATTGATGCAAACCACCATATCTACGTTTGGTAATAAAAAAACTCTGTTGATGCGAGCCACCATAATTACAAAACTAAACTTGGTTTAGTAGTAAAAAAACTCGGTTAAAAATATTACAGAGAAACTAGATAGGAAACTAACGTCAGGTGATTGAAAGAGAGATTTGATAACACGAGTCATCGGGAAAAAAACAGAGCACGCCACTTATTAGCTAGAGCCTAGAAAGCATTGCTCTATTTCGGTGAGTTGGTGAAGATTTATTGAAGAATGACATATCACCCCCACCACTTAACCAAAGTTTCATATCCTTTCTTTCACTAAACTCGACTTTTAGTTTTTTACATCTTCAAATAAATTCAAGAAACAGAGTTGAGTGAAAAGCATTTGAAAAAGGTGCGTAGTTGGACTGCTTCTTTTCTGGATTTTTTCTCAGCAGTAGAGACGGGTGAGGCTCAAATAATGGAGGTGGGGACATTTATATTTCTTTCATCATAAAGTAAATGTCATTATCCCACTTTAATCCTATTCTACCATTATTATCTTCTCTCTTTTATTCAAAGCAAAGGCACATCTAGATTTACAGGTACAAGGAATTTACACATGTCGAGCCCGAGGCCGAGGGACAACTGGGAGAGGCTGGTGGCCGCGGTGGTGAAGAGAGACCAGATTTGGCAACTCTGTCACGCCCCAAGCATCACTACCCTATCATCTGATACTGACTCTGATTTCACTGAATCAATTATCAAGTTAAGAATTTTTTCAATTTTAATCATCTTTCAGATATCATTCCTCACTGCTTAACTTTTTTTTTTTTTATGCAATAGTTTCGATGATTTTTCTGTATCTCTACCTTCCCCAGTTCTACGGACAGAGCCATCATCTTTCCCCCAAGGTCAGTCTATCCTTCTAATATTTTTTCAGAAACACCACAGAACTTTTACTTTTCAGAAACAACACATTACTCTTCCTATTTTTTTATCTTCTTCTTTGTGACCAACAAACTTACTTCTGTATTGGAACTTGCCTAGATTGAAAAACTTGGATTTTGAATAAATTATAAGATAAAAAGTAAAAAAAAAAGTCAAATTTCAGACATTCTTTGTGACCACTGACTAACCACTGATCCATGCTATGCATCATATCAATATATCATGCAGCAACTTTGATTTTTCTGGAAGAAATTAATGGCGCAATTGAGGTAGCAGAAATATTTAAATCCAAATGCGTTGAGGTCGGGGAGCAAGTTGAACGTCTCTGCCAGATGCTCCGGACAATCAATGAAATAGCCATGTCTGCCACCTTCTATGGCCGTCCCTTTAACGCCATTGCCACCAAGGTTTCCGCCTGTCTTGAGAAATCCTTCACCCTTGTCAAGAGATGCCGCAGCTCCAACAACCTCCTCCGCCGTGTGGTTACCATAATCTACACTGACAATTTCAAAAAGCTGCTTAACCTCCTCGACTCCTGTGTGGGGGACATGACGTGGGTTTTAAGCATCTATGAAGCAGGTGGCGTCCGTGGAGGCATTACCAGTTTACCCCCCATTGCTAGTGATGATCCTATGCTTGTTTGGGCTTGGTCGTTTATTTCATCATTGTGTATGGGTGAATTGGAAGATAAAATCGAAGCTGCAAATGGGTTAGCTTCGTTAGCAGAAGGTAATGACAGATACAAGCTAATTATAGTTAGAGAAGGTGGTATTTTTCCTTTAGTTAAGCTGTTAAAGGATGGTTCCTCCACAGAAGGCCAAATTGCTGCTGCTTCTGCACTTTATACTTTAGCTAATGATTCTGAAAGGGTTCGGGCACTCATTGATGAATCTGGGGTTCCAATTATAGTACAAGTTTTAGTAGATTCTGTAATGAAGGTTCAAATCAGGGTAGCAAATCTTGTGGCTAAAATGGCAGAGCACTGCCCTCTAGCACAAGATGATTTCGCTAGGGCGAATGTGATTAGGCCACTTGTGACATTGTTGTCGTATGAATTGCTGATGGACGATTCTAAGCTCAAAGTTGGGAAACAAAGCATCCATTCTTTAGTTCAGATTAATAAGGAGATCGAAAAGAAGAGTCTTTATAAGCCAGGATTGAACCCGTCTTTGTCTATGCATTACTCTGAAGGAAGTGGTAAGGGAGGGAATCACAGAAAGGAGAGGGAAAACGAGAAACCAGAAGTGAAACTGCAGTTGAAAATCAGTTGTGCTGAAGCACTGTGGATGTTGGCTAAAGGGAGAGTACCGAATAGTAGGAGAATCACAGAGACTAAGGGGTTGCTTTGTTTAGCTAAGCTTGTTGAAACAGAAGAGGGTGAATTGCAGTATAACTGTTTGATGACGATCATGGAGATAACTGCTGCAGCTGAATCAAATGCCGATCTCAGAAGGGCAACTTTCAAGACAAACACTCCTGGTGCGAAAGCGGTTGTGGATCAGTTGGTTAGGCTGATTAAAGATTCAGAAGACCCCAGGTTGAGAATAGCAGCTACAAGGGCAATAGGTTCCTTAGCAAGAGCTTTTCCTGCTAAGGAGACGAGGGTTATAGGTCTCTTAGTCGAACAAATTAGCCATACAAATCAAGATGTGGCAATAGAAGCTGCTATTTCTCTTGGGAAGTTTGCTAATCCCGAGAATTTCCTCCATGTGGAACATTCCAAGAGTATAATCGAGTTTAAGGGGGTCCCGCCTCTTATGAGATTGTTGAGGGGCAATGAGAAGGCAAAGTTGCATGGCTTCATTCTGATGTGCTATCTTGTAATTCATGCTGAGAAGAGCGATGATTTGGAACAAGCAGGAGTGGTGTATGCGTTTGAGGGAGTGGACCTTGTGTTTGTGGCTCAGCATCCTGAATTGAAAGAATTGATTATGCAGGCACTTTACCATCTTAGTGTGTTTCATCAGTCTCACTCTGGCATGCTTCCTCAGCTCCCGTTTTTAGCCCCATCCACATGACTTGAAGCTGGGAATTTGGATACAAATCTGGTGTGTGGCTACGTGTATGGCCAGATGGCGTCTGTAAAAATGACAAGGGTCATATTTGCAAGGATGTTGTTTAATCTTCAAATAGTAGGTGTGAAGAAAAAAGAGGCGATACATCGTCGCCACACAAGTTGAAATTTACACTTTCTTTTTAGTCTTGCATACATTAGTTAGTGAGGGTGCGTTTGTTTTGAGATTTAAGTGTGCGGAGCAAGTCAAGGTTTTAAAATCCAGAGATTTAGAATTCTTGATGAATGGTAAACGTATGTGTTTGTTTTGAGATTTGAGTAGGGTGAGATTTAACTTTATGTCAAATAAATGTTGATATTGTATTATTATATTATATTGAGAAAAGTAATAAAATGTATAAAGTGTGATGCATTGGGAAGAGTAATAATAGATTTTATAGGTATTTGTAGGTGTGGATTGAATGTGGAATTTGAAAACCAGATTCTAAATCTCAAACTCGTATGAGACGGGAAGCGCAAAGTCTTAAGTCCATCCGTGTGAGTCACTGAGTCCCAAAACAAACGCACCCTAAAGGTCCATACTTTCAGCATGCATTGTAAACATTAATATGCATTCCACCGAGGTGATGTTTGATTTGGGATTTTATAAAATCAAATTTGGATTGACATTTTGAATCCACTTTCCAAAACTCCATACATCCACCTCTACAAATACCTATAAGAATTGATTACAAAGGCACTATACCATCTTAGTATGTGTCGTTAATCTCACTATGGTGTGCTTACTCCATCATTATATGCATCTGCTCTGTCATGACATTCATGTATGCCCCACATGGCGTCTAATTTTGGACAAAAAATAATGTTGCAAACCGAACTCCTCTGCACATACTTGTACCAAGGTGGAGTCTATACCAATATGTGTGTGTGTGTGTCAACATGCTTAAGAAATAAACAGGCATCACAAAACCACATCGCAGCAAATTAATTGCTAACCGTGGCATTTGGAAAGATTACTTCAGGATAATCAGCATTAACAATCACAGATAGACGAGAGTAAACCTCAGCTGATTGAAAGAGAAACTTGATAGCATGAGTCAGCGGGAAGAAGGCAGCGCACGCCACTTATTAGCAAGAAGCATTGCTCTATTTCGTGAAGTTGCAGAGAGTTGCTCAAGTATAGGGTCTTTCACACCCATTGCAGCCCTTTCACCAGCCCTCGTGGCAAGCTCCAGGTACACCACAGCATTGATCGTTTCCCCTTCCTGTCAGAGTAACAATACCCCATTCAATAACCATCTGTTTGCCACTAATCACCAAATCTCTGACCACCTTACTAGTGTATGTTATTTATCACATTACACAACTGAAAACAAAAAAAAGGTTACATACCGAAAAAAGGGCCAATCCATGCTCAAACTGAGCTTTGCTGTGGCCATGATCAGCTGCCCTCCTCATCCATTTTCTTGCTAATCTATCAGACCGTGACAGACCTTCACCCAATGAGTAGCATAGAGATGTATTATACATAGCACGCGCATATCCCCCCTCTGCAGCTCTCACATACCACCGAGCCTATCATAATTAGAAATTTATGAGAAGGAAAATCGTCCAGTAATCAATACAAGAACCTCTCCATCATATGTATAAGTTTCATATCCAAATCCAGAAACAAAGCAAGAGATTAATTTAGGAAGAGTAGAAGAGAATAATAGTGTACAAGTTCACACATTCAAAGGTGAAAACAATGTACAGAGAGATCAGAAGTGAAGAAAAGTTGAACAATATTATACCGCTTCTTCTAAACTTTGTGTCACCCCTCGACCTTGGTGTAAACAAAGTGCAAGCTGGTACTGAGCACGGGCATGGCCAGCAGCAGACGCCTTGTACAGCCACCCAATTGCCTCTTTGGTTTTTGGAGGATCAGCTAAAACATATACACAAACATACAGTCAATGATTATAATCCATTTCATGCATAAGCTCTTTCTTTAATGTCATATATATTGAACATGGCTTACTTAGTATCTGTTGACCAAAATTTGATCAACTCATGGCAGGAATCGTAGGGTAGCATCGCAAATCACCAAAATATTTCAATAACACGAAGAACACTATAAGAAATATCCTAGGCATATATCACTCTTCGCTGAATACAAGTTCAATCTCATTTAATCTTACTTATAACTTGCTTCAGTATCTGGTTATATCTAAACAGTTTAAGCTAATTACAGAATCATTTGAGATGCATTGTCTATATCCTTCAACATTTAAAATTTAATCATCCTTCAATTATTTTCTTTAATTAGCAATGAAAGTCCTAAATCCTAGCAGAATTCCAATCAAGTAGAGGATTCAGATCTGCTAACCAGATTCCAATACAGAGCTAATTAAAATTCAAGTATACTCAAAAATAAAAATCATGATCACAATTCAAACTACAAGCCAGAATTGAAAACATATACTACCTTGCAAAAACGATATAGCCAAATTACACTGTCCAGCAGGATCACCAAGCTCAGCCGCCCTCGTGTACCAAACAACGGCCTCATCTCTATTCCCCATTTCCCAATTCATCAATCCCACATCCACCATTGCGAGAGTGGATCCACGCGCCGCCGCCTTCAAGAAAGAATCCAACGCCTTGGTCAAATTACGCTTCACTCCTCCACGCCCGTGCTTGAACCTTTTTCCCCACATAAAGAAGGACATCGCCTCGCGCGCAGGGTTTCAGCGCGTCGCGCCACGCTCTGCACGCGAGGGAAGCGGCTGTCAGATTCGGCAGCGTGAATGACGCCGTGATTCTGACTAACACGTCATATGGGAGGGCGGACAAATTGAGAGTCGATGTTGATGGGTGATTTGGGGGTTTTGAGGTTGTTGTGAAAGTAGAGGAATTATTGTGCTTCTTTATCGAGGGAAAGGCGGTAAAGTTAGGACTATATGATTTGCGCGGCCAAGTTTTTTGCTTCATGGAGACTGTTCTGTGGTTGTGATTGCGGCCGACGTCGGTGGTGGTGCGACGGAGTTATATCGGAATCGGATTCGGATCTGATGTCCGTATATGTTAAAAAGGAGTATTTGTTTATATCTTTTTTTATATAAATATATACAAATATATATATATATATATATATTTTGGCTTTCAAAAAAAAATACAATATATTTTTTTATAAAATAAGTTCCCTTATGAGTCTAGTGCTCATCAATCAATCAAAACGGGATAAATGCAAAAATAATACTATCTCCGTCCCATTCTTTAAACAAATGTGACTAATATTACTAAATGGTATTAGTTATGATAATTGAAGGGTGTGTCTTTTTAATACATAAGAATATTATTCATAACATTGAAGGATGTGACTTATATTATAATAGAGTTATTAGTAATAATAATTAAAGGATACGACTTGTAACGCTCCGAAATTTAGAAAGTTAGTTTTCAAAATCTTGACTTCCTAAACATGTCATTTCTATCATCATAACAAACAAGGAGAAGAGGGTTTTGGTTCATTACCTTGAAGGATGAATGAGAAGATCTCTCTCTATCTCTCTCTCCCTAACTTTTGAAAATGATGAAAGTGAGCTATTGAGGAGTGCGGAGATGTGTAAGGAAGGATAAAAGATAGTTGATAGGATGGTGGGAGTGGTGTTAGATTACTTGGAGGAAATTAAGGGAAATGGTACAAGAGTAGGTAATGTTAGACAAAAACTTGTATGCAATATTGCATACAAGTATTACTGTGCAATCTGCCCAAATAGTTGTCCGCCTTGTGTGAATCAACTCGGGCCCAGCCCATTCTAATTATTACGAGCGCAGATCGGAAAAGTGAGAACCAAAGCTCACAGAACACCGCCGAACGCAAAACTGGGCGGTCACGGACGCGGTCAGATTTCTTCTTCTTTCTCCTCTCTTCAGATTGCTGGTGGATCTCACGAGCTTTCTTCTTCCTTGTTCGTGCCCTAATTTTCTTTTTCGCTCCGATTATTGGATGAAATCAGGTTGTTCAATTTGAATTTTTGGTGTGGATTCTGCGAGATGAAGAGAGAATATATGTGTGGTGTTTGGATTACCCCTCAACACAAAGTATGTGATGAAATTCAGATCCTTCAACACTCTTTTCATGTTGTTTCTATAAATCTATAATTTTGGACTGAGGATTTTTTTCGCGTTTGTACTGATTTTTTTCATGTAGTAACACTTTTTTGCTCATATGGTAACACTTTTTTTGTTCATATAGTAACACATCAAGTTGTTCTTTAAATCTGTAATTTTGAACTGGGGATTTCTTTTCGGCTTGTACTAATTTTGTTCATGTGTTAACACGTTTTTCTTCATAGGGTAACACTTTTTGTTCATGTAACAACAAACCTAAACCACTATGCTACAACACATATTTGATAAAGATATTCTTCTATAAATACATATGCGTCGGCCCAACCTGAAGCCCACAGCCCCCAACTCATGCCCGCCCTACCTGCGCTCGCGCCCGACTCGCCCGCCCGTGATGACCCACGAGTTTATATCATTTTTTGTCTTATTTATGTTGTATTGCACATAACACTAGTGTGTAATATTTCACACAATGCCTTCCATGCTTCCTTGCCAAGACCATGGAAGTTTTTTTTTTTGTTTTTGTTTTTGTGTGTGTGTGGAGATTTGGGCTGACATTTCGTGGCTTTTAGGCTGCCAAGTGGTGGCCCCCCCGAATAGGCAATATGTGGATCTTGTCGTGAAAATTTTGTTATTTTTCGTTCGCATTTTGCTTTCTAAAAATTAGTAATCGCGCCAAGGAAAAATTGGGCTGAAAGAGGACTTCTTTTGAAAACTTTACTTCTTTAAATTAATTATTACTTTTTATGATTTTACTTATAAATTGAACATTAAGTGATCATTTGATAGCTATAGTAAGTGCTTTTGGCTTAAAGTGCTCATTTGTCACCTGCAAATTTAAAAGTCTTCGCACAAATATATTTTGTTGAACGATTTAACTTAAATGCTCTTTTATTATGAATTTAAAACTTAATTTTTTTGTTTTGAGTTACTACGCAACTTATATTATAAAAGAGTATTAATCGTGATAATTGAAAGATCATATCTGTAAATATGGAATCGGTTTTACGGTGAACAAGTTTCGCAGGAGATCTACTCGAAAAGATTATATATGATAAACAAATGTAAATATTATTAATTTCAGAATACAAAATTTAACAAATACCATTTTTTTTCACTTTTTAAGTTGAATATTAATTGTCAATTTCAGTCCTTTAATTTTGAAATAGCAAATGAATTTTCACTTAATATGTTCATTCTAATCACTTATTCCAACACTATTCAATGCACCTTAAGTTTTTGTGGAAAAAGCACCTCCAAATATAATTTTTTATGATGAATAATTTGAGCAGATACGAAAAAAGGACAAGGGTGATGATCACATGATCCCAAATAGTGCTCTTGAACAGTAGTGTAAGTTTGTACAAATATTGCATAGGATTCTAATCTTGCAAAATCTATCATCACTTGTGTATTTTTGTCTTGTGGCCTATACTCTTATCACAAAAAGCATAATAGCAGAGAAACCCGCGTTCCGTCCTAGGTGGGTTTGCAACTTGCAATTCATTATTTTGATGGGGACATATACTTTAAAAAGCTGAAGAATAAAAAGCCTAACAACTAAATAGAATGTGGTTTTTAGCTTATGAGGAAGGGGACTGTGAAGGCAAAGTACAGTATAAACATAAATGAAGCTCCTTTCACATGGAGCGTGTGGAAGATACGAATGGAGTAAATGACGTAATTAGTATATCTTGGTAACTTTATTATTGTATGGTTTAATTATTTCACAAACTTTCCTGTGAAGCTTATCATAGGTTGAAACTCATACTCCCTCCCTCCCAGCACTACTACAAAAATGCTAATACACAACAGAAAATATATGTTGTCTATTAGCATGAACACTCGTTGTGTATTAAGGTGTAGTTAAAGACCTCTCTCCTTTGACAACGGATATTACCCGTTGTCTATTGTGGGAACAGACAACGGACCACACATTAATAAAAATGTTTAATATCCGCTGTCAATTTGATCTACCACAATGTTGATAGACAACATATATTTTCGTTGTCTATTTTATCTACCACAATGCTTATCAACAACGGATAATATTCGTTGTCTATTTATCTATCACAATATAGTTTAGTCTATTTTACAACGGATAGTATTTATTGTTGGATTTTTTTAATCCTAATAATATATATTATTACATTATAAAATTTCAATAAGAAAACTAAATATTAAATGAAAAAGAAAACCACAAATTTAAAAGTACATAATTGTTACTTAAACATAATTTCTCATACATTAATAATTTCACATACCCATACATATATAATCCAGTGATTCTTATTCCTGATGAAAAGGAAATACAAATACAAAAAAACCTAAATACTAATGCCAACAGCTCTTCCATATTCAATCCATCATCTCTCCGACCAAACAATTCCTATAGAAAAACAACATTCATTATATTATCTGGAAGAACACCTGGCAGATTGCCAACTCCAAATCAAACTGTAATAAGTTAATCGAGATATACACACCCGTAGGTGAATTCTGGAACTGAAAAAAACTGAAAAAAATACAACTATGAGTCACGAAATGTTTTAAAACTGTTTTTCTAATAAGAGAAATATTCCAATCCATTCTTTGATTTTCCAAGAAAGAGGGGATGTTTATTTCATTGAATATGATATATGAAATACATATCCCAATAAAGCTATACGAAAATAAGAGTAAGCAAAGTAATAAAAAAAAGAAAAAAAAAGAGTAAACAAAGTTTTCTATTTCAGCTCTTGGCAGGTGTCTTACTGGATCTTAAGGAGATGGCCAACAATGGATAGCTCCACCAGCTTGAACAACATCCATTGAACCAGATGAAAAAGGAAGCCTTGAAACACCAGGTCTCACAACTCGATCATAAATAACATGATTAACTGTGACTTTTCACTGCAAGTCATGGTAAATTAAGCATAACTCGAAGCTAAAAGATGAAACTGAACTTACCAGTTATAAATGTGGCTACGGGCTAGTTCTCTATATTATGAAAATAAAGGATATCTAGACGATTATGAAGAAAATAAAACCTTATAGACTCTAGAGTAAGATTTTAGTTTCAAATGTTCTCAAATTGAATATCTAACCATTTCATATAAACATTCTCTGAAAATAACAAACTTTCATACCTTTCAAATGGTGTCTAATAAAAGTCCTCCTTCTCGACGAACAAAGGATGTGTTGCATTAAGAAAGATCCAGAATAGGAATAAGTCCCTCAAATGAACTTCATAATTTGTTTCTCAATAATATGCTGAAAATGCATTTTACCGGTCGTAAAACTGACTTAAAACAATGCCTAAGTTACATAGTCTTTAAAGGCGCAAGAAATACCGTAGCACCAGGGGCGTGACACGTAACATCATCTTTAGTTTCCTGCTAGGCTGCCACAAGCTAAAACTGGTATGCGTCCTGTCATAACTCAGCAGAACTGAAGATGACACATTAACTAATTTATATTGTGTTTCAATTCGTGTTCTACTTTAACTAGCGTACAACATCTAATACATATTTTACACCCAACACATATCGATAAAATGAAACACGAGATAGGAATATAGTGGAAAAGACTCAAAATGTGATAATAATTATTATCAACTTGCAATAGGAAACATAGATATAAAACCAAGGCTGAAAAGGTATGGTGTGAATAACCCTAATTTGCATACATTGAAAACAGAGTAAGAAAACCAATGCCTATTAAAGTTTGTTTTTGTTCTGCATCTCTACAGCATAACCCTCTACACAATTATTTTTCAGTAAGCAAATTAAATTACTAAAGTACATTCCCTACAACACAACCTTGTGAATAGTAATCTACAGGGACTCCAGACACAACTAAATTCTATAAATTATGCTTAATAAGTTGATATTTCTTAAGTGCAACAGAAGAACAAGAGTTTAAGCTATCTGTTAATAATTTAATCAAGATATTACCCAAACATTGCGAAGAGGGGGGCTATATCATAAGTGCACACCAAGGCCGTTTGACATATAAGATAAGGGTTCTTCTAATACAATAATTTGTGAACAATTTTCACATTAGTAAGCAACATTCGGGAGAGAAGAGAGATAAAATAATTGCAAAAAAATTCCAAACTTCAAAACAAATATGATAATGAATATTTTAATGTCATTGGAAATAACAAATTAGGATAAATATAACGATACTAAAATCAAGCAGAACATCAGTCTTCACTCTTCAGTATATCAATTCTATGAAAACTTTGATTCTTGCATTTAGGACTTACGATTAGAGGTGTATCAGAAGTGAGATGAGTGATAATCTGAAGACAGATTGACCGACGGCGTTACACGGGCATCGCCGCGACGGCGGACTGAGTGATGTACGGCAAGCAGTGTGCGTGGGAGAGTTGTGTGGTTGCCTGGTGGGATAATGACTTCCAAAGTTGTTTTGAGAGAGGCTTGAGACCGATTAAAAAGTGGGAGGATTAGGGTTGATTTGGGGTTCTTGTTTTGAAGATTGTGGTTTCTTAAACTACGGTAATTGATTGCAAAGTGGAGAAGTAAGGAGAATTAAATATTCCATATGAATATATCTTAAGGTTAAATTATAATTATAATAAAATTTTATTTTATAAATATATCTTATTTCAATGGAATTGCATTTTTCTGTATAATAAATTGAATGTTTCCAAAATGCACTATGCATGCACGGTGCACTTGAGTGTACATGAGACCCACTCCGGTATTGATATTTAAAAGTAAATTGGTAATAAAAAAATTAAATAACAATTTATAAGTTATAAATATATGTTATAAAAAATTATAAATTATATAAACTGATACTTAAAGGTAAATTGATAATAAAAAAATTAAACAACAATTTATAAGTTATAAAAAACTAAAAATTATATAAAATATTATAAATATCACGTATAAAAAATTATAATATACTAAAAATTTATAATATAATTTATAATTGATAAGTTAAACAACACAAAACAACAACATATGCATATCTGTTGTCTATAACCGTGCATCCACGCTAATGGACAACACAAAACAACAACATATGCCTATTCGTTGTCTATAATCGTGCATCCATGCTAATAGACAACGCAAAATAACAACGTGCGCCTATCCGTTGTCTATAACCGTGCATCCATGCTAAGAGACAACGTAAAACAACAACGTACGCCTAACTGTTGTCTATAACTGTGCATTCACGCTAACAGACTACGCAAAACCACAATGTAAGCTATATCTGTTGTCTATAACTGTGTATCCACGCTAATAGACAACATAAAATAACAACATAGGCCTATATCCGTTGTCTATTAACGAGAATTCTCTCTAATAGACAACGGTTACTCACATAGACAACGTACCGCACTGAATAGACAACAGATTTTAAAATATCCGTTGTCTATCCTGCGTTGTGTATTAACGAATTTCTAGTAGTGCAAGAAGACGACAACACTTAAAATGACACGCAAACTAAGGAAATGAGTGAAAATTGAATTTGAGTGTAATAAATAATGGGTATTGTGGGTAATTCAAGGTGAAGATGTTGACTTTTAATGGGTTTGAGTTGAAATAAAGAAAAAATTTGACTATTTGAGTGACAATTCTGAAAATAAAATGATGTTGTGAGGGTGTTAGTATTGTGTGTTATTTCCATTTTGGGAATGTTAGAGTAATGTTGAGACGTCCAAATAAGGGAAGTGTTGCAGTAATTACAGGACGGAGGGGGTATTACACTTATAAAGTGATACCAGTACGTACTCTTGTACACTAATACATATAACATTTAATACTATATATGATCTCAGTTTATAAATATAATAATATCAATTGATAAATGTAGTTGTATTAATTTGTAATCGTAGTGGTATAAATTTTCTACTATAAATAAGTTTAACTGGAGACCTACTCTAATTATTTATATACTAGTTTTGTTATAGTTCCAATCATTTATATATGTGTACTTATATTTACTCCTAATTACGTACCTTCAAATCAAAATGTTAAAAAATGGTCTTTAACTCAATTTTGACACATTTTAATGGTCATAATTAAATCTTAAAAATTGAATGAATGAATAAAATAAGTTTATATAAATAAAAGTATAAATTTTTATGTCGAATATTATCTAGTATTTTAATTCAGTACAAGTTAAAATGATTCCAAAATAAAAAATAAAAAAGCCTTCTTAAGAATATGTTGATCAAAAATCAAAATTACACTGTTGCACAATGTGCTACTAGCTAGGTGCAAAAAGTGTTGCTCTAAAAAGATCAGAGCCAAAAAAATATGATAACCATAATGTCATTCGTATATGATTAGGTATATCATAAGATATGATTGAAATAGTATATGCAAGTGAATGAAGGGAGTAAATGATGCAATTCATAAATATTGGCAACTTTGCTATATATGTTCAATTGTTATATAATGTAAGAAAAAAGAGATGAAATTAAGATGACACACTAGTTAGTAATATAGGTGTCATTCATGTAGGAGGCAGCAGAAGATCAGCATATCTTCTTGGATGCTGAAAAACAGCACCCATAAACTTTTGTCTGCATGTATGGCCATTCACTCAATTTCTATGAATAAAGATGATCTTTTCCACTCAAAAGAATTCATATATACATGTGTACATATATAATACTAACACATAATATCCATGAAATCAAGCCTAAGATTGGCCACCAATTCCATCATTAAAGCCAATGGTAAGAGAATTTATTAATGCATGTAATTAATTAAGGCAAAAATTTCTGTGAAACTAAGTTCACGTAAACTTTTTTTCTTCAAATATCACTATTATTATAAGTAAACATTATCACTGTTAAAAAAATATTTAATTTTTTAAACAGTTAATAGCAAATATACATAACAGTAGTATACATAATAATATCACTTCAGGTCCATAGGAGACTACTTATTAATTAAACTCATGGAGAAAATCATTTATGAGAGCCCAAGTAACAAAGTCAAACTGACATATCATTCGAATATAAAACCAATTAACCATAGATAATCTACATCAGAATCCTATACTAACCAATTTAAGTCGCTGACAAAAAAAAAAAAAAAAAATCCATAAAAAAGATGAAGAAACTAGAAGCCATATTAATTAGCTAGCTAGGGTTCGGAATTAGGCTCCCTGAACACGTATAAAAATAGTTTCAAGATCAGGAGGAATGAAGAACTCTTTAACTGCCCCATAATTACTATAATGCCATGATCTCGCCGGTTTTTGCTTCTTCGGAGCCGGTGGACATCCCAAATTGCTCGAAATTCTTGATTTTGCAGAAGTTGGAGTACATATACTACTTGTGGACAACTTATCTTCAGATTCTTCACTCTCTTTACACTTGGTGAAAATCGGCTTTAGTGGATGTCTCAACTCGATTCCACCAATAACCCGCTTTTCAGGATCGTCCATCTGATCATAAAGCTTCTTAGAAGCACTTTTTTTTCATGATCAAGATTAATTTTAACTATATATATATATATATGTACTTTTTTTGGGGATAAGTAGGGAATATATTCTCAAGAAACTGCAAGGAAAACTTTATGTGATTTCAGAAAAAGTGAGGGTTCCAAGATAATATTAATTTGGATGGATTGATTCCTGATTTTGTTTTTTTAAATTTCAAAATGAAAGGCGAAGAGTGATTGAGAATATTGTTTTGCGTATTTATAGAGGTGGCGTGGAGTGGAAATAAAAAATGAGTATTTTATTTGGGGAAAAGAAGAAGCCGAGGAAGTCGTGACCTGCGTAGCTTAAAGAAACAAGGGATAGAGTCCGTGAAAATTTCTGATGAGGCAGTAATTAATTATACACAATATTGACTTTCCTTCTTTCTTTCCACCCAACGGGCAACGCCTTTTTTTTTAATAAAATAAAAATATTTTTTTCTCAACTTTTTACTGTTTGAAAAATAAAATCGCACTTGCTTCTAGGGGTGGGAATAGGTCAGTCGACCAGACAGGGGCCTACGACCCGGCCTACTAACGCTCGACTCGGCTCATTTAGTAATCAAGTCCGACTCAGACATTTTTAAAAGTCTATTTATTTAAATAGGCCAGTCTTGAGCTTGTTTGTAGGCCTTTTAAGCCCAACAGACCGGCTTATTTAACTATATATATATAATTATATAATTGTAAATAATATATTAATAACATAGATAATATTTAATACTAATAAGTAGTAGTAATGTATATCTAGCAAATGCAAGTAACACAACACTATAATTATTAACTTTTATAATGCTTTAAATATTTTAGCAACTATTCACTTTTATAATAATTTTGTTATTGTTTTTGGTGATTTGATCGATGAAGCACTTATTATTGTTATTTGTACACTTAAAATTTTTATTGGTGCGATTTTGAATTTTTCACAATGAATAGTAGCCATAATAAGATTATAAAAATATATATCTTTTATATAAGTTTTTAAAAGGCTTCCAGACCCGGCCTATTTAATAAAAAGGTCAGGCTTAGGCTATTTAAAAAGTCCATGATAAATAACAGGTCAGACTTGAATCTAAAATTAAATACCAGACCCAAACTTTTTTGTGTGAGGCCTAGCTCGGCCCGACCTATTCCCACCCCTATTTGCTTCATTCAATTCTCATCAAGAATTTCAGTTTTCACATTTTTTTTAAATGTCATATTATAATTTAAACACATAACTTCGCAACATAAACTATATTTTAAAAGTTGAAGGGACGTTGAACCGAGCAACTTTAATGCTTTCGGTTGGACAACGATTTGACCGTTTTTAAAGCGGTTAAGCCGTTATGACATCATTATTACGTTAAATATATAAATAAATATATAAATAATAATATCATTTATATTTTTTCTTTGTAATAGTATTTCCTATAAATTAGTTATCATAGAAATTAAATAAACATGCATTTAAAATTACAATTTAAAGTTCAATTTTAATATTATAGATCAAATGTTAGTAATACTAAAACAAGTCCACTAAATGTCATACAAACATACAAGTTCATAAAATGTCTTTACAAACATTAAATATAAAACAAGTTCATCAAGTGTCAAATCATCCATAAATAACAACACAAGAATATCTAATCCAAGAAGATATCCAAATTAACACCATTAAAACTTAATTCATGCTTCTAAATCTAAACTTCGTGAAATCAATGTGACCGGGAGTATATCTTTGATTGATTTAATCTGATATTCAATAAAAATACCAAAAAAATCTATAACTTTTTAATCCTCCAAATTTAGCAACCCGTCAAGTCGACTGGTCCAACCAGAGATCGGTTCAACCCGATTTTGTTGTTTTCGGCCGATTTGCAAGCGCTTTGAGGGGTGGCCGGTCCTACGCTTTCGAGCCGTTCGATGGGCTTACCGATTAGCAGTCCGACCCGTTTTTTAAAACACAAGATATAAGTAATGATGGTCTAACCACTTAACTGTTTCACTTCGAATGTAGTCCCAAATTATTCTTCTTCATAACTATTACAAATAAGATTTCAAATTTAAAAAAAAATTCACTTATGAAAAAAATTTAGTTCAACCAAAATTACTATTTAACTAAACATTGTTTTAAAGGTACTAAAAGTAAACATTGAAATGAATTAAACCAAACATCCTTCTTGTGTTCCCTTGCAAGCATCGAACATATTTTTTATTATCGTCATATTGTTCTCACTCTTCGGAACATTTTCTGTCTTACGCGTTCTTGCAACTTTCAAGGGTTGTGCTCAACTTTAAGCGATAATAAATCACATGAATGATATCTACAAGACTAATTACATAAATTGATATTAGACGGTTTTTGATTATGTAATTAAATTGATCTAACCATATTTGAATTCACAGATGATAATTTAGGGACACAATGTCATTATATCAATAATTATTTTGGATTCCCGCTCGTTGATCTTTACGTTTCTTGCAAGCTAGTTACAGACATTAAACTGTTACAAATTCTTTGTTTAAGACAAAAAGTAAAAGCTATTTATATCATTACATCTCCCACTATTTTTTGTTTGATATTAGATGATTTTGATTCCCTTTTAATTTCCCTCACTTTAATAGCATGGAGATGTAGGATACATGGATTCTCGTAAGTTGTAACATCCTTGTTAAAATATTGTCGCCCCAGACCCATTTCTCGTCGTGGTATTAATTTCTTCTACAAAATTTATTTTTAAAACATGCAACGAATTTAATTGAAACATATTTTACTCATTTATTTATTAAGACAATTTTTTCAAATATTAACACATTTTAATCCGTGACAGAAAAATGTCACACGCTTCCATAGATTGTGCAGCCTAATAATCAACTTCTTTTTTTGTCAACTTGACATTGCTATTGTCAATAATATACGAGAGTCTCATTTTAGGGATTGTTCACACTTGCAATAGTCAACGGGTCGAATAAAAAATCAGAATAACACGGGTTCCAATTTCCAATCTTAGTTGGCCTAGTTCTTTAATTAGTGCGAAGATAGCTAACTTTCAACATTTAAATTAGAAAGTAGTGTATAATATCTACAATCTACATGGTGAAAACCAATTGGTGCCATGAAAATCAAGTATGTGAAGTGTGTAGCGGTAATGCTACTTGTGTTTCTAGTGGTTTACGGTTCTTCAACAAGAAAAGCATCAGGTAAATTAATTAATTAATATGTTTGTGTGCTTTGCTACTAACATGTACCTATCAAAATATATAAATAAATAAATCTGGATATATAAGTAGGGATTTTGAATGATTTAATTGAAGGCGAAGGGAGAAAGAGTAGATTCCGGAAGATGATAATTGGAGTTGTGAGTAAAAGAGCAAGGATAGTAGCACCACCATCTCCTGTGCACACGGTCCCAAGTCGCCAAGGAGGAGCACCTCCACCAACTTACTAATCTAGGTTTGGTTTGGTTAAATGTCTATTTTAATTTTTATATATGTAATTTGTTTGTGAAATAATATAAACAAATTAATTTTACAATTCTTTATAAATTTGGATTTTTAAATGAGACGAAATTATTTCAGGGTGTTAGAGCCAAAATGTTTACTCGCCGGCCCACATTCTGGTTTTGATTCCCATTGAAAGCAACTTCATCATATCAAATTGTTCACTCGATGAGTCTTCTCACACTGATAGAGTAAGATAATTTAGCTAACGAGTGATGGAAAATGTTAGGGAAATAGTATAAATAAATTAACTCCATAATTCTTTATAAGTTCAAACTTTTAAATGAAATGAAATACTTTCATATTCTTTATAAGGTTCAATCTAATTCGAAACATATATTTTTTTTTTTTATAAATGTTCATTTAAATTCGAGACAGAAGGAGTACTACTTAATATTCAACGTCTTACCCGTCATTGCAATTATTAAATAAATAAAGCCAGACATTTTATTGCGAAACTATGAGAGAATCAAAATTCATCGAGAATGCATTTCACACAAGAATTTTTAAGAAAATATTAATATTTAAATAAAATTATAATTGTAATTTATTTTGTATCTATAATACTAAAAATAAGTAGGTTGTATAAAAGAAAATGAAATAAAGATAAAATGACCAAAATTTAGGGGAAGTTAAAGAAAGGCCCAATGTATTGAATTGTAAGATGGGCATTGAAAACCAATTGTAAAAATTATTGAGGCAGTGCTCAGGAGGTAGGGCAATGAAGAATTGAAGATAAAAAAAACAGAGCAGCCAACCACATGTATAAATAGATGAGCAAAATCAAACCAAAATATGAAAAATGGGAATCGCACCGTTCCGCCGGAAATATAGATACAATATTATTAGATCCGCCACTGAGACTGAGACATGCTCAAACCCCACAGCTCGGTACAATAAATATATTTGAAATAATTAAGATTGTTACAGTGTACTCGTTCAACCTATAAGCACGACTCTTGTATGTTAATTAATCAATTTCCGTTAGACTAGTGCAACATTGTTTTTAATGCAGGCATACTAGCTAACTAACAAATCCACAAGACCTCAAAACTCAAAATTAGGGTCTCGATCATTTTAAGTCCTAAAAAAACTACACATCATTCTTTTCATTACACGCGGACAATTAGTTAAGAATATATTCAAACACCTGATCAGATGCAAACTAACCAAGTTTCTTGCTTCCCCTAACCCCTAGGAAATTGGTCTCTTTTCCAAATTAAGACAAAATAAATAAATAGTGGAAGTCAGCGGATCATAAATCCAAGCAGAGAGACAACAAAAGCCGTCCAACCTTGTCCTTAATTTGCTAACTTCTTGGCCGGCTGATGTGCAAGTATAGCATCTCCAGAACAACAAATGTCCAACTTTACATCCATTAATTAAACACCTCTTTATTTCCAGAATTTAACACATCATCACACACATTACAGCAGGTAATCACCTGGACTCTCAACACGGAACATGTCGTTGTGAACATCGTCAATTATGTTTCCAACTCCTCTAATTTTAGGGACAAACTCTTAGTTAGCTTCAAGAAGCTACCACATCTTCCGGATTAAGTATTCATAAATCATTTCATTTCTCTATCAAAGTGAAACAAGTATAGAATACCGAAAAAATAACAAACATGTAATGACAAACGGAATAGGCTATGAATCATCACCAATATTTCTTCATTCATTCCTTAATTTCATTCAACAAAGCTAAAATCTCATGGCTTCCAAACTTTTCTTTCTCATCATACCAATCTTCTTCATCAAAATTTCACTTTCCGAAACATACAAGCAACCTTTCACCTGTTCAGACAGGATCCCCTCATGCAGCGCTCTTCTTTACCAGTACAACGGCTACCAAAAAGACGATATTGCCCCCCTGTACGCCGTCAGCCCCTCGGAAATCAAGCCCAAGTGGCCGTCTCCAGACAAGCAAGATTACCTGATAACTGTCAACTGCTCCTGCAAAACGGTTAACACCACACAGGGATACTTCTACGACCTAGTTTACAAACCAAAACCGAACGATTCATTCTACGATGTGTCTGCTGAGAATTTTAGCGGGCAGGCGCTGGATCAAGGCGTGGATACAAACTTAAAAGCAGGGGGGAATAAGACTTTTCATCTCTTGTGTGGATGCGTGGACAACGACGCTCAAGTTGTGGTGACTTACACAGTTCAGCCACATGATACTGTCACCATGATTGGAGATCTACTTTCTGCTGAAGTTGAAGGAATCGAGAAGCTGAACCCGGGTTTGGTTGTACCCCTGAATTATATTCTACCCGGTTGGGTCTTGTATGTGCCCATGGAAAAGAACGGGATTCCAAAGAAAGGTAACTTAAACAGTATTACTTGTTTCTACTGAAGAGTATCACCTGTTACACTAAACAGTATTACTTATTTCTATTGAACGGTATCAGTTGCACCAGTTTCATACTATGAATAAGTTTCATCTAAATCTTGTTTTTGTTAAATTTCAAGGGATGAAGAAGGTGCACAAATGGATGATAGTAATCGGGTTATTATCAGTTGTGACGCTACTTTCCGTCTGCACGTTGGCCATAATTCTCCTCAGGAAAAACAAAAGGCGAGGACACAAGAAAGAGGACCTGAAATCCTTTTCCAAGAAATCGAGCAATAGAGCTCATTCGTTGCAGAGACAGTACACGCAGAATGGAAGGATCGAAGGTCAGTAAACATAAGTCTAAAAACAGAGGAAACAGAGTATATGAAAAATGGAAACTGATTTACTTTGGAATGCAAACAGATATGACAGGTTTTGAGTCTGAGAGGCCGACTATGTACAGCATTGAAGAGGTTGCGGAGTCTACAAATGACTTTGATGAAACTAGAATAATTGGGGTAGGGGGATATGGGAGTGTATATTTTGGGGTAATCGGAGAGAAGGTACGTACGTTTTTTTTTTTTTATCTATGTCCGACTCGAGTCATCAAGATTTGGATAACTTACTGTTGACATAAATTCAGGAAGTTGCAATCAAGCAAATGAGATCTAACAAGTCCAAGGAGTTTCTTGCTGAGCTCAAAGTGTTGTGCAAGATACATCATATTAATGTGGTAAAAAACAATTTCCATCTCTTGAAATTTTCTGTAAATCAATGTGGATTATTGATGAAGATATATATATATATATATAGGTGGAGCTGTTGGGGTATGCTAGCGGAGACGACCACCTCTACTTGGTTTACGAGTACATCCCAAATGGCTCTCTCAGTGAACACATTCATGATCCAATGTTGAAAGGTATATATGAATTCAGTTAGTTCAGTTACAATTTAGAAACAAAGAGTTGTTTAAGCGTAGCTTATGTGAGAGGTTATGAATTAGGTCATCAGGCTCTGTCGTGGAGCGCGAGAACACAAGTTGCGGTGGATGCTGCAAGGGGTATTGAGTACATCCATGATCATACAAAGTCTCGATACGTGCATCGTGATATAAAAACAACCAACATCCTTGTTGATGAAGGCCTTAGAGCAAAGGTGTTCTTTAATACCAACAGATTCCATTCAACTTAAGATTGATATCAACTAATTATTAAAAGCTTTTCAACAGGTTGCGGATTTTGGTTTGGCGAAGCTTGTTGGTAGAACGAACGAAGATGAGCTATTAGCGACACGGCTAGTTGGAACTCCAGGATACCTTCCGCCCGAGTAAGCATCACGAGTTCATTTTAATGATTGATGATTCTTCGAGTTAATCTCCGAGTTGGCTGCGATTGTTGCAGGTCAGTGAAAGAGCTGCAGGTGACTACTAAGACTGATGTGTTTGCATTTGGAGTAGTTCTTGCTGAGCTAATAACCGGGAGACGTGCACTGGTCCGCGACATCAAAGAGCCTAATAGGATGAAGTCACTCATCACTGTAGTAAGTCTGAAAATTAGTTTGTCCACAATCAAAAGCATCATCAACATACGTGATTGACTGACTGACATTTTCTATCATATCTTACCAGCTAAACAGTATCTTCAATTCGGAAGATCCTGAGTCGGCATTGGTATCCTTCATAGATGGAAACCTCAAAGGCAATTATCCTCCAGAAGATGTATACCAGGTTGGTTGATTTCATGAATTTTTATTTCATATGGATACTCATAACTAATAGGCTTTTCATGGTGCATGTTGCAGATGGCTGAAATTGCACAGTGGTGTCTAAATGAAGAAGCAATAGACAGGCCAGAAATGCGGGAGGTAGTGATTGCATTATCGCGTATCAGAATGTCATCCATCGAATGGGAAGCATCGTTAGGCGGGAGCAGCCAGATATTCAGTGGAGTTTTCAGTGGCAGATAGATGATTCCTTTTCACAACTCCAGGATTTATAGACATAGAAGAAAAATGGAGTGCTTTCTTTATGAGTGGTTTGAACATAATTATTTGCTTTCGTTTTGCAATGCAATGCAAGATGCTACTATCTTTTCTTCTTATTAAGTTTAGGGAGGATGAAAATCAGTTGTTGTTTATATATGCATTCTGGTGCAGTAATTGTATGAAATTCTGACTTGGTTACACAATAACACAAATTGTTCAATGACCAATCCTGCAAGTGTCTCCCACTCACACAAATAGTTACGGGCCTAGCAACAATAGGTTACCAGGACATATATTTTGATCGAGTCACTCTCCTGTGCACCCCATGCACCAATTCAAATTGATGCAATTGGATTCAATTTTAATTTGGATGAACTATGCACTTTAAACCATAATCCCTAAATAATGAACCCTAAATTATATATGAATCATTTGAGTCAGGTGAACTATGAACCAATTGGGCAGAGTGAACCATGAACCACTCGGGTCGGGTTTGGGTCGAGGTCGAAAAAAAAAAACCTAAAACTGAAATTAAAGTTAAAAAAAAAAATTAATTCACCGTTAATTGAAGAATTTAAATTTCTTATTTTTTATTTTTCGAGATGTTCTGGGTAAGTTGTTATTTTTCAAAACGAAATAAATACAGAGCAAAAATAGCAATTAAATGTATATTATTAAATTAAAATGTATTATAATTTAAAAAGAAGTATTACTATTCATAAATTAAATTTAATAATTTATAAAAAAACATATTTTTACTTATATGTACTAAGTTAAAAAGTCGTAAATAAAAATAGCAATTCATCTGCCAGGCCAGAGTGGAAAATGTTAACCGTTGGTATTTCGGTTCCTAAAAAATGCGCAATTGGGCCGAGGCTCCGAGAAGGCCCAATAACTGAAAAGAGACATAACGCCTTGCCCCGAAAAGGCAAAAACACAAAACAAAAAAACAAAAAAAAAAAAGGAAAAAAAAAAATCCGAATCTTCAATTCTGAGCAACGAGACTTCGAAACTTTTCTGCATAGCAAGCAAGCACTCATCTTTCACATCTCAAACAGTTCAGTGACAGAATGATGGAATGGAATGATGCCCCTTATTCTGTAACTGTAAATTGCAATTTTTAATCGCAATACTCCCAGTAGATCTCATCCGCCATTTAATTACATCGACTCTGGATCTGTGATCTCCGCGTCCAATTGAATCGAGAGAGAAGAAATCAAATTGGCTTTGGGGGATAGAATATGGCAGGAGCAGCGTCTGCGCTGTTCCTTTTGGATATTAAGGGTAGGGTTCTTGTATGGCGCGACTACCGTGGAGACGTCTCCGCCAAACAAGCCGAACTCTTCTTCACCAAACTAATTGAGAAAGAGGTTAGCAGTTTCTTCATAATTTCATTTGTGCTTTTATTTTTGAGCTATGATCCTTTGATGCTACTTCTATTTTCATCTTTTAGTTTTTTTAATTATCTCGTTGTATTGATCAATAGAAGCTGTTTTGAATGTCGAACTTACCTTGAGTGTTTTATTTTCTTTTAATAGCTGTAGTGAGGTAACTGACATATTTCTGAATTTCTTTAGCTCGATTGATCTTTGCCTTTCAAATGGATTAGCTTATTAAGTCAGCTCTTGATGATTTTTTTACAATTGAATTTGTTGAGTTTAGATTTTGTCTGGAATGGTGTTTTTATTGGGCAAAACCATATTATTCACTTCGTTGTTCAGTTCTGAAAATACATACTTAATGGAAACAAAAGAAATGGTTATTGGCATGAAAAACAAGTTGAGCGGATTCCAATTGCCTTCCTGATCTGTGTTTGTGAAATGGTCAAACTCCAATGAGATTTCAATTTTACAAAAAATAAATTATTTACAATTAGATCCTCAAACTGCTTTATACTAGCTATAAATGACCTTTCTGAAATATTGATACATTATACAGTTGCGTATGTATTTATGTATCTCACCATATTTCCCCTTTTCAAGATGATGTCTTTCTATTGAAACACCCGTTATAGCCGAGGAAGTGCACTCTAATTTCTGCCTAGAATTGGTAATATCTCAGTAAAACAATGACGGAATAGCAACTACTAACTCTTAGTCCTATGTAAAATCATTTTTTAGCTTTGTTATTTCTTTGTCTGTTGTTCAAATGATGGCTTACCCTTTAAGCTAATCAGAGAAATAACGACCTTCTCATTTCACAATGATGTAGGGTGATTCACAATCTCAGGATCCTGTTGTATGTGATAATGGTGTCACATATATGTTTATACAACATAACAATGTGTATCTCATGACAGCATCAAGGCAGAACTGCAATGCTGCTAGCCTTCTTCTATTCCTGCACCGCTTAGTTGATGTAAGCATTATAGGCATGCAAAAGTTTATAGTCGTGCTTTTTATTAATGATCCAGTGAATCATCAATTTGTATATCCTTAATGTTATTGTTATTGAAAATTTCTGACAGGTATTTAAACACTACTTTGAAGAATTGGAAGAGGAATCACTTAGAGATAATTTTGTTGTAGTGGTATGGGGAGCTTTATATTTCTTTTTTTCTTTTTTATTTTTTGGCAACAAATAAGTCAAAAATATTTTTTAACATCTTATCTTGTGCATGCCTTCAGTATGAGTTACTTGACGAAATTATGGACTTTGGCTACCCACAATTTACCGAGGCAAAGATTCTTAGTGAGTTCATAAAGACTGATGCCTACAGAATGGAAGTTACACAGAGGCCTCCAATGGCTGTCACAAATGCAGTGTCATGGCGTAGTGAAGGCATACGGTACAAGAAGAATGAAGTAAGTTTTTCTATCAGCTGTTCTTTTATGAGTTTCTTAGGCACTGGCTTATGAGGTTTTGTTGGCTGCTCAGGTCTTTCTTGATGTTGTGGAAAGTGTCAATATACTAGTAAATAGTAATGGCCAAATAATTCGTTCAGACGTTGTTGGTGCACTAAAGATGCGGACATACTTGAGGTTTGTTACCTTTCTTCTATTATGTTCTGCATTATGTTCTTAAAACAAGGAAAAATATAAGGGCTTCTCTTTGTTTACTTGTTCTCATATTTCTATAGGTGGTAGAGCAGAAAGTTTGCATTAATATTCTTTTGTTCAATATGAAATGTTGTTGTGATTGCATATTTTCCTTTCCTGATTACATAAATATAGAATTCTAGATGACATCATTGAAGTGGTACACATTGTGTTGTAATTCCTCCGTCCTGGATTTAGTGGTGCATTTACTGTTTGCTGTTTGCGCGGAGTTTAATGAGAGGGTTTATTAGTATAAGTTGCTTTTTATGGAGGGTGTAAATGGTAAAGTAATGACATGTGATGTAAATAAAAGGGAATAAAATTGACTTTAGTATGAAAAAAGTAATGGCATTGTGTGTAATTTTTTAGATGTTTTGGGGTAAAGTTTAAAGTAATATAGTTGCTTTATTTCCTTTTTAGGAAATGTGCCAACGAATTCGGGACGGACCTTTTTGGCAAATGTGCCATTAAATCTGGGATGGAGCACATGATTTATGTGCTTATGAAATTCACATGTCTTATTTTTAATCTTGAAAAATGCACAAGTGCAATGCTATAATGGTTAGATTGAGCGAAGTAATCTCGTTTTACATTGTGCATTAGCTTACGTGTGTTGACAGTCCCTTTTGGATTGAGGAATATGCTTTGAAATTCTCTCTCTCATGTTGAACATTACTTCCAATTGACCTAATAGAATTTTTTTCGTAGTTAGTGTCTGGTAAACCTCAAATAATAAGTAAATAACCTGTGTACTCTCAAAATGCTAATTTACCTGCTCCACTCCTGCATCTAAAATATCTACAATATACAGTTGCTTATACTAACACTACCATGTGGACCATTTACTGGAGAATTTAATCATGTAGTGGAATTGGAATTCCTTAATGCTAGGTTTGATCAAGATTTTAATGAGAAAAAAGGAGCAAAGAAATAAAGTATACAGTTACATAATTTGCAGTCTGGAAAAAAAAATTCTCTAGTGCTCTACTAGCTAATATCCAAGTACAAGCACAGCCTATAGCAAGTGTTTAGTGAAGTAGCAGGAGCTAATAACAACAATTTTCTGGTTACTTATAAGTTTTACCTTTCCTGAGAATCTCATTGCATATTTATATACATTTCTTAGTGGATTCTTGTCATGTTAATATTTCCTTTTTCTTCCCTTTCCTTTTTTTCTTTTGTGTGTGTGTGTGTTGGGGGTGGGTGGTGGGGGGCTTTTCATGGTTAGCAAGAATTCTGAATTTAGGTAGTCTTATACAGCAGGACCATATCCTAATCAGTATGGACTGACAGTTGTCAAACATCTTATAAGAGGTGCTATTACAGAAACATCGGAGTTCAATTTTAATTTTCTTGGTTCATCTTGTGGCAATTTTGTTGAGTGGAAGTTTCTTTGAATAAATTTGCTCAGATTGTCTACAACTTTATTTCCTGGCAGTTTAAGGATTCATAAAAGCTCATTTTGTTCCCTCTTTGTATGCATGTGCTTAAGTGAATTGGATAGTAGTTGGTCTCAATGTGAAACTTGTTCACTGTAAAACTGGTTCCATATTTACTACATGGATCCAGACCTGACCCTTCAGTTATCTCGATTAATACCCTTTTGTAATATAGGTCATGCATTTCACTTATCACGGCTAATACCCTTTTATAAATATAAGTCATACCCATTAGTATCACGAGTAATAACCTTTCTGTAGTAATAAGTCGTATCCTTCAGTTATCATGACTAATACCCTTTTGTAATATGAGTCATGCACTTCATTTATCATGTACCTCTTTTTAAATATAAGTCATACCCCTTAGTATCACGAGTAATACCCTTTATGTAGTAATAAGTCATACCCTTCAGTTATATGATCCATTTTTACGGATCCCCTTGTGTGACTCTTGTTCACTGTATACTTTTCCATTGGATATATATGGTTACCACTTGCCTTTTTCCCTGTGTTTCATGAGAATGAGTGAATGACTCATCCAATTTCATTTTCTTTGCATGGTTCCAAAATGAAAAAAAAATATAAAGCCTAGTAATTGTAGTACTGTAATATGGTGGTTTCCCTTATGATTTATGAATGAGCAATAATGATATGTTTTTGCAGTGGTATGCCTGAGTGTAAGCTTGGGCTGAACGACAGAGTTCTGCTGGAGGCACAAGGACGCACTACTAAAGGGAAAGCCATTGATCTGGATGACGTCAAATTTCACCAGTATGTAATTGACCTACCTGTTTGGGCCCAATATGTGATTATTGAATTATGATCTAGTATCTGTACAGAGCTTGTTAATGTGTGGAAGATACAGAGTCCTGCATAAAGAATATGTATATATAATAAAATTTTTTTTGGTACAGAGATGCATAATTTTGATTACATAGTTGTGTTGCATGTAAAAACATATGTATAAAACGTAAATACATTTACACAAACAAACAAATTGACTTCACAGATCTTATTTATAGCAACATCTGACTGTTTTTTCAGGTGTGTGCGACTGGCGCGATTTGATAATGACCGTACAATATCCTTCGTACCTCCTGATGGAGCTTTTGATCTCATGACTTACAGGCTCAGCACTCAGGTAGGTTTGTAAAACTTGTGGATCTCAACATGTCCCTTTCACTTAGTTGAATTGACCTTTCCTCCAATTTAGATTGAAATCAATCTTTAGAGTGCAGATATTTTCTTTACCAAAAATATCTCGTGGGAAATTGACCCTCAAAAAAAAAAAAAAAAAAAAAATCTTAAAATAGCCTGTATTAGAGAAAAAGGATCATACAATTATAGTTGATGTTGCTTGTTTAATTTATGAACTGCTTTCTGGAAATTAAATCATTGTTTTACAGGTTAAGCCGCTAATATGGGTAGAAGCTCAGGTAGAAAGACATTCCAGGAGTCGCATAGAAATTACGGTAAAAGCCAGGAGCCAGTTCAAGGAGCGTAGGTATATTCAATTAATGTCTTTACTTGCATCTGTTATACTTATACCTGGGGTGTTTTTTGTTTTTTTGTTTTGTTTTATTTGGCTTATGGATCTTGATATTCAATTATTCATTCCTAGTTAACCTTATTTTCAGCACTGCAACTAACGTCGAAATTGAGTTGCCTGTGCCATCGGATTCTACAAATCCAAATGTTCGTTCATCAATGGGATCTGCTTCTTATGCACCAGAAAAGGATGCATTAGTTTGGAAAATAAAATCTTTTCCAGGTGGCAAGGTACGAGTTGGTAGGCCTGTTTCTGTAAAATAAATTTCAACATGTTTTGTGGTTGGGCATATAATATTCATCTCGCATTGTTTTTTTCAGGAATATATGTTAAGAGCAGAGTTCAGTCTTCCCAGTATAACATCAGAGGAATCAGGTCCCGATAGAAAAGCTCCTATAAGAGTGAAGTTTGAAATACCATATTTTACCGTTTCGGGAATACAGGTAAGTCCTCAATGGATATACAACTGATGATTTCATTTATAATGTTTTTTCTCCAGTTACTCTCGTGATACTTGATAAGTTTCTATGCAAAAGATACAAAATCCCCAAAATCTATATTCGATATTGTAGGTGCGTTACTTGAAGATCATTGAAAAAAGTGGCTATCAGGCTCTTCCATGGGTGAGATATATTACAATGGCTGGTGAATATGAGCTCAGACTTATTTGACCGGACGAGGTGTATCACCTATCATCTCACCCTACTGCTTCAAGAGGTAGAATGTTGGGGAAAATCCATATCGACGCAAGATTTGGTGCATCTGCTTCTTCCTTATCTTATTACATAACTGATGGGCATGGAATTCGTTTCTGCAACTTTTTAGATCGACATAAATTTGTGATTTTCTTGTAAAAAAGCTACATATTTTACTTCCAAACAGAAAAAGAAATTGATATTGGTTGGAATTTACTTTTCGATTCGACCTTTTGATGTACATTTTGAAGATGGATAACCCACATAATGCAATACTCACCACTTTGGCCACGTAAGAATCTTTTCATGCTTTCAAGGAATTGAATGCTTTTCGTTCATGTTACCTGTGCAAAGTCGAAGATAGAGAATCTTGCAAACGGTAACTTAATTTGAACGGTTTCCTATTTAATTTCCAATTATGAAGTTTCATAAGATTTTGAGTGTAACTTATTTTATTTAAAGATGCAACTAGTTTAATTTGACCGCAACTATTTTTCCATATTAATAGTTGCACTTGCAAAACGATTTCAATTATATGCATCTTTAATTATAACAAATCGCATTGCTCTAAAACGACATTATGAGTCTTGCTCATTACTGACCCAGGTGCCTACAAGACTTAACCTAAGATTTTATCATTGGGAAGTTATTTTTGCCCAATTTCAGGTGCCCGTTGTCTTTTTTTATGAAGTTAAATTCATTTTTGATCCCACAGACATGGACCTTCGATTTTTGGCCTTTGGTCACCACTTCTGTCACGTATTTTTTTTATGCGCTTTTGATCCTTCCGCTATTTTAATCATTAAGTTTAAACTGAATTTTTAATTTAGTCCAAAAACCTTATCCTATAAGACCAAAACTACATAATGTGCAAATTGATTAATATGTGTAAGATTTAATATATATATATATATATATATATATATGTGTGTGTGTGTTATAATACTGAGTCTCTCAACTTTGTAGTTTAGATTGATAGACTCTTTATCTAGGAGTAGCATATCAAATGATCACAATTGAAGATGAATCGATCTACCGGTGCAAAATAAAGCTTTGCTTAAGAATTACTCTATACCAAAACTCAAAAGTTGTTGAGGGAAATTAAATAAATGAATTGATTCACACCTCTCTCTACAAAGTTTCGAACTTTTAGATGAGACAAAATTTTTTTCTCACCATCGTAGCTTTAGGCTCGGCCCGTTATTCTGGGTTCAATTTTTGTGGAAGCACTCCACTCATTTAAAAGTGTCCACTATCGTACTCCTCCCCCGAGAGAGAGAGACATTCATTCGCCCACGAATGGGTGAAGTGATGAGGAAAATTAAATAAATGAATTGATTTACATCCTCTCTACAAGTCAATTTTTAAATGGTATTTAAATTATTTCAAAAAGTAGATATACTTCAGAAATTAAATGATGAAAATCATATAAAATGTGACTACAAAAACCAGCACAAAACTTGATCATAAAACATAATATATCAGAGGGTATCTCAACTGGCTGAAGACTATATATCTTATGCACCACAATACCTAGATTGGTCGGGTGCTATCAAAACTGAAAAATGTAAGCTAAGGCATAGTTGGCACGAATTCCCTAATCGCAGAAAGTTTGAAGTCTTTCCAGAAAGAGATCAAACTCGTGGTCCCTACCCACCATGCTTATCCTCACATACTCTGCATCGCTCCCAAACTTGGTCCCACTCCTGCTCCCAATCTTATGCTCTCGTAGCAGCTTCTCGCAATCCAACACCTCATTGCATTTCATCCATGCAAAAGCTGCACCCAAAAGTTAACACACATCATAAATCAAATAATGTAATTCATTTATCTCAAATTATATAGTTGGAAAAGAGTGAATATATATATACCAGGATATGTTTCAGTGGTCTTTCTGGAAAAATTGCAGTAGGGAGTTGGATACTTGGAGATGTGAAAGAGTGGGTTCTTGATAGTGTCTCTAAGTTTGTTCCATCTTTCGGACAGGATACGGCGGCTGTTTTCGAAGAAATTCTGGAGTTCGAGTGGTTTTTGGGTGCAGCTAAGAGACACTATTTCCAGGATTTTTGCAGCTCTGAGTTGTGCTTCTTTTGACACTCCGATTGTGTTCACCTCCATGAACTTCACCATCTTTCTTGCAACACTCTCCTCTTTGACCAAAGCCCATCTTAATTTATTCACAAACCAAATATTTTAATAGTAATAAAAACATAATTTAACAAATAACACACGTGTGAAACTTGTTCATAATATAAAACTGGTGCAACCGAATTAAATGAGTACTTTTGTTTAGTGAATACTGATCACAACTTATACTGTATAGTGAGACCAAGTAATATTGTTTGGTGAAAACAAGAGAATAGTGATCATTGAATATAACTAACACTCCCTCCGTCCTGGAAGACTTTGCACAGTTATTGTTTGGTTCGTATTTTAGTGAACGAGTTTTTTATTAATATTTTAAATGATAATTTTTTTTTAAGAAATGCGTATGATATAGGAGGGGTAAGACTACCATACCCCACCTTAAAAATCATTTTATTATTTTAAATACTAATAAACAACTCTAAAACACGAGCAAAAAGATAATTGTGCAAAGTCGTGTAGGACGGAGTGAGTACTGTCTAGTGAAATATTTGATGAAAATAAGTCATACTGCTCAATAAAATAGGAGAATTGATTTTTAAAAAACTCAATTTCATGCTATAAGTTTACCATAATTAATTAATGATATGCATACATACCCAATTCTTGATCCAGCATGGCCAGTGCATTTGGAAACAGTGAAAAGCATGATATCATGATCAAGAGCAGATGTAATAGCTGTATACTGTGGCCAATAGTAAGCAAGGTCATGAATTAACATCCCTCCCCCTAATTTCCCTTCAACCACACCTTCTCTCATGACGCCATCCGGATTGTTTGGTGACGTCACAATTTCGATGTACGGTCCTTCCTCGTTGAAGCGTCGCGCGTCCCCGGCCCACTTGAAAAGACGCGACCGCAGAAGGTCCGTCATCTCAGAATATGTCTGCATGAATTCCATATCAAAACTGTATAATTAAATGATGGGTCATGATAGCTAATAATGTGCTTCAATTATAAGGAACATCAATTATGATTATAGCTGTGGACTTGTGGTGTAACATGTTTCAACATGGTCATGTTACCATATTAGTCCTGTTAGGTGATCTTCAACATTTAATAAACAAAAACCTCAGCACAAGACAAGGTATGTCGCATGACAGTGATACTAAATTTATTATAATGTTTGACTTCAACTTTATATTTAATCACAAGATCTAAATCAAAATTAATTTAGAAAAATTGCAAAGTCAAACCTACTTATCAACAGAAAAGTCACGAATCAAGCGGACTAAAGCCTACGTTTCATCATATATATTGGTATAAACTAATTTAAAAGTTATTTTCATTTTTTCAGATCGGTTTTTCATTGTTGATTTTATATCGTTTTTTTAATCGAAGTTTTGTATTAATAATTAAAATGAAAAAGTGACTTTTAAGGGAACCACTCCTTAAAAGTTAATTTATCATTTCAATTACTGATACAAAACTCGCTCGCAAAAATACGTGCAAAAGTCAACTGTGAAAACTGATCTGGGACGAAGGTAATCTTGAAGAATTAAATGTTATTATTATTCTAATTATATTTGCTCCAGTAATAATGTGCAATTAATGAGCATGTATGTAAATAAAATTGATAAAAATAACATATTACATATATATTTAATTTGTGGAAAATATCCTTAAACAATAAAATATATATGGAAAGAAGTTTAATATTTTTAGTGATAAGATAGGAAGTAATTAATAGAATAGAATAGGGTTTATATAAATAATTAATTACCGAGTAATAAGGCGCAGCCGCTACAACGTTGACGGGGTTAGGATGGTTAAGAGGCTCAGAAAGGGCATAAATGGCAGCAAGAATCAGCTGACTCGACCCCGTCCCAACGACGACGTATCGATTTTCCGTCACGGCGTTCCCAACACTTTTGTGAAGCCTCTTTATTTCTTCCTCCAATTTTGGCTCTAAAAACCAGCACACATTTCTGGCGTTCGAAAAATAACTAAGACACTCGTATCCAGGAATTGTTACGCTGCACCTCTGCCCCACCTTTTTCCAGTACGCCTCGTACATTGTCGGATCACCACTGTCCAAATAACAAAAATTATAATCAGATATACAATTAATTAACAATATTAATTAATTTGTATACATCTCAATAATTAGACTTACTGATCGAGATTGACAACGGCTTCAAGCTGATGGTTCGGCGTGGCGCCGTTTTCATGGCTCGGCTTGGAGCCGTTTGTCTCGAGATCCTGGTATTTTCCACACATTCTTTTTCACTTTTTTTGTTGTTATCTGAATTTCTTGGGGTGCACTAAGATTCTGATACTGTTTTCCAAGATTGTTTGCTTCTCTATTTATAAGAGGGCCGGCCACGTTCTTTTTTCCTTGTATATTCAAGTATGAATTAATTATTGATTTCTTTACTATAATATAAAGATTTGATCAATATTGTTCTACTTTATGATCACTACTTTTAAATTTCGGAACATATTATTAGCCCTTATATTAGGGGTTGGGGTATCTTAATTATAAATGTCCTTATTTTTAACAAATATCTGATCGATTGAATTGTGGTTCTTGTTCTACTTTAAAAGACATGTATAATAATGTGAATGAGTTATTTTCTTTCCAAAAGAATAATAATAATAATAATGTGAATGTGTTATTTTAAATTGGTTATCTTAAAATACGAATTAATTTACTTACATTTTTTATATAAATAAATTAAATCTCGACTGGAATTGGGTTTCCTGGTCTGCTTTATGAATCATGGTCTATATATCAATGCACATTTAATGTCATTGTTTGAATATAAAATCCACATCAATTTTTTAATCTATGTAAAAAGATGTTGTAACTTCGCTAAAATTACCATTTTATAGAGTCAAAATCTGATTTTTATTTTCACTGAAAATGTAAATTAATCGCCATTAATTTTAATTAATATCTAATTTTCATTTATTTCGACGTGAAATTGCCCTTAAATTTTAAGATTGCTTTTAATTCATAAGGACAATATAATCTTCAGTTCTCTACACCTTTTTTTATAGGAAATTAACTATGGCTGTATTTGGATGGAGAGATTTGGGTATATAAATTTGAAATTCATTCATAAGCCCAAATTCAGTCCATTTATTTGGGTAAATTGGAAGTTTTCGAAACAAATTTGAAAGAAAAAAAAAACAATTTTTTTGTTTTAAAAAATAATTCGAACTCTACTCAAAGTTTCGAATTTTTTTTTCTCGAAATTTCAACAAAAAATTCCGAAAATCAAGTGTCCATTTTTTGAATACGTGTGATTTAAAGATAAATGTGATCCATTGTTCTACCCAAACATTTTATTTGACCAAGTTACAATCATATTCTTAAAAAAATTATAAATAAACAACAAACACTACAAAAAATGATTGTCATCTAACGCACAATATCACTTGTTTCATATATGGTGTTCCACTCTATCTTCCATAGTATAGATAAATGACATGTGGAATGTCTAAAATATCCAACTAACTACCAATCGTCTGGTAAGGTCCAAGTAAAGATTCAGAAGTTTTAATAATCTTTAATACAAAAAAAAAGATATGGAGGAATTGATTCGGTCATCTAATTTAGTTTTAAATTAGAAAATTGAAACTTATATATGTATGCGGGCACAATGAGGGACTCTCATCTTTTGCAATTTCCTGATGTTTTCAAAAAACTTATAAGTGATTATAATTACCTAGAATTGTGTGCAAAAAATAATTTATAGTGTTTTATTTCTCTTTAGTAATTAAATAAACTTTCATAAGTTTATAAGTTATAAACTTCAAATAGAGTGTTTTTTAGTAGCTTATTAATTTTTTTAAAACTTTTTTTTTCAAACATTATCAACTTTTTTTTAAAAATTTCTTACAAACACTACCAACTTCTACTATTAATAATTTTTCTCATAATCACAAATTTTAATCACTTTTTAAAAACATAAGTTTTTGCAAACACCCTTCGATCACAAACGTGATGAGTTTAATCGAAAAAAAAAATCAAAGTACCCCAAAAAGTTCTTGTTTTTTTTTTTCCGGAAAGATTGTGCATTGCCGATTCTGGAGAGAATTTATTCAAATTCTATTGGAGTAAAGGGATGTTATGATTACAAGAGAGAAAAAAAAAAAAAGGGTAATTTTGATATTTTATTTGTGCTTTAAAATAAAAAAATTGAATGAGGGTGTATTTCATAATGTTTGGGGGTGCTTATAACTTGGGCCTAAAAAGTATTAGTGAGAGTTTTATCATATTCCTCTTAGACGTTATTCTTATGGGGAATCCATTTTGAGATTGAGTAAGGTTGTTTTTGTATTGTTCACGCTTTCTCACATTAATAAGTAGATTAATTTATAAAGATAATGATATCAATTTCACCATATAAACAAGTTTCATATGAGTGTTTGTGTTTATTGATATAGGATTTC